>CM035225.1:55250474-55850474 GCA_020226215.1 Sindora glabra | reverse complement strand
TCTCCTTTTAAATTTCATTTATTTAAAGGATTTTAAGTGTATTGTACATTTTCATGCAAGTAGTATCTTGATATGAATGATTGGTTATGAAATAAAGTTAGTACTCCTCGTGGAACCAAATATGATGGAAATTGTTGAATATTCTTTATGTTGCAATAAATGTGAAATGACAATGATAAGGTGAATTATACTTATGTTAAGACTTACGTACAAGATTTATGTGCTAATTTGTAAAGGAATAAGACTAATCTTGGAAGGACAAAGATAGACTTCGTGAAGGGATAAGGAAGATTACAAGTCATAAAAAGGTATACTTGCTTTATCTATTTCTCTTGACATTATTTGTAACAACCTAATATCTATAAGGCTTATTCTATTCATTTTTGTATTATTATTGTAATGGCCTCATCGTTAATAAGTAGCATATGATTGTTATAGCATAATATACAACTAGATAATTTTGGTATGAACTTGGGATTATCTCAAATGGGCTTAGACCATTTCTTTTCCAACTTATTGAAATAATTTAACTTGATTTATACTATTTTTTAGCTTAATTCCACAAATAAAGTTAATTTTGTCAAAATTAAAAAAAAAAGTTTAAGGCACCTCTCTTAAAAAGCTATATGAAATATGTATTATTTAAAAAAAATCTCGATATTAGTTCCTCTTGTAATTGTACATTAAAGAATGACTATTAATAAATTTTTGGGAACTTAAAATGACTATTTTGAGAAATCATTATTTTTAAAATTTTTGAAAATTCAACATTTTGAACTAGAATTTAAAATTTAGATTTTTGTTCTTTGAAATTTTAATTTTCTTGATATTTTTCTTGAATTCAAATGGGGGGTATTTCCTTATTTACATTGCTATCCTAAGTCAAACAACAAAAATGTAAATAAGATGCTAAATAGTGGCCCAGATTCAGTAGCCTAAGCCCAAATCTAGTAAACTAACATGAAAAACCTTATATTAGCATAATTTGACCTTTTCACTGAAACAACAACAAAACACACCAAAACAACACTAGACATCATGAAATACTCTTCTTTTAGCTTTTCTCTTCTTCTTCCTCATTTTCCACTTCTACCCATTCAAGACTTTTCACATTCCCAAGCATTTTCTTTCATTTTCTCATTATTTCTCACTATTGTTTTTGTTATTTTAGGATTTTCTTACTGGTTTGACAATTTTTTGGAGATTTTGGGGTGGTAAGCTCCAAAAGATCCTTTCTTTTCCGTAATAAGATAATCCCAAGTTTCATTCTCTTATTTAGAAGTTAGATTAGTTTAGATTAGTTGGTAAATAGTTAAAATTAGCTTATTTTTAGGTTATACCTAGAATGTGAGATTTAGGGTTTTGTAATAGTAAACTTAATGTTGTAAAATTAGTGTTAAGTTATATTTGAATTATTGTTTGATCATCTATACAAGGTCAAGGAGCACTTCCTAGTGGCACTGGTGCTTTGTGAAGTAGGAAGGAGTCGAACTCGAACATATTAGCTATTTTATGAGTAGATAATATGTATTTGCATATTTTTATATATTTTCTAATCTCCTCTATACTTTTGAATTATTAATTTTATTAATTTATTAATTATTTTTATTCTTTATGCATTTTAATTTCATATATATGTTAATGCACTGGTTACTCTTAAGACAAGCACCTTAAAAGTTTTTCTTATGGGTTATAATGATACAAAATGGTAATAGAATGGCATTACGATGATGAAGTTAATTTATGTGTTTTATTCTATAATGGTATGTTGCTGGAACCTTATTATATGATGTTCTTTTGAAAGTTTATTGTGAATAAAGTGATAATATATTGATTTTTTATATATGCTTGTAAAATTAATTATTTGATGAGCTTAGATATTGGAAATCTTGACTGTCAAGGTTGGAAACCTTGATAAGCTATTTATAGATGAAAATAGTTTAGACTGAGATTGATTTAAACCATTGATATATGAAATTGTTTATTTACCAATGACTTTTTTTTATAACTGTTACTTATATTCATGGTGTAAGGTTTTGAATTAACATACACAGTGGAATTTTTTTAAAATTTTAATCCAAATTCTACCTAGAATCCATGCAAAAGGGCATAAATCAGTATTAGGGTTTTACCTTATTTGTACTCGTATTCTTTTTGAATAAATCCTTAAGAGACCGAGATGAATCAAACATCAGCCGGAAGGTACAACGTCTCTATGGTATCCACACGGAGTGAACAATAACTTCTCCTCTCCATGAAATTGTTAGGATTCGTCTCTCCCATTAGGATTAAGATTGCGCATTTTCTTGAGTGATTTAAGATTTTTATTGAAGTTAATGTGTGTTATTGTAAAGTGTTGCCTTCAAGTCTTTTTATAGAATTAAGGTATATCACACTTAATAACTATCACTTTATCCTTATCATATAGAGAGTGAGGAGAGATAGGACTTATCTATTAATTATTTAATAATATTATCTAATAATATAATTATCTAATATTAAAATTAGCATATAATTATGTTATATATTAGAAAATAATATTATCTCATAATATAATTCTTTAATATCTAATAACATAATTATCTGATATTACTTTAATATTAAATAATATAACATAATATAATATATATATTACGTGAAAATATATTATTATCTTTAATAATATATTTATGCATGAAAATAAGTCCAATTAATTGGATTTTAATTCAATTAAAGTTTAATTAATCATTATCTTATTCTTACTCCTTTTGTGTGCCCCTGTAGGTTCTTACTACGTTAATAATGATTCATCATTGGGCCATAGATAGTGAGCAGTATTTAGTAATACATCACTGCCACTCAAGTAATAAGAATGTCTATGATTCGACATCTACCTAATATGTGATCAACGCTTTGTATCATAATCCCTTTTGTAACAATATCCAAATGAACTAGAGGAATGGAGTGTGCCATCCTCATCAAGGTTCAATTTATATTTCTTAATGCAGAGTAAACTTAAAATAAATTATCAATATCACATATTGATCCAATTGAGTACGACCATGCATTTTTAAGTCTCACTCAATCAAGGGGCCTAAGGATATCTCTCTTTTATACAAGAATAATAAAATCTTATCTATATTACTCACTTCCCTCTGCATGATTCATGACATACCCAATCAATGCCCTACTTGCCATCTCGATTAAATGTGACATAGGACGACATTAAAATGATTAACTTCTCATGTAGGAAACCGTAGTGACTTTAGGTTAAAGGATGATGTGCATTTGTGGTTATATGAGAATAACTAATGACACATCTATCTATGTAGTGTTTCACAGTAGGTCAGTCCAATACATTGTTCACTAATAATGTACTTATGTATTGACTCGATATCGCATATCTATAATTTATAATCATCAGTCACTATACATGCTAGTCTCGATATATTATTACTATCATTTTTATAATAATACTTGACTAAGGGCATTTTAGGAATAACAAAGCTATTCCAAAGATAATTATTATATTTAAGTTATAATTTTTGCAAGATAAAAGAAAGCAAAATATAATAATTGTATTGCCAAAATGAAAAGATAATACATTATGTAATATTGCAATCATCTTATGATTGGCTCTTAGGACATACACACTAACACATGGTGTCCTGTTGTTTTTATAAACTTATTTTAGAAGGAGACTGGTTAAGAAATGTAGCTAACAACATTGATGACGTTAGCCTTGATGGACCTTGGTTCAAATCTTAATTAGCAAAAGAGTTGCTAGCCTTGTGCATTAGCTAATACATGTAGATTGACTTATATAGCCTGATGGGTTGCCTTAGAGTTGAGAGCTCTCTTGAGATTATTACTTTATGAGTAAAATGCTTATATTTATTATCCATGATGTTATCCATGATTAGAAACCTCCTACCCTAGAAGTGTATTTTTTTTATTAAAAAAAGAGTAAGAAACTTAATATTCATGTTATAGGTTTGAATTTGATAATTTTTATTTTTATTTTTTATTTATTATAAATCTATTGTATTGATATTCTTATTATGAGTCTATGTTTATGATGATTTTCTATGTTATGTTTATAGAATCTAATATCTATATTTGAGCTTAAAACTTATATTTTAGTATTCTGCTTTTAATAAATATTCCAATTGATATTTTATCAAATATGATTATGTAACTCTTATGATGTCAATTTGAATTCAAAAAGCTTATTTATTTATTTTCTTTCTAAGGAAAAACTCATGCCTCAACTTATCCCATTTCTGTTAGGAATCATATTATCTAATCACTGAGTCAATGGCTTACTCTTTTTGTTATAATATTTTTCATATAAGGATCTAGCTTTGGGTTTTTTGTCTGCAGCTCCTTAGAGAGAAAATAACATTCTCTTGTGGTGAGCCTCACACTTTGTCCTTATGGGCTTGATGTAAAACTTTCATATATTTTGAAAGTTGTTAAAGTTTAAATACTCTTAGATGTGCCCTATTGAATTCACAGGAAAGGCACGTTTTTGTTGATATACATAGATATATTTTTTTATAAATTGTGAAGGATTGTTTGGTTACAAAATGATATAGATATTTATTTATACATTGATTAACAAGTGAATGTTAACAAATGAGAAAGTCTATATAGGATTATGTGTATATAAAAAATAAGTGAATATGTAATGGCCATATGCCTTCTTGAATTTGAAATAAGTTACAAGTTATCCTATGACGTTTTATGCTTGCATGGTCTATATGGTTATATTTTTCCCTTAGGATTATGCACTGATCACAGCCTTTAATTTTTTATTATGACAAAGTTGATATCAGAACTTTAGATTTCCCTGTAGTTAATGGAGCAAGTATTCTTTAATGGGGTCATAATTGTGAAAATGTTGTCAACCATTCTCATAATCGTAATCATAATAGTACTAAAGATATGATAGGTTGTTAATCATTCTCTCATTTTTTAAGTTTTTTTAATTGAGTTACTTGTGTGTCATAAACTTTTGTTATATTTTGATGAAATTTATTATTTTTATATAGTTGGAGATGCCACCTAAAACTTGTGTTGGGGTAGACAAATTGATGTAAATGATGCATCTAATAAGGCATCTACTAGGCCTCACTCTCCAGTTCATAGAGGTGGTGATCGTAGTGGCCATGGTAAACCTATTTTACATAGAGGACATGCTAAAATTGATAAAAATGAAGCTCTTAAAGGCAATATAGCCCCAACATCTAACATAATTGAGTTGATGGTTAGAATACTAGGACTCCAAAAAATAATTAAGACATTAGTGGGATCTATAGTTGGTGAAGGTAGGTAAAAAGGGTGAGATCCATGTAAAAAAAGGCCCTCAAGATAATAGGGCCCAAATTAGGTAGTAACCACCACCTAGTGGTCGAGAAATTTATGTATCTTACTCTGAGTTTATCAAGTTATAGCCTTCCATATTTGTAGGATTTGATGTTTTTAAGGATCCATAATGATTCTTAGATGATGTTGGTAAGATCTATTAAGCACTTGGTTGCTTTTCAGAAAAATCAGTTTAGTTAATAGTGTTTAGGCTATGGGATATAGTTTAAACTTGTTTTGGTGCTTGGTTGAGAGGAAGAGCTCAAGGATCACCCACCCCAACTTAGGAAGAATTCAATGACTCTTTTATAGGAAGATTTCTTTCCAAAAATGTAAGAAAAGCAAAGGTTAAAGAGTTTGAGATGTTAAAGCAAATTCCTAGTATGATAGTTATATAGTATGGCATTTAATTCACATAACTCTCCTATTATGCTCTATACTCGATTCCTATGGAGAGAATAAAAGTAAAGAGATTTATTGATGGATTGGTAAGGCCATTGTATTAGGTAGTAGTGCCATAAATGAAAACTTTTCTTTCTTATGTAGTTGTGGTGGATTATGCAAAAATGTTGGGAATGAAAGAAATGGAAGGACATGCAACACCAAAAAAGCAAAAGAGAGCAACGATTGAAGGTAATTTTAATAGGTAAGGGGATACCAATAAAAGGCTACAACCTCAAATGCAACAAAATGGGTTACAATTAGGCTCAAGAATCACTAAGAAATCTTTTATAAGTACATAAGTTCTAAGGCATGATATAAAAGGATAAGGGCAAATAGGTTCATAACATATAAGATAATCTTAAGGAATAAAAGCTCTATGTCAAGCTTGTGGGAAGTTTCATTTAAGACAATGTCCTCAAGAGATAAGTTCTTGTTTCCAATATGGCTAAGTTGGACATTTGAGAAAGGATTGCCTTCAATTGCATAAAGGCTCTAGCCAAAGATCAATATATACTACTCTACCATTAACACCTATAGTAGCTTAACTTGTGAGACAATTTCTAGCTCAAACTAATAAAGCTGGTGGAGGCAAAGAATCTGGGGATAAAACCTAAGGCTAATCAAGTAGAAGCCAAGCATACATTTTTGCATTAATACCTCAAAATGCCTAAGCATCTAATGTTGTTATGATAGGTACTCTTTCAATTTGTTTTCATAATGCACGTGTGTTGTTTGATCTTGGATCTGCACATTTATATGTATTTCCTTTCTTTACTTCTCAGTTTGGTTTTTATTGCTACACCCATCGGAGAGTCCTTATTTGTTAATTGTGTGTATAGGTCTTGTGAAGTCGTTATGGCTACTAAGCAAACATTAATTGATTTAATTATGCTTGATATAATTGACTTTAATATGATTTTAGACATGGATTGGTTAGCCACCTACCATGCCACTCTTAATTGTCACTTGAAAGTTATCAAGTTTGATCCTCTAGGAGAATCATCCTTCCTAATCCAAGGTGATTGGAGTTTAGCACCTTATAATCTCATTTTTGCATTAGGTGCAAGGAGATTTTTGAAAAAAAGGCTGTGAAGGTTTCTTAGCAATGGTAAGAAATATTGAATCATAAGTAGAGAAACTTGAAAAAGTTCCTATAGTGAGAGAATTTGGTGATGTTCCTCCTAATGAGTTACTAGTTTACTTCCAAAAAGAGAGAATAAAATTTGTATTGATTTGGTTTTGAGCACACAGCCCATCTCTATACCTCCATATCACATGGCTCCTAGAAAATTCAAGGAATTAAAGGACCAACTCAAGGATTTGCTAGACAAAAGTTTCATTCATTCAAGTACTTCTCTATAGGGCGCTCTTATACTTTTTGTTAAGAAGAAAGATGGTTTATTGTGATTATATATTGATTATCAACAATTAAATAAGGTAACTATGCGCAATAAATACCATTTACCCCTTGTAAATGATTTGTTTGATTAACTCCAAGATTATCAATATTTTTTAAAGATAAATCTTCATTCAGATACCATCAATTAAGGATTAGAAAGGAGGATATTCCTAAGATAACATTTAGGACTCATTATGGGCATTATGAGTTCTTAGTGATGTTTTTTAGTTTAATAAAAGCTCTAGTTGTATTCATAGATTTGATGAATAAGGTGTTCAAGCCTTTTTTTTTATCAATTTGTTATTATATTCATAAATTATATCTTGGTGTTTTCTAAAAGTAAGGAGAACATGAGCAACACCTGATAATTATTTTGCAAACCTTGAAGGATCAACGATTATATGCAAAGTTCTCAAAATATGAGTTTTGATTGAATAATGTGACCTTCCTAGGACATGTAGTTTCAAAAGATAGCATCTAAATAAGCCCAAAGAAAGTTGAGGCAATGTAACATTAGCCAAGGCCAACTTCAATAATAGAGATTCGTAGCTTCTTAAGTTTAGCAAGTTACTATCGCTAATTTATTAAAGATTCTTCTAAGATAGCAACCTTGTTAATCAAGTTAACACATAAGAATATGAAGTTCCAATGGTTAGATGTTTATGAAGAAAGCTTTCAAAGGCTTAAATCTTATTTAACTACAACTCTAGTATTAGCTCTACCATTAGGATTTTGTGGTTACATAATATGTTGTGATGCTTCAAGGATTGGGCTTACTTGTGTTTTAATGTAGCATGGATAAGTTATTACTTTTGCCTTTAGGTAACTTAAGAAACATGAACAAAATTACTCCATTTATGATTTAAAAATGGCAACAATGGTGTTTGCACTCAAGATTTGGAGGTATTATCTTTATGGTGATACTTGTGAGATTTACACTAACCATAAAAAGTATCAAATACAAATTTAAGCAAATAGAACTTAATCTCAGACAAAAGAGGTGGATGGAGTTACTTAAGGATTATGATTGCACAATCTTGTATCATCCAGGAAAAGCTAATATGGTTGTAAATGCTTTAAGTAGGAAGTCTATGGGTAACTTAGCTCATGCAGCTAAAATGAGAAAGTCATTAATCAATGAAATCCATAAGTTAGAGAGAAACCAAGTGCAAATGGAAGTCAAGGGTCTTGGAGTGTTGTTGGTGCATGTATAAGTTCATTCTTCATTAATAGAACAAATTAAAACAAATCAAGTCGATAATCCACAATTGTGCAAGATAAAGGAAGAGGTTAAAAATAGAAAGGCTAGCGAGTTTGTAGTTAAAGATAATGGAGTTCTTTCGTATGGAAATTGATTGTGTATACCTAAAGTCGAGGAGTTAAAAAGACTTGTGTTAAAGGAGGCTCATCATTCTACATATACTTTGAAACAGTTGTATTGGTAGGATGGCATGAAAAAAGACATAATAGATTTTGTATCCTAATGCTTAGTTCACCAATAAGTAAAAGCTAAACACTAATGACTCACAGGTTTGCACCAAAATATTGAAATTCCTAAATGGAAGTAGGAAGGGATCACAATGGATTTTGTGATAGGATTCCCTCATACCATTAAGGGGTTTGACTCCATTTAGACGATTATAGATAGATTAACTAAATCAACACACTTCATTCATGTGATTATAGATAGATTGACTAAATCAACACACTCCATTTAGGTGGCTATTAGAATTCATGAGGTGCCGATATCCATCATATCTAATCATACACTGCAATTCATAACTTATTTTTCGAAAGCTTTTCAAGGAAACTTGGGGACTAGAATGGACCTCAACACTACATTTTATCCTTAAGCAAATGGACAATCAGAAAGAACTATTCAAGCATTGGAAGACATGCTACGAGCTTATGTTCTAGACTTTAGAGGGAATTAGGATCGCTACTTATCTTTAATTGAGTTCACCTACAATAATAGTTATTAAACTAACATTTAGATAGCTCCTTTTGAGGTATTGTATTGAAAGCATTGTAGGTCACTAATTGAATGGTCTAATGTTAGTGAAGTTAAACCCCTAAGATCACAATTGGTACAAGACTCTACAGAGAAGACTCGCTTGATAAGAGAAAAATTGTTGACTACCCAAAGCAAAAGGAAAGCTTATGTTGATCATTGAAAAAGGGACCTAGAGTTTGCTATTAGTGATCATATGTTCTTTTAGGTTTCTCCTATGAAAGGTATAATGAGATTTGGTAAAAAAGGAAAGCTTATTTCGAGGTACCTAGGTCCTTTTGAGATTCTTAAGTGAGTGAGTGCAATTACATATCAATTAACAATTCCACCTAAGCTTGCTAGTGTGCATCTAGTTTTTCATGTTTCTATGCTTCAAAAATACTTACTCAAACCTTCACATGTGTTGCAATCTAATCAATTTAGATAGATAAAAATCTATCCAATGAAGAAAAGTCAGTGACCATCTTGAATAGGCAAGTTAAGAAACTTCATTCAAAGGAAGTGGCATCGGTAAAGGTGATTTGTCAAAACCTTTAAGGGGAAAAAGCAACATGTGAACTCGAATATGTTATACGTGCTAGATATCCATATCTTTTCAATGATCGAGGTTAGTAATTATCTTAGGAAATTTAAGGATGAATTTCTTTAAGGGGGAAAAATGTAATGGCCTTGTCATCAACAAGTAATATAGGATCACTATAGTGTAATATATGGCTAGATAGTTTTGATATGAACTTGAGATTATCTTAAATGGGCTTAAACTATTTTTTTAACTTATTAAAATAATTTCACTTGATATATACTATTGTTTAGCTTAATTCCATAAATAAAGTTGATTCTATTAAAAATTCAAATTTTTTTTCTAAATTTAGGGCACTTCCCTTAGAGTGCTATATGAAATATGTATTATTTAGAAAAAAAATCTCAGTATTAGTTCCTCTTGTAATTTTACATCAAAGAGTGGTTATTAATGAACTTTTGGAAATTTAAAATGACTATTTTGAGAAATTGCTATTTTTTAAATTTTCTAAAATTCAACATTTTGAACTAGAACCAAAAATCTAAAATTTTCTCTTTTGGAGTTTTAATTTTTTTTTTATATTTTTCCTAAATCCAAATGGGAGTATTTTCTTATTTACATTGATATCTTAAGTAACATGGCAGAAATGTAAATAAGGTGCTAAACAGTAGCCTAAATTTAGTGATCTTAGCCTAAACCTAGTAAACTAACCTAAAAAACTTTATTATTAGCATAATTCAGTCCTTCCACCTAAAACAACACCAGACAACTTAAAACCCTCTCTTTTTGACTCTTTTCTTCTTCTTCCTCTTGTACTTCTACCCACTTAAGGCTCTTCACATTCCCAAACATTTTCTTTAACTTTCTCATTATTTCTTGTTGTTGTTTTTATTATTTCCAATTTTCTTGCTGGTTTGACATTTTTGGAGATTTAGGGTAGTAAGCTTCAAAAGATCTTTTTTTTTCTTAATAAGGTAATCCTAAGTTTCATTCTCTTGTTTAGGAGCTAGATTGTCTTAGATTAGTTAATGGGCATAAAAATTAGATTATTCTTAGGTTATACCTAGAATGTGAAATTTGGAGTTTTGTGATAAGAAACTCAATGTTACAAAATTAGTGTTAATTTATGATTGAATTATTATTTGATTATCTGGATTATTTCTTGTTGTTGTTTTTGTTATTTCCAATTTTCTTGCTGGTTTGACATTTTTGGAGATTTAGGGTAGTAAGCTTCAAAAGTTCTTTTCTTTTTCTTAATAAGGTAATCCTAAATTTCATTCTCTTGTTTAGGAGCTGGATTGTCTTAGATTAGTTAATGGGCATGAAAATTAGATTATTCTTAGGTTATACCTAGAATGTGAAATTTGGAGTTTTGTGATAAGAAACTCAATGTTACAAAATTAGTATTAATTTATGATTGAATTATTATTTGATTATCTGTATAAGGTCAATGAACACTTCCTAGTGGCATTAGTAATTTGTGAAGTAAGAAAGAGTTGAACCTGAATATATTAGCTATTTTATGGGTAAATAATATGTATTTTCATATTTTTATATATTTTCCAACCTTTTATATACTTTTAAATAATTAATTTTATTAATTTATTAATTATTTTTATTCTTTATACATTTTAATTCCATATATATATTAGAGTACTAGGTACTCTTGGGACAAGCACCTTAAAAATTTTTCTTATAGGTTATAGTGATACAAAATGGTATTAAAATCACATTATGATGATGAAGTTAATTTATGTGATTTATTCTGTAATGATGTGTTATTGGAACCTTATTGTATTCTATTCTTTTGAAAGGTTATTATGAATGAAGTGATGATGCATCGATTTTTCATGTATACCTGTAAAATTGATTATTTGATGAGTTTGGAATGATTTGGTATTGAAAATATTGATTATCAAGGTTGGAAACCTTGATGAGCTATTCATAGTTGGAAATAGTATGGATTGAGATTCATTTTAACCACTGATATGAAACTATTTATTTACCAATGACTTTCTTATATAACTTTTACTTATATGTATAGTGTTCTGTTGTTTTTATAAACTTGTTTTGGGAGGAGACTAGTTAAGAATTGTAGCTAATGATAGTGATGATGTTAGCCTTGATGCACCTTGATTCGAACCCCACTTAGCAGGGGAGTTACTAACCATGTGTGCCAGCCAACACATGTGGATTGATTTATGGTAATTAATAGGTTGCCTTAGATTTGAAAGCTTTATTGAGATTGTTACTTCATGAGTAGAATACTCATGTTTATTATCCATGACTAGAAACCTCCCACCTTAAGAGTATTTTTTTTATAAAGAGAGAGAGAGAGAGAAACTTTATATTTATATTATAAGTTTAAATTTAATAATTTTTTTATTTAGATTATTTATTTATCATAAATATATTATATTGATATTCTTGATATAAATCTATGTTTATGATAATTCCTTATGTTATGCTTATAGAACCTACTATTTACTTTTTAAGCTTGAAACTCACGTTTTAATATTCTACTTCTAATAAACATTCCAATTGATATTTTACCAAATATAATTGTGTAACTTTTATGATGTCAATTTGAATTTGAAAAGCTTATTTATTAACTTTCTTTCTAAGGAAAAACTAGTGCCTTAGCTTGTCCCATTTTTATTAGGATTTATATTATCTAATCATTAAGTTAATGACTCACTTTCTTTGTTGTAATATTTTTTGAATAAGGACTTGGCTTTGGGTCTGTCATTTGCAACTCCTTAGAGAGAAATTAACATTCTCTTGTTGTAAGCCTTACATTTTATCCATGTGGGCTTGATGTAATTTGTATATTTTAAAAGTTGTAAAAGTTTGAATACTCTTAGATATACTCCATTGAACTCACAAGCAAGGCATGCTTCTATTAATATAAATATATATATATTGTTATAAATTCTGAAGGATAACCCGTTATAAAATGATATAGATATTTATATATGGATTAACATGTGAATGTTGAAAAAAAAAAAAGAAAAGCCGGGTGGGGCAATATTTATATGAAAAATAAGTGAATGTGTAATGGTTATGTGCCCTCTTGAATTTGAAATAGGTTACAAGTTATCCTATAATATTTTAGGCTTGCATGGCCTATATGGTTGTGTTTTTCCCTTAAGATCATGCACCAGTTATGGCCTTTTATTTTCGATTGTGACAATTATTATTATTTGTTAGTCTTGAAAAGAAGGCTCAAATTTCTTTTTCTAAAAGAAACAATGCTAATAGTTTGCATGACTACCATTAATTGAGTTTTAACATCAAGTATCCTCCTAGGATGGGGAATGTTTGGCCTTCATAATTGAATAATGGCAAAATGCAAGGTTACACTAGTCAAGCTAATATCCTCATGCTAATATACAAGTCATATAAAAAAGTAAGACCTTCTAATCTATGATCTACATAACTATCAACTAAGAGATATCTAATCCTACAACATACTTATGTCAAGCCTTATAATACATGTAACACTGATTCAACTCTATAAATAGGATGCAACGATAATGAATGCGAACAATCCCACAAAGTTATGTCACATTAACGAGCATTGTATCCTTAAAGCTTGGTATCACGACAGGATGGCTCAATACCTAAAATTTTAAACACTCTAGTAAGTCACATGGACTTAATAAGTAACCTACATAGCAATTTAAATTCAAGAAACATTTAAGAACTTCAAAATCCATATGATAACATAATATAATATATATATATATATATATATATATATATATATATATATATATATATATATATTTACACACTAATAAGGTGCAAGCATAATGGACAAGTATAGACTAAAGTATAATACAATTTAACAAGCCATATTGAAATTATTACACATAATTGTCTGAATTTCACATGCAACATGGACATTTTCCTTTATCCTTCCACTTTTCTTATTGTTACATTGCTAACCATTTCATAACAAGCAATCCATCCTTATTTTCGTTTTAGCAACTAATTTCCAAATATTTATATAATGTTCATTACCATAGAAATAACATTTAACCACATCATTAATTAAAAAAATATTTACTATTTTAGTTTCCTCTATTTTATGTCTCTTAGGTATTACATTTGCTTAATTTTACTGATTAGGCCTTATTTTATAAATTGTGGTCAATTTTACAATATTGTAAATTTATTTAGTAAATGCTGGATTTTGATACTAGTTCTATTTTTCAGTCATATCATAGGCTCTAGATGTTGGATTGAGGTAAATTTTATATTATTGGAAAGCTAAAAAAGAGAAATACAACTTTTATGTTTTGGTTCAAGCCTAGTTCATGCGTTTTAAAGGTCATATGTAGATGAGAAGTCAAGATTATGTCTTTATCCTAACTGAACCCATTTCTATATTTGGGTCATATCTAGAGTTATAATAGTCTGATTAACTTGAAATCAGTGCTTAGAAGACATAGGTCTACAACTTTGATGTTTATAATTTATCCAAATTGCATTGATTTCATGGTTTTATTCTTCTTGGAATTTAGGCCTATCGAAATTCATTAATTTATTTATTGAATTTAGTTGACTTGTAACAAATAGGTCTGGACTTCTAAAAATTAAGGAGGCCTTATTATTGTAATCCCAAGAGTTATAAAATCCTAGTCCAAAAGGGTTTCAACTTAATTAGGTCAAATAAATAAGGGAGAGATTCATTAGACTTGAAACCTTACACACAGACTTAGTAGCATAACTTTTCTTTATTTTCATATTTTCTTGTTTTCAAGCCATGAAAGGCTAAAGAATCTTGGTTGATTCAAGGATTGTAAAATCTTAGTTGATTCAAGGATTGTGAAGCTCTTCTTATTAAATATTATAAGATCTTGATTAGTCATGTTGATTTCCTCCTATTGATTTTCCTCTTTCTCCAATTATTTATGTTGAATTATTGAAATTGCTTGTGTTAAGTGCTGATTTGATATAATTGGTACTCAACCTCATGATTTCTATTCTTTTGTTGTTTGAATGTGAAATTATGGTTGGATCATGGTTTTATACATTGGAACAAAGGGTTAGGGGATCCTTTTAGTGATATCTAATTTAATTTCCTAAATCAATTGAATTTTATCTTTAAGTCAATTTCGATCTAGTTTAAGGGTTATAGTAATAGCTTAATTCAACTAATTGACTAAACTATTGATGATAATTTAACGTAGGATTCGTAGATTATTGTAGGAATTCTAGGTAATCCAAAGTTGAAAAATGAATTGGAATAATCAAATGTTTTGTAATCTATGATTAATTCACATTAAGAGCTATTATATCCTTGAATTGACTATTTTACTTCATTAGATTACTTTTTATTTACTTTTTACTTATTGCCTTTGATTTTGGTTATTAACATTGCTTTAATTTCATACAAACCCCCCTAAATTTTGGAATTTATATTTTGCATTTTATTATTGCATAATTATATATACAACATATTACATAGTGCATTCTATTTCTGTTACAACATTCTATTTTATTGCATTTGTATTTTATTTGCATTATTTTCTTTCATTTTTATTGCATCAATAACTAAATAATTGTATAAATATTGTTAGGAATTAATTTAGAAAAGATAAAATTAAGGAATCACCAAGGGTACGACCTAATTGTGCCATTACATAACATTATATTTTCAACACACCAGTTTTAACTAATTTTGATGCATAGCAATGTGCATATCAAAATTTTGGCACCATTATCGGGGATCCTCTTGAATTTACCTTTTCCCATATATTTCTTGCAATATATTACAAAATTCTTGAAGCATTTCAATAAGTAATTCTATCCATTAATTGTGTTTCTTACATTTTACAATAACTGTAGTTTTCTACATTTTCTTAAATCCATTGCATTCTTTGTTTTCTTTTCATATCTTTAACTTAATTTAACATGTTTTATCATATTGTACATCATCTAACATTAAAATAGAGGTTTTTAGCCCAAGAAAACCACTTTTTAAGCATTTTTCAACTTATCCCCCAAGAACCGTACTAGGTCTCACTAGCTCTGATTGAGCTGAAATTTTTATAAATGCTAGATTTGATTTTTTTTTTCATCAATTTTGGTTAAATTCCATTATTTTGACCACTTTTCTAATATTTTTTATTACATTTTTGGGTTCTACATGGTTATAGAAGACTTTTTGTGGTGGTCCTATAATTTTTAAAAATATCTAGATAGGTTAATTAGATGTGTTTAGGTTGATTTTCCATAGTGCTTTTGCATTTTGATGTTTTAATATTCCTATGCTTTTGTTTGGTGTTGTTCACTATAATCTTATGTAATGGCAGTGCATGACTAGGAGTAGTGCTGTTAAATTATGTAATTTTGATTTTGAAGTAGATAGGAAATTTCATTCTTTTCATAGAAGTAAAAATACAAATAGTTCTAGCCTTCCCACCTTTCATTCTGACTCCTTAGATAGCTCAAAAACTAAGGCAAATAATAATAAGACTGTGAAGGAATTAGCGACCCCTGATGTTATTTATTAACCATTAGGCATCCAATATCCTGAACTTGATGCTGATTTTGAATTAAAATCTAGTCTAATCCATTTGCTTCCAAGATTCCATGGACTTGTAGGTGAAGATCCACATAAGTATTTGAAGGAGTTTCATGTGGTATGCTCTACAATGAAGCCTCAAGGAATTTTTGAAGATCATATCAAATTGAGGGCATTCCCTTTCTCCTTAACTAATGTAGCCAATGATTGGTTATATTACTTACAACCAAGTTCTGTTATATGCTGGAATAACATGAAAAGACTATTTTTAAAGAAGTTTTTCCTTATATCTATAGTTGCTACAATAAGGAAAGAAATCTATGGTATTAGGAAGATGAATGGAGAGACCTTATATGAGTATTATGAGAGATTTAAGAAGTTGTATGTTAGCTACCTACAACACCAAATTAATGAACAACTCCTTATCTAATATTTCTATGAAGGTTTTCTTCTAATGGATAAGAGTATGATTGATGCAACAAGTGGTGGAGCTTTAGTAAATAAGACTTTAATGGTAGTTAGAGACCTTATAGAAAACACAACAGCAAATTCACAACAATTTGAAACAAGAATTATGGCTGTTGCAATCAAAGGCGTGAATAAGATAAGTTTCCCTAATTTAAACTAGCAAAGATTGGAGAATAAACTAGATGAATTGACTATGTTAGTAAGGCAATTGGCTATGGGACAACAACAATGAGTCCCTACTCCTCCTGCTAGAGTTTGTGGCATTTACTCTTACCTAACTAATTCAACAAATTGCTACCCCACCTTACAAGAAAGTGAGTGTCCTCTTCCTCTAACATATACAACAGCCATTTACCTTACTAAGCCACAATTTCATCAGCAGAACCAATACCAATTCCAACAACTACAAATCAACCAATTCCAATAGTAACATAATTAGTATTCTAGTTAGAGAAATAACCATAATTTTAGATATGATAGCAACTCAAACCAAAATCCTCCTATCTATAACAGAATGTGGTTTAATTTTGCCCAATAACCAAAAGTAACTTCATCCTCTTCTCAACCATCATTTGAAGAATTTGTCAAGCAAATGGCTACTAATAATCTCTAATTCCAATAGAAAATATAAGTCACCATGACAAATTTACAAACTTAGATTAATTAGTTAACTTCTACACTAAGTGAGCTTAAGGCATGAAGATCACAATAACCATCTTGTAGCAACACAAAGAATAAGGAAGTGGTGAATGCAATCATGATGAAAAATGGCAAACAAGTGGATAAACTAGAACTAAATCATACACCAAAAGAAAATAAAAAAAGCAACCAACCAGCCATCAACTAAAAAGCAACTAACTAGAAATGAGAAATTAACTAAAACAGAACCAATAAAAATAAGCAGAAGAGGCAAACGAAAGTCAACCAGCAACTAATAAATTAACAAAAGAAATCAAGCAGGGTGATGGTGTGATAAATTCTTTCCCTACATCATCACCTCTCATTAATTTTCCTATCCCCTCTCCTTTCCAAATAAAAAACTTTTTCATAAAAAGAAAAATGAAGATGAAAATCAAATTTTAATGTCTTTTAGAAAAATAAAGTTAACATACCTTTACTAGCTTTGATAAAAACAAGTTCCAAGATATGCTAACTTGATGAAAAATTTATGCATTAATAAAAAAAAATTAAGGGTGGATGAGAAAGTAAGTGTGGAGGCAAATATGTTTGCAATAATCCAAAGAAAATTACCAGAAAAATACAAAGATCCAAGTACATTTACGATTCCATGCATCATAGGAAAAACTAGAATAGAGTGTGCCATGTTAGATTTAGAGGCATCCATAAATATCATGCTTTTTTATATTTTTAATACTTTGAATTTAGGAGTTTTGAAAGAAACAATGGTTATTGTTCAATTAGCCAATAAATATAACACTTATCCCTTGACTGTTGTTAAAGATATCTTAGTGTAGGTTGATGGATTAATCTTTCCAACAAATTTATACGTTTTGAACATGGAAAACAAGGATTCAAACATTCTTCCATTAATCATTCTTGGATGACCTTTTCTTAAGATAGCAAAAACCATTATTAATATTTGAGATGGAATATTAACTATGGAGTTTAATGATGTTATAGCCAAGTTTGATATTTCTAAATATATGTGTGACAACTCTATATCCTTTCTTAGCATTTTTGGAGCCTTTGGTGCATAACTCTCCTCATTTTGTTTCTGTTGTTTCTGCTGCTATTTTTGTTGTTTCTAATTTGAACATTTCTATTTTTTATTTTTCTATTTTCAATTTTGATGTTTCTTATTTTACTATTCCCCATTCAAATTTACATGTTAATTCTACCCATAATGACATACTTGCTGAGTTCCTTGAATTTTCTAAATTTATGAATATTATTGATGACAATAAGTGTCTTTATGGAAATGGTGCTATTAAATGTTCCATTTGTGTTGAAATTTCTACATTTTTGGATGAAAATAGCAATGTTCATTCAAAAATTATAGAAAAATAAAATGATGATGAAGACATTTCATTTTTGCAAGAAAAAGAAAAAAAGAGTTTTTATATTGATCCTTCTCATAATTTTATTGAACATGTTGAATTTTTTATACCAGATGATTTTGAGCATTCAAGCAAAAATAATCTAAGAATAGCACTTAGAGCATTTATGGTGAATGATTCAACTTTTCACAGCATCTCTTTAATGGATGAAGTAAAGGTTAGAAATGTGGAAGTAAAGGAGGTAACTAATCTTCATGTAGATCCTAGGTGAAGAATTGAGCATGATGTCTAGTTAAAGACATTAAAGAAATGCAATTCTTAAGAGACAATCAAAATAATTTAGATTTGCTTTCTCTTATCCTTCTCTTTTATTTTTCATGTCTTTTATCTTTCTTAATGTTATTCTTGATAACATTGATATGTTTCACATTAAGGACAATGTAAAATTTAAATGTGGGGGGAGACTTTAGAATTTACTTTATGCTTTGTGCTTTCATTCAATGGTTTTCAATGTTTTCAAAAAAATTTAAAAATAGAAAATAAAAAAGTGTGTTTTTCACTTGATTTTGAGTCATTTTGAGTCTTTTTTAATTACTTTCCATTAATGAAAATTTTACACTTTTATGAGTAGGATTTAATTGAAGTTAGATAGTATTTATAACATGATTAAATGAATAATTTAACTTCTTGAAATTAATTGATATAGTGATTGATTTTGAATTAATAGATTGAACTTGGTAGTATAACCTACATTGTGAGATTTTGAGCCTTTTATTAAAAATTTATCCTATGATATAGTTTTTCCTTCTTGTGTGATGTTCTTCCATAATTTATTTCTCTAAAACTTGTTTTGAATCTTTTTGAAATTAGATTTTGCACATGCATGCACAAACACAATTAAGGCATTCCTTCTTTATTTAAGCTAGAGCTATAAAGTCAACCTTGAAGTTTTTACCTTTGTTAAACCCCTTTAAGCTTTTATTATCTTTTCTTTGTTGATTAAACTATGAGTAAAATTTTCCTATAAGAAAAAAATAAATGTCTTTATCTAATCTTAGAGATTAGTAAAGCATTTGAATATTTATAAGATAGGTTCTTGAATAAGTGTAAGAGTGTGTAAGTTTATATGTTATAAAAAGTTATCATCAAAGGTTAGTTGAAAAAAAATAAAAAAAGAACAGAAGATAAAGAAAAGAGAAAATAAAAGAAAATGAAAGAAAGGGCAAAGAAAAAAATCAAAGAGAAAGAAAAGTGAAAAAGGGCAAAAAGAGAATTTAAAAAATAAAAGAATTGAATTAAAAAAATAAAAGAAAACAAAGAAGTTGATGAGCATTTGAATTTGAATTTGACTTGATATGTTCAGATATAATTGTTTATGATTTGCCCACATGTTAATTCAAGTGCTCTGTTGATTTCTTTGGTCTCTAACTTCTTTCATCCTTATTTTTCCTTCCTTTTTCCCTAGCCCAATTATAATCTTAAATAAAGTCTTTTTTATTTGTGTTGTACATGTGATTTAAGTATTGGAGATTAGATTACTAGCAAGCTTATGGTAGAAATTTGCATAGAAAGAACATGAGTGAAACACTTTACCTTAAACACTTGAGAGTTGGAGAGTGAATCGTGTGAGTAATCTACCAATTTAATCTACTTTATTTGAATAAAGTTGCTATGTTAATTAGTTCTAAATTTTTCAAGATTTTTCTTCATGATGTGTTATGTTTTTTATTGGCTTCTATTTGTCTTGTGAATTTGTGATTTTGAAGTTCTTGGGATGTAAAGTCTTTTGTGTTTTAGTTTCGAATAAAATTTTGTCTTACCTTATCGAGAACATGCAAGGGATAAGTGTGGAAAAATTTGATAAGAAAAATATTTATTATTTTATTTTTCACTATTTTATGTCTCCTAGGTGTTACATTTGCTTAATTTCACTAATTAAATCTTGTTTTATAAATTATAGTTAATTTTATAATATTGTGAATTTATTTGGTAAATACCAGATTTTGACATATTTCTATTTTTCAACCATATCTTGAGCTTTGAATGTCGGATTGAGGTAAATTTTATATTATTGAAAAGCTAAAGAGAGAACTACAGCTTTTATATTTTAGTCTAGGCCCAATTCATGGTTTTGGAGGTCATATGTAGCTAAGAAATTGAGGTCATGTCTTTGTCCCAACTAAACACATTTCTATATTTAGACCATATCTGGAGCTATAATAGTCCAATTAACCTAAAACTAGTGCCCAAATTCCCAAAGGATACAAACTTGCAACTTTGATGTTTGTGATTTATCTAAATTGCATTGATTTTATGGTCTTATTATGCTTGGAAGTCAAACTTGTGGGAATTCACTTATTTATCTATTAGATTTAATTGACTTGTAACAAATAGGTTTAAGCTTCTAAAAATTAAGGAAGCCTTATTACTATAGTCCTAAGAGTCATACAATCCTAGTCCAGGAAGGTTTCAACTTAATTAGGTTAAATAAATAAAGGAGAGACTCATTAAACTTAAGACTTTACACACTGACTCAACAATATAACTTTTCTTGCTTTGCTCTCTTTTCTTGTTTTCAAGCCATGGAAGGCTAAAGACTTTTGTTTAATTCAAGGATTGTGAAGCTTTTCTCTTCAAGGATTATGAGATGTTGATTAGTAATATTGATTTTCCTTTTTCTCTAATTGTTTATGTTGAATTATTGAGATTGCTTGCGTTAAGTACTAAATTGGTATAATTGGTACTCAATCTCGTGATTTCTATTCTTTTGCTATTTGAATGTAAAATTATGGTTGGTTAATCATGGTTTTACACATTAGGATAGAAGGTTAGGGGATCCCTTTAGTGATATTTGATTTAATTTCCTAAATTAAATAAATTCTATCTTTAAGTCAATTTCAATCTAGTGTAGAGGTTATAACAGTTACTTAATTCAACTAATCTTAATTAACTAAAATTTAGATGGTAATCTAGTATAGGATTCATCGATTATTACATGGTTTTGGATAATCCAAAGTTGAAAAATCAATTAGAATAATCAAACGTTTTATAATCTAGGACTAATCTATATTAAAAGCTATCATATCTTTGAATTGACTGTTTTACTTCATTAGATTATTTTTTCTTTACTTTCTACTTATTGCCTTTGATTTTGGTTATTGACATTGCTTTAATTTCATATAAACCCCTTAAATTCTAGAATTTGTATTTTGTATTCTATTATTGCATAATTATATATACATCATACAACATATTACATAGTGCATTCTATTTTTGTTACAACATTCTGTTTTATTACATTTGCATTTTGTTTGCATTATTTTCTTTCATTTTCATTGTATCAATAAGTTAACAATTGCATAGATATTGTTAGGAATTAATTTAGAAAAGATGAAATCAAGGGATCACGAGGGGTACAAACTAGTTGTGCCATTATACATCATTATATTTTAAGCATATCAATTTTAACTAATTTTGGTGCATAGCAAAATGCATATCAACCACCTTATATGGTCTTAAGTAACACTTAAATCATTTATACCTTCATTTAATTTAAGTATTACAATACACATCATAAGTCATGCATTCTACATGAATCATCTATGTATGTATGTGCTTATGTTTACACATATACATATATGCACAATTTCACATAACTCATGCTTGGCACTTAACATCAATCATTCCATAACATTAGTGAAAATTTGAGATTTCTTTTACTAAAGTTGTGATAACCCTGATGGGTTCATTAAAGGAATTGTGTCAAATTTCCATATTTTATCATCCATGAATACATATAATCAACATTCCCAAAAGAAAATACCCACTCAATGCATATTTACTCAAATTAATAAGTTAAACCTAATCTTGCTCCTTTATACATGTTTCTCCTTTCATGAAAGGAAATTCATAAATTTTAAATCTTATCATATTTGCATTCTAACATCATATAAAGGTTTCACACATCTTAGAAGCCCATAAATTCAATTTGGCATAATATTACTTACAATTTAAGAACTTTTTTCAATTGGATAAAAACTACCTTATTTCACCTACATACTAGGATTTTCTTAATTTCTTGTTTTGGATGCCATTATTCATACCCATATTATATGCTTTCTTAATTAAAATGATCTATTATAATCAAGTACATTACATTAAACCAAAATTCCACAAATTTTTTTAAATTCCAAATTTACCTACTAATTATAAAAATTCATCTAATTCTTCAAATTTACCAATCTCCCTCTCATTCATCTATTTATGCATTAATATGCACTTATGCATGACTTTCCTTTCATTTTTCCTTTCTCAATTATGGAACCTTTCCTATAAAATAAGAAATATTCTTTTAAATTTATTACACAATTATTGAAAATTTTTCATATGATCATCCCTTGTGCACATGGTATACCTAAAGCTCCCCCTTTATCCATTTTTCTTAAAAAAAAATTCATACTTTTTCAACTAAAGTCCTAGCATAAAATAAAGAGATGAGAGTTTGGGTTTACTCACCTAGTGAAACTTTCTTTTAGTCTTTCAAAAGAAGGACCTTAAATAAAAATCATAAGGAAGCCCACATTATTTCCTAATATCTAATGCAAACAAGACATAAAAGTGTGGAAGGATAATTTTTTTACCCCAAGCCTTGAAAACTAGTGCTTGACCTATAAAAGTTTTGGTTATATGGGGTTCGATAGGAAAATGGGTGATCTTAGGTTATGGAATAGGAGTCTTGGCCTTGGAAAGGTATGAAGGGATGAAAAGAATTTTTTTGGGTTGTTTATGGCAGTGACCATGCATATGGAGGGAAGAGTGCATAGGAAGATTTTTCTTAGTTTAACAAGGCTATTATGGAGGTAATCAAAATCCCTAGGGCTACTATTATATGCATTGGTTAGTCTACATAACCTTATCATTTCTTTTAGGTTTTTATAGCCAAGTATCATCTTTCTTCCATGCATTGGCTAAATAGTAATCTTGGTGTATCTAAGCTTAGCCTTTAAGTTTAAATTCATTTCAAAGGAGTTTTAGGATCCAACAACTCACAAAAAATCCCATTCAACAACTTCATAAGAAAAGGCTAAATGGGCCTCTCTTTGGCCTAAATAAATCCCTTCACTCTACAAATTTGGCTTATAATGAAACCCTTACCTCATGTGTTAGTCTACCTTGGTAAATTGAGCTCAGAATAATTTATTGACCTAATTATTTAAATATATCACCAAGTTTCCAATCTATTTAATGATTTTATGTTTTATGATTCACATACACATGGATTATATACATATACACATTACCCAAACATAATCATGCATATCCATATATTCATATCATATTCCGTAACTTGACATAATTATTTCTAAGGAGAATTTATGTATTTTATAATATACTGAGACCTATAGCATGAAATTTATATAGAGGTAAGCCTTATGTGTGTACTTTTTACTGGTATCAATTACTTATAACTTAGGCTTTGAAAGGCAAAGTTATAGCCTGATTACCATAGGGTAATCAACACTATTCCACCTAAAATTTTATTCTCTTTCAAAAAAATTATGGTATTAATTGGATAGAAATTAACTTGTAAAATTTAAAGGGATTATAATCTTCAATATCTATTTCTTAGATCTCCCAATAGTTCACCAATCAAGCATTCATACTTTAAGTTATGGTCAAAATACCTTCAAGTGCACAAAATTCCCTATTATCACTAGATTTTATCTAATCCCTTTTCTAAGCCTAGTCTAACTTCTACTTCATATCCAAATGTTTGGCTTAGTTTCTTAGGTTTCACAATGGCCTTTTTTTTTTACAATTATTACAAGTCATGCACCTACACACATGTATGTATGTATATATATTTAGTTACTCATATATCTTTATGCACTCAAATTCTAGCACATTTATTTCGAAAGTGTATCCTCATTCAGTCTATATGCCCACATACATGTTGTATGTGTATATATATACATTATTTACACACATATACATATATATGTATGTATCCCCTTTCTCAATATTTAAATTTGCACAAGTGCTCCCCTTTAAAAGAATTCAAGCATGAATTCTTTGATTATACAATGTTTAGAAATTTTTTAACCTACTCGTACCTATATGGAACAACTTAGGGTAGTTTCTCCTTATGTTAGCTTCCATTTCCTAACTAGCCTATAGGGCCTTATGACTTTTCCATTCTACTTTTACTATAAGTATTTCTTTGTTTATTTCGGACTTAGGCATCTAAGATTTTGATAGGTCGTACTTTATAATTCAATTTTGGGGTTGATTTGTGGATAATTTTCCTGTATCATATGGGATAGATTAAGGATATGCTTTGTCAACATGGAAACTAGATTTATTACACTTAGTTCTTCCGGAAGCCCTAATTGAAACATAACTATTCTAACTCACTGAAGAATCAAGAATGGTTTAATAAATTGCAAGGCGAGTTTTCCTTGTTTTTCGAATCATATCACTCTTTTAATGGGTAAAACTTTCAAAAATACTTTCTCACCTTCTATGAATTTTAAAGGTTGTGTTCTCTTGTTCATCAAGTTTTTTTTGTCTGTGGGCATTCTTAAATTATCTTTACCTTTTCCATTGCATCCTATACCAAATTAGGTCCCAACATTGTTGCCTTTCCCATCTTAAACCATCAATTGGATATCTATACTTATGCCCTTATAATGCTTTAAAAAACTACCATTTATATATTGGCTTTATAATTGTTATTATAAGTGAATTTTATAAGTGGCAAGTACCTTTCCCATCCTTTTTCAAATTCTAGTGTGCTAGACCTTAACATATTTTTCAATATTTGAATCACCTTTTTAGAATGCATGTCTATTTGTGGGTGAAATAATATATTAAGCCTTAATTAGGTCCCAAGGTATTCTTGGAATGACTTCTAAAAATGCATCATGTATTATAGCCCTTTGATATGATATTATTGTTAATGAAGTAGCATGAGCAAGATGATTTTATCCAAGAATAGCTATGCATATTAGGAAGAGGATTATATATTGTCTTTATAAGCAAAACATGTGTAACTTTGGTCATCCTATCCATTATGACCTATATGAAGTCATATCCTTTGGCCACCCTTAACCGCACACCTTGAAAGATGAATAAATTTTGACCATATACAATAAGCCCCCTAGCCACATCTTGCCTCATCCCTAAAAAGTCCACTAGCGTTGGCAAGACTAGGAGAAGGCTAGAAAGATAAGAACAAGTAGGGCAATGCACTATTATCTGGGCATGGTCTCATTAGCTAAACAAAACCTATTTTTTTAACATATCATACTTGGAAGGAATGAAATGCCTGAGTTTTCAAGCAATTTTATAAAGTTGCAAGGGAGCTTTTTTACTAGATTTTAGCTTGCAAGTTAAAATACTCTAATTCAAACTGTACTAGTCAAAAGGAAGGAGATCTTAAAGATTCTTCTCCTAGCCAAATATCTATCTAAAAGCAAAATGTCCTAACCACTTTTACATTGGAAATTGTAAGGGCTAATTCAATACATGTGATTGTTGAGAGGAAGGTGAGTAAGCAACACATCAAGAATAAGAAAAAGTCACCACAGGAACCTCGATCTGGTAATCCTTTGATAGAAATAGCTTCTCTTGCTAATTCCCCATCTTTTGTGCCTTTCAACCTAATAAAAGTTCTCATACTTGAGAAGGAATAATTTTTTTTTCTTATAGTGTCTTTCTTGAATCAAAATAGGTCAAAGGCATGTTGGAATGAATAATGGTTGCTTAGTCTCATTCAAGAGTCTAATCTCTTTATATTGCTTATTTTTTAAAAGAAAAAAAAAGAAAGAAAAGGGTCACAAATAATGGCAGTTCCTCAATGTCTATAGTAGTGCTTATAAGTGCCACTAATTGCATTATAGGTACTACGCCTACCCACTTGAAAATGAGTCACTAACTCAAGTATCATGATAGTTCTAACCAACTGCTAGAATTGGAGATACATGTATACTAGCGATTACAAACAACCATTGCTAATCATTTAAATTTTTTTAAAAATCCACTTTGTAATAGTTTTAAATCACTAATAAAATTAGTAAAAAAATTTTTTACTAAAATGTCAATTTAAAATCGCTATTATTTCATCATTTAAAAAAATTATGTTAGCAACTAGAAACTACTATTAATTTTTTGGATAATTTGTTTTAGAAAAATCATTTGCTTTTTTAAGCAACATCATTTCTTTTTTTTCATCAATCCTATATTTTTTTATTAATGTTAACTACTAAACAAACTAATTAAATTCTAAAATAAATACAAACTTAATTATAAGAAATAAAGAAATAATCTCAAATAAAATAGATAATAGCTTTTAAGATTACTCTAAACTTTTTCATGCATTTATCTAAACATATTACAATGTGCTTATAACTACTCAAATTATAAGAAAATTTATAAATTTACTTCTAAAGAGATAAAATATTATCTCTAGAGCTAGTCTCAATTTGCTTTATGTAATCCGTGTCAACTATTTCTTACAACATATGAGCCTTATTATACTTCACAATTAGGCTCACAAAATAATGTATGTCAACTATTTCTCACAATATCAAGATAAAGAAAATCTCAAACCTTGGAAATCAAAGCACTTTTCTCCAAGGGAACTAGGATTACTATTCTTTAATTGCTTTTGAAATAGGAATCTTCTCTTGCCAAAACCATTGTCCTAAAAGCATAGATAAAATTGTTAGATGATTTGTATTTTAGATCTCATATATTAATAAAAGAGTGAACAATACTACTAGAGTAAGCTTATTTTGAGCAAGAATGAATAATGCCTTCATCACTAACATAAGAATGTTAGCACCACATCCAACGTGGCCAACCTTAAGTGAAGTCTAAAATAATAATAAAAAGAGCATTGTCTAGCTTGCATTAGATTTTGTTATGGAAAACATTATTTCCCACATTTTGAGCCACCAATATTTAACATTAGCTTTTCAATTTAATTTTTCCACAATTACAGGAAAAAAATCAAGAGAAAAATAATTAGGGACTATATAGGACACAATCTTAAATTCAAAGAGCAAAGCTTTAACAGTAAATGAAGTTACTTTCATAATCATATAGGATTTATGCTTCACGCTATACACGTAATCATGTAACCAATTCATGTCATGAAGTCATAAATCTAACAGAAATGAGGAAAAATCATACTGAAGCATGGTTATCTTATTAGTGTTTATATGTCAAAAGTGCTTAAATGACATGTATCCTTTCAAGGGCTATAGATGCCTTAACAACCTGTTGGCAAGGTAAAGCACAACAAAAGTAGAATAACAAAATAAATAAATAGATAAATTAAAATATTAGCTACATACCATTTTGTTGCACTAAAAGTAGCATGCTCCTCATTTGCTCTTTATTTAGTAGATGCTAACTCTTCTCTTAGACCTTATAAGAATAACAAATTTTGTATTAAAAAAATTATGATATGAATGGTAAATTTAGAATTTAGTGAGAAACTAACACACAATGAAACTTGTTTACTTGCCTCATCCTTTTTTCTATTAGTTCTCGATTTTTTATCATAGTTTCTATGCTTACCTAGCAACAAGATGGACAAAATGCATGTATAGAAGGAAGTAAAGTGAAAATGAAAGAATCAAACTAATACAAAGTGTACAATGAGTATAAAAGACATAGTTATGTAAATCTCAATAAAATATATAATTAATAAGTAATCAATGGAGAACTAAAATAGAAGCAATTTTTCCTTTTGACAATGTAGCCTATCTCTTAATAGCATCCATAAAACTAACAACTGACCTAATTTCAATGTTTTTTTACTACCACGGCATTAGCCATATTTGACTTTACTCTTGTTACTTCCTTTTTTATATTTAAACAAACCCTTCCATAGTCATTTTATACATGCTTCATATGATTTACTTAGCTCTTTTTGTAAAGTTAGCATTTATTTAACACACTACAGATTTTGTATAAGTACAAACATATGATGGGACTTTCTTGTCTATTAATCAAATAAAAGGCAATAGTGCTTCACTTTTACACCAAGAATTTCCTCTTGTTATGCATTTTTAGATTTGTATTTGTGAAGATGGGATGATAGTCCAACATAGACCTGAGCATCAACAAGAAAATCTCAATAAGGTATTTGATTAGCTATGGGTAATCATAAAGGGGCTTTCTTACATACTATCTTCAACTAAAGGAAACATCAAGAGATAAAAGAAATATTCTATATAACATGTCATTTAGGAAAAGCAACATTTGTCTTCACACCATATCAAAACATTACAAAACTTAATTCAAAGGTGAACTTAATTTACAATCATTAATGGTTCTTGGCTATCCAAAACTACCACTGTTACAATAATGGTGGGCTCTATGTTTTAAAAGTATAGTAGAACAAGAGAATTAACGGAGATTGTACCTTATTTTTGTAGGAATGACAAAAATTGGGTACAAACAATATATGAAATCAGAATTGCCTAACATCTTTAAACCTTGAAGATAAAAGGCTAATTTGTAATTAAAATGCCCAATTAGTTGATAAAATCAATACACAATATACATGAAACTATTTATAAATCCTTAAATACAAGATTTTCTACATACAATGGAGGTGAAGCAAAGCCATTTGGACACCATTCATACCTCAACTCAACCAAAGTCTACAAATTGTATTTTACATGAAGTAGAAATCACACCTAAGGAAAAAATCACAACTTTAGGTGAGCTTAGTTGAAAGCAATTTTCATTTAGGGAGGAAAGGGTTTAGCTTTAGCGTGAAAGGTTTCAAAGTTCTATTTTGCCTTATTTTTCTATTTTTGTAAGTACAATGTTTTGTGAGCTTTAATTCCTTTTTTTTTAATTAAGCTTAGGTGAGCTTTAGTTGAGAGCAACTTTCAATTTAGAAAGGACAGGATTTAGCTTTAGCGTGAAAGGTTTCAAAGTTGTATTTTGCCCTATTTTTTTGTTTTTGCAAGCATAATGTTTTGTGAGCTTTAGTTCCTATTTTTTTTTAATTAAGCTTAATCTACGGTGGTTCATGATACAACCCCTCTCATAAGTTATGTGAAAAATGAGGGCGCACATTTTAGCCATCGGGAAGAAAGAAGAATGATGGTAATTTATTTAACCACCACAATTAAACTATACATCACTTTTTAGTAGTGTCTATAAGATTCCTATCATGAAATCCATAATAATAAACTCATGTTTCCATCTGTGGACTACTGGGGGTGGTGGGGTACTAATATTCCACCTTATTAGCACACAATACATTTAACAGCATACTTAACCACATCTTTCTTCATCTTTTCCCACCAATAAAATTATTTTAAGATTTGATGCATTTTGAAAGTTCTAAGATGGATGGTGTATAAAGATTTAGAAGCCTAAGATAATATCTATTGTACACATTCCATTATTACCCATAACTTGCTATAATAGCCAATCTCGCATCCTATTCATGGCATATAATTAGGATCATCATTGCTTGTTACTTTTGTTTTAAGCATCCTATACAAGGGGGTCTTTTTTTCTACTTTCTTTTATTAGTTCTACTATAGCCAATTTAATTCGTATACAAGTTACTTAAGAAATAATCTTATACTTTAACACTTTTAAGTATAATTCCATAACTTTTCTAATTAGAGCATTTACCATGGCTTTACTAGGTTGTTAATGAATAAAATAACTATAATTATTTACCAATTCCATCCATCATTGTTGCCTTAAGTTTAACTCTTTTTCTCTAAAGATGTATTTTAAGCTTTCATGATCAATATAGATATCATATGTTGCTCTATAAAGGTAATATTGCCATAACTTCAAGGCGTAGACAACAACAACCATTTCTAGGTCATGAGTTAAGTAATCTTGCTTATGCTTTTTTAATTAGCTAGATTCATAAGCTATGACCCTTCCCTTTTGAATTAGCACACATCCTAACCCAATTCATGAAATATCATATAAAATATGATATTCATCTAATCCATCCTAAAGGACTAACATTGTTATAGTGGGGAGACTATCTTTCAATTATTGAAAGCAACTTTTGCAATCATCTATTCAAGCATAACATAACTTTTTTTAAGTTAACTAACTTGACAAGGTAGTGATTCTTAACAAATTCTTCACAAATTGCTAAACATTAGTGGGCTAAGGTCATTTTCCTATGGTATGTATCTTTTAAGAGTCCATGCATATTCCATTGTATAAGATAATGTGCCTTAAGAGATATACTTCCTTACATTAAAATTCACATTTAGAAAATTTAGCATATAATTGTTATTCTTACAAGGCCTATAGCATAATTCAGAAATATTAAGCATGCTTTTACTCTTTCTTTAAGTAGATTAGTATGTCATCAATAAAGATGATGACAAACTTGTCTAGGAAAGTTCAAAATATCTAGTTCATGAGGTTTATGAATACCATCAAGGATTAGTGAGTCTAAAAGACATTATCAAAAACTCGTAACGTCCATATTAAATTTTAAAAAAGATTTTAGGAACATTTTCCTTCCGAATCTTTAACTATTGTTATCTTGATCTCATATCTATATTGGAAAAATATGCAGCTTCCTATAGTTAATTAAATAGATTGTAAATTTAAGGGAAGGGATATTTATTCTTAACTATCACCTTATTCAATTGATAATTATCAATGTATAATTGTACTGTGCCATCATTTTTCTTTACGAACAAAATAAGTGCTCCCTATCGTGATGTGCTAGGCTGAATGAAACCCTCATCTAATAGCTCTTGTAATTGCAGATTTAATTCTTTAAGTTCTGCTAATGCTACACAATAGAGCGAGATTGATATAGGGTAGGTTTTGGGTTATATTTCAATCTCAAATTTAAGTTCTTTCTTTAAGGGCTTTACTAGTAATTTTTTTAGGAATACACCTTGGAATCCTTTTCCTATCTATATGTCCAATAAGTTTAGCTAAGCTATGATGAAGGTTATCCAAGCCTTTCATCTTTTCCTTACTAACTTTTCATCCTTTATAACAAGAAGAATGTTATTCTTTATTAATGCTTAATCGCCTTGAAACATCATTGCTACTTGGTCTAAGTTTTCTAACATACAATCTTTTCCATGCAATCTATGCATGTATGATATGAACTTAACCAATCCATTCCTAATATTACATCGTATTTGATAATTCCTATTAGTATTATGTCAACAAGGAAAAGCATTTGTTGGATGATGAATAGGGTGTCTTTCATCACTGTAATAGTAGTATTGTTATCCTTATAAAGGTGGAGATCATCATGGGTCTTTCAAATGTCTTGCCTTTCATTTTAGCAATCTTACATAATGCTTTAAAAAAGAAGTAATGTGAGGCATCTAGGTTTAATAGCACCTTGATAGAAGTGTTTATAATTCAAGTTGTACTTGTAATTATTATGTTGTTAGCTTATATTTCCTTCTAGTCCAATGCAAACATTCTCATAATGGTGTTAATTATCTCCTTGCCTTTATTTCCCTTGTTCTTTGCTAAAAAGGATTGTACTAAAATGATGGTTTAAGCTTTTGCATTAATCACTTTAATTCTAACTTTTAAGAAATATCAATCTATATGCCTTAGTTGATTGCAGTTAAAACATGTTCTAAAGTTGACATTGTACCTCCCAAAATGATTTTGATTTTAAATTCCACAAAAAGGCCCTTGGAAACCACCAAGCCATTACTTTAAAATTCTAATATTATGCTTTACCTAGGCTTTTTGGTTGGCTCTTAAAGGGACCTTTAGGCTTATATGATGGGTAAGAGTTCTTGATCTTGATAGGAGCCTTCTAGAAAATTATAAGTTATAAGGTTAGGTCCTCATATTGTTCTTTCCCCCATTATTGCAAATCCTTTCACATTTTTCTTAGGACCTCATTTTTAATAGTAAAGCCCATTTAGTTCCTATCAAGAGGTAATGGCTTTAGTGATATGTATACAATCACTAAAAGTCATCTTAGAGTCTATATATATGAACATTTCACCTTTTCCTTTTATGTCAAAGTTATATGTCCACTATATCTGAATAGTCCAATGAAATGAATATCGTAATCCACTACTAACTTCCTTCCTTATTCTAGCTACTCAAATAAGTGGGCATTTACCTCCTTCACACTAACAGGATGAAATTGATCCATAAAATAGCCCTTAAATATTCCCTAAGTGAATGGGGGCTCCACGGGCTTTCACTATTCCACTTGATGTATGAATTAATAATGGACTAAATTGTCTAGTTAAGATCACACTAACTTGATTAACATAGCCTTGGAACATCCTAACATGCATTTAAAGCTTTCTATCTAATCAAGGATTTGATAGGGATTGATAGACATCTGCATCATTAAATCAAGAGGCCCTAAGTTTTAGAAATTCATAGATAATAGAGATCATTGTGTTCGATCTTTTGGAGGGAGGGGGCTCCTTTTCTTTCTGATTTCAATTTTTGATTTTAATCCTAAATCCTAGTGAGTACATCTATGACTCTATCTATCATAGCTTTTAAATTTCCTACCCATGGAGGTATTTTCCTTATACTCATAAAATAACTTAAATCTGAAGCTTAAGAATTAGAATTAGAAGAGTCTAGTTATACCTATCAACTAACATTCTACAAAACATAAATGTTATTAGTATAATAATCATTTATAGGAATTTACAACTTATCATTTCCTTACCAATCGCCGCTTTACCAACTATTTTTGAAGAAACTATCATTTCATTTCCTTTTTGCTTTATCTAGGATTATACTCTGATACCAATTGTAATAGTCATAATATCTAAGTTTTATTCTATTCATTTACATATTCTTATTATTATCGATTTTGAAAAAAAGGTGCAAATTTCTTTTTCTAAAAGAAATAATGCTAATAATTTACATGACTAGTTAACCACTATTGATTAAGTTTTAACATCAAGTATCATCCTAAGATAGGAAATGTCCAACTTTATAACAAAACAATAGTAAAATGGAAGGTTATAATGATCAAGCCAGTGTCCCTATGTAAATATACAAGCTACATACAAAAGTGAAACCTCCTAATCTATAATTAACATAAGAAGACTATTAAAATAACCCTTAGCTATCAATTGATGGACATCTATTACTAAAAGATACTCTTACCAAGCCTTATAATACATTTAACACTGATTCAACTACATGAACAAGAATGTAGATAGTCCCCTAAGGCTACATCATGTGAACAAGCATATTATCCTTAAAGATCAACATCACAAAAAAATGGCTTAGTACCAAAAGTTATAAACACACTAGTAAGTTACACAGACTTAATAAGCAGCCTATATAGCAATTTAAATTCACAAAACATTTAAGAACTTCAAAATTCTTATGATAACAATTTTGCATGTAACTTGGACATTCTCCTTTATCCTTTCACCTTTGTATTGTTACATTGCTAACCATTTGATAACAAACAATCCATCCTTATTTTCACGTTGATAACTAATTTCTCAATATTCATATAGCATATTTTTCCATAGGATTGACAAAGATTCATGCCACCTCTTATAGCCTTAAATAATCCATGCCACTTTATATGGCCTCAAGTAACAGTCAAATCGCTTATATTATTTTTACTTAATTCAAGTATCATAATCCATATCACAAGTCATACATTCCACATGAATCACATGTGAGTACACATTTACGCATACATATGTATTGACAATTTTACATAAGTGATTGAAACTCAAGGCATATTTAGGTGTTGTATAATTTTTGGTCACATATATCCTCTCTACAAGATTATATAATTTTGAGAAATCTCTCTCTCTCTCTCTCTCTCTCTCTCTCTCTCTCTCTCTCTCTCTCTATACATACACATAAGGAATGAATTCATACTTTTCCTCATGTTTTCCTTAAGTGGCTAAAACATGCATGCCATATTGCTACCCTTTTTTTCTTTCCTTCTACTTTATACTTTTCTCACTTGCATCAAGTATGATAAATTTTAAGAAAGGAGAATACTTAATCTCCCTTAAGATCTAACCTTTCATAATTCTAAACTGTATGATTTCTTCATATAAAGTATGTATATATGTGTGTGTGCATATAATCTTCATTTATAAGTTACTATTAATATTGCATGCTTATCTAAGCCCCAGGACAAAAAGAAAGTTAAGTTTCTACCACCCCATAGGCAACACTAAGCTTTTTCCCCCCTTCTTTCTTCCTTAAAACCTACCTCTAATCAGTCTAGGAATAAACTTGACATATAGAATCAAGCACTCACATCATCATTTTTTTTATCAATCTCTTTTTCTGCCCTGTTTGCATGTTTTCCTTTATTTTTTGTATTTCAAATTCAAGCTTTTCATGCAAATTTCACATAAATTTTGGTAGCTAATATATCAAATTTCAAAATAAAAATGTAAAGAGAATACTCACATAGTTAGTGGTGAAGTGGGATGAATTCTTAATGTTTTAGTTCCCCCAAGAACAAAACATTTAAACTTAATGGAACTTCCAACATATAACTAGTTTATAAAAAGAAAGTTTAAGAAAGTGAACATCTTACTTCAAGACTTGATTCTCTCTTCTTAATTATATTAAAATCCTTATATTCTTTTGTGGACATTCCTTTTTCTTTTAATCATTGATGGTGGTCTTATGGTGTGAATGAAGAGAAGATGAAAATCTAGTGAGTGAAGAAAGGAAGAGGGTTTCAACCTTATGTGAAAAGAAGGAAAAATAAACAAGACCTAGTGTTTTAAAGAAGAAAGTGTCATGCACTTGTGGAGAGCAAGAGAGAACTTAGAGTTTTCTTAGTTATGCTTAGCTTTTCTAGAAAGGATGATCATCCATTCTCCTAAGATTAGAAGTCTTTAGCATGCATTAGCTAAAATCTACTAGCCTTCCTTATTGACTTTTATGTAAAGATGTAGGAAAAAATTAAAATGATTTTAAAATAATTCAAAAATAACCTTAACATACATTGGCCTTGTAGGTCCCTAAGGCAATAATGATGCTTACCTCGGCTTATCTTCCAAGTTTTAGCTCAATTTAAGGAATATTGAATTCTATTTTGAGAAATAAGAGGAAACCTTCACCTATCTTAGCATAAAGCTAAACGGGCCCTTCTTTTGGCCCTTATAATTCATTTTTATGCACAACTTTTCCCACTTTCTTAAATGTAAGTCTCATACTTTTGCATGCACCCATGGGTCCTTATATAACCTATTGGTGACCCAATTAATGTATTTTATAATAATATGCTTCAAATTTACTTAGACTATAATCTAAATATATTATTATAAATTTTCTTAATTAAGTTACTCTTTTAGTGGCATTTATATTTTCATCCTAAATGTTTCCCTTCTTTAGTCCTTATCATAAAGCTTTTAAGGAAAAATTACATATATTTTGATATACTGCAACCTAGTGCATGAAATTTTTACAAAAATAGCCATATGTGTCCCCTAACCATTTCTCTTGACCTTACATCAGTTGGATGATCCTAGGAAAAGCTATACAAGATTTATTAAAGACTAGTCAATGTCATGACACCTAAATTTTGCCCCTAATTTGAAAATATTCTGGGAGAAATTGGTTAGGAATTAAATTATGAAATTTTTATTAGTCAAAGCCTCGAATGCTAGCTTTCTAGATGTTTTAATGGTTTATAATTAGATATTTCTATACTAAGTTATGGCTAAAATACCACTAAGTGTGCAAAAATTCTACAAAAATGAGGCTATGTCTGAATTTTAGTTAATAATCTAATTGATTCTCATTTCACAATTTTCTTGGTAATTCAATTTCATCTTCACCATCAATTATGTCCTATATTTTTCAAAATTTAAAACCCCACTTTGCTTTTCTATACAAAATTAGTTATTTATTCTTATGTTGTGTATTAAGTTTTCAAATTCCTAATTATAGTCAAACTTTATAGGACTCCTTTACCGTAATATTTCAATTTTTATTTTAATTTAATATAAGCTTTTATACAACTGTTCATACCTATACTATCTTATTTACATAACTTTTCATGTTTAAAGCTACAATCATTACATTTATTACAATTTTCCCCTAAAATGCACATTCATTTATCCATAAATATATTTAATAGATTTGGGAACAAGCTAGCATTATTCCACCTAGAATTTTGTTCTTTTTCAAAAAAAAATTAGTATTAACTAATTTATGAAATTTAGAAGGGTTATAACCCTGAATATCCATTTTCTAGATCTTTTGATAGTTCACTAATTAGACACTCCTACCTCAAGTTATGGTTAAAATACTAATAGTTTTGCAAAGTTCCTTGTTATTATAAGATTTTATCAAATTCCCTTCTTAAGCCTAGTTTGGCTTCTATTTCGTATCCAAATGTTTGGCTTAGGTTCTCCTCTTTCATAATGGACTATTTTTTTTATAATTATTATGAGTCACACACCTACACACATATGTATGTATGTGCATATATTTAATTACTCAGGTATACCTATTTGCTTAGATTCTAACATGTTTATTTTAAAGGTGTACCTCCATCTAATCTTCATGCCCACATACACATATGTGTGTGTATATATGTATATGTACATTTTTCTACACACACACATATATGTACAAATATATCCCCTTTTGTCAGTATTTGGGTTTATTACACTATTCTTAGGAAATTCATTTACTAATGTCTCTTAGATGGCCTTTTATGCTACATATGCTAGTTGAACTAACTTTTCAATGTATTCATTTAAGTAGATTGTTTAGAAATTTGAGTGTTTAGTGTTTAAAACAATAAAAGTCATCTCCTTGGTATAATGAATTTTTAACACTAAAGTTAAATGTTTCTCAATAAGCTCTCAAACTTATTTTTTGATGGTTTACATTTTTAGGTATTTAGGCTAAGATCTCTCTTCCATAGTAAGCGAGACTGTCTCCTTGCAAATTCCTTTATTCTTTTACAGGCTAAGCATTAGCCATCATTTGGGTTCATTTGTTATCATGTATATTGTTCAAACTTTCCAATAGGGGATCATATTCATAGGTAAGTAGAACATTGATGCATAGTAACCTAAACCACTAAACAAAATACTTGATGTAGTGCTTTGGTTAGGCCAACTTACTTTCTTTAAGACACTAGGTTTAAAAGTTAGTTTAACTTCTCTTTTGGAATAGCCTGGATGTATTTCAAATGAATTTAAATTTGATGACAATTTTTTCATAAATTTTGGATTTGTGTATTGTATCAAAATGGAATTTTAAAATTTTTACTTATTATTATTTAGCTAAATTGATGTTAAACTTAAGGAAAGCTTATAGGATTAATTATAATAATTCCAAAACAACTATGTCCACAAAAAGACTGTGACATGAAAATTTTCATTTTAAACTTTAAGGAAGCAATTTGTCCCAAAGTAAACATTCATGGGTAAAGTGTATGTTCCCCTTAAAAAGTTATATGCAAGTCACATGTTAATGGAATTTTTCTAATAAAGTAGATTGTAGGAATAATTTTAAATTTATATGTAGTTAAGATTTCAATTCTAAGGATGTATTTGAATACATCATTTAAGCAATTGCTTTTGATATGATAAAATATCAAATTAAGCAAAAAAATTACTAAATTTGTTTAGTGACATTTGCCTAACTAAATATATTTGTAATATCCCTAGGAGACTTTTCCCAAGAACTACTCTTAAAGTATCAAAGTAAATTAACATTTCTTAGTTAAACGCACTTAGCTCAAGGAAATTTTAGTGATGGGTAACCTTCTGAGAAGTTTTTCAAACCCTTCAAAATATTGATAGAGATAAAACTTAAGTTAAAATATTGTTAAAATATGCCCAAAAGATTAGAAGAATTCCAATAGAGCCCAACTCAATTTTAGGGGTCGAGGTAAGCCGAAATTCGGTAAAATAAGTTCGGAATTGATATAGATCGATTTGAATAATTTAAATTCCTTTTGAAATGATTTGACATGTTTTCTAATAGGCCCAAATTAAATCCAAGGAGTAAATTAAAAATCGGCCAAAGAATTTTGGGTAAAAGTGAAATTTTGAAAAGATTTGGGGTCAAATTATAATTTTTCAAAAATTTGAATTTGACCCATTATTTTTATATTAATTTTGGACAATTTTGGGCTGAGGATAGCCCAGAAAATTTCGTCCTTAGCTGCTGCAAAACAGCAAGAAAAGTATAAAAAAATTTCATGGATTTTGGGCTAAATTGCAAAAAGGGTCCATTTTCTAAAAAATTGTAGAAAACCCTAGAAACCTTGAGAAAACTCCATTCAGCTCTTCTTCCCCCTCATTTGCACGAAATTGCAGCTGCCATAGGATATTTTTTTCAAGTTTTTAACACAACCAAATACACAAATAAGACCAATCAACCACAAAATTTCAAGTTCTTGCTACTTGCTTGCTTGAATTCCTAGGAGAAATCATCAAAACTTGTGGCTCTCATCTTCTTCTTCTTCAAATCAGAAACTCTATCATTTAGGGAGCAACTTAAAGTTTTGAAATATAAAAGTTCAGAGGTGAGTGGCAACTCACTTGTTTCCCCTATGAATTTTATTCCAATAGAATGTTAGATTGGGTGATTAAATTGTCAATTTATGGGTTGTTTGTGTGTGGCCATGTGTGGAGGCATGGTTCTGGAATTTTATGGTTGGATATGTTTTTTGATGTTATTGCAGTGTAATTAAGTTGGGAGAAAGGCTAGTAATGAAATTGAATGGCCTTAGAATAAGCCTTCATGCAAAAATTGTTACATTGGTGTATGTTGATAACTTTCTGAAAATCCAAGAAAATTCAGAACGAGATACTTAATTTGGTGAGACTCATAGGAGTCTTTAAAAATTTTATTCCAGTCATTCTAGGGTTCCTTATGATGTTAGGAATCATGTATAATTTATTGGGAATTTATGGACATTTTTAGAAACATGAAACAGGGTCTTATATGTGTATAGGTCCAGTTCAGCTAAGACAGAACGTTAATAGTTTTTGCTTCTGTAATTGAATTAATTGAGGCCCTTAAAAGTGTTGAAAAATTATGAAAAAAATTTTTGAAAACCTTAAATATGTTGGGAAAATTGTGGCAAAATTTCGTGTTAATTGAAGTTCATTTTCTTAGTCAAATAAATCCTTAGATTTCGGAACTCCAGTTCTGTCCAGTACTGGAACTGATTTGGAAGGGCCTCATCTACGAATTTTCTGGACAGATTATATTGATTAATTATGAAACCTAAGGGCTCATATTTGTCAATTAACATGGTGGGAACATCATATATTTATTTGAGAAATTTTGGAGATGTTTTAGAAGTCATGAAAGGTCCCTTGTTGTAATACACCCTCTGCTGCCCTGTTCTGAAAATCTGCACTTGAACAGTACTGTTGATTTAATATTTGTGAAATACACTAAATATTTGATGCTTAGAAATACATTGTGATGATATTAGAATATGACTGAAATAATGTTTTGAATTATTGTAATTATTTGAATGTTCTTTAATGGTATAGAATATAGTGATAGATTAGATTGAGTTGTAAAATGTTCAATGTATTGAAATTATGATACATAATGAGAAAATGCAATGATTACACTCTTTAATGTTAAATTTGAAATCTATACTTGTTACATTAATAAAGAAAAATTAATTAGGTTACTAATGGCCAGTTGGTATTGACCATACCTTTGTTGTAATGGATTGACATGATTTTGCCTTAATTGGCACAAAAAGCCTACAAAGGCTCATTCGTGTTACTTGATACATGTGGGGGAGATTGGCCTATGGCTTGCAACATCCTTCTAGAAGAAGGAGAGGGGTGGTAAGAAGTGGAGGGAAAAGGTTGGAGACGAGTGAGATGAGATTGGCTTGAAAAAATAAGGAGAAAATCTGTATACCATACTAGCCATTTCTATTGATGTAATATTAATACATAATGCCTATGATAAACGGTAGATATTAAATGTAAATAAAGCTAAGTATATGGAATTTATCTAATCTTTCTAAATTTGCATTAAAGAAAACTGATCAGGAAAAATTATAGGGGTAAAGATTGAGTAGCTACTCATTGAGTATTTTATATACTTATTCTTTTTTTATGTTATTTTATTTTACAGATAAAGAATAAGGAGCTCCAGCGAATGATTGATATACTGCATAAAACTTTCTGATCTCCATGGGGCATAGTGTGATAAAAATTACTATTTTGAGTAATTCATTATATTAAAGAAAATGGTAGATATTAAATGTAAATAAAGCTAAGTATATGGAATTTATCTAATCTTCCTAAATTTGCATTAAAGAAAATTGATCAGGGAAAATCATAGGGATAAAGATTGAGTAATTACTCACTGAGTATTTTATATACTTATTTTTTTTATGTTATTTTATTTTATGGATAAAGAATAAGGAGCTCTAGCGAAGGATTGATATACTACATAAAACCTTCTGATCTCCATGGGACATAGTGTGATAAAAATTACTATTTTGAGTCATTCACTGTACAGTTAAAGTCTATGTGTATTACTAAATAATTTTATTATGCTACTATATATTAATATCATAGATTAACTTTTCATTGCATGTTCAATACAATTTACTTTACTTATATTATTTGATGCTATTATATATTCCCTTTTTATTATAAAATAATCATATACAATTTCTTACAAGCTTGTAAAGATGTCTGATTGGTTAGATACCAGTTAGATATCTTTACACCAATCACGATACCTAAAATTGGGTCATGACAATATTTAACAAAGAATTTAATGACATTTTGTTATTTTGTTGCATAGATTTGTTTAACATTATTTATATTTTTCAAAATAGAAATTTAAGATATAATATATAATACATTATTTAAAAATCTAGTCAATAGAAATTTTAAAACTCTAATCAAGAATGATTTAAAAATTATAAAAAATTGATATTTAATGACAAAATTTTTAATATGTTAACTAAAACTTAGAACTTAAAATAAGAAATCATTGACATGTTATAAATTTAGCAATTGAAATCTAATGCTTAATTTTAGCACTAAGAACTTTTATCAATCACTATAAATTTGTAAAACCCATAAAGATAAAATCCAATACACAAAAATTAAAAGGTTTGTCTATTTGTTAATTTATTTTTTTCTAATTTAAAACAAATATTTAATTTGTTTTGATAAAAATAATGTTTCAAAAATTAATACTTGTTCCAATCAAATCCAATGTTTGCAAAAATCAACACTTATTCCAATCAACAATATTTATTAATGCAAATTATTTTACATTATTTATTATATATCTAGTGATTCTAAGACTTAAAATGGGTCCACAATTATATCAAATTTATACATTTATAAATGAAATAATGTCAAGAATCAATGTTATAACATTGACATAAATTATCATATAAATTAAGCTTGATGTTTTAGTTGACAACAAAATTAGTATTTCAACTATAATAATATGTAAGTACTAGAATTTTAACATATATGCATAAATATATTATTTTAAGATTTTTTTAATCATTTGCATAGTTAGTAAGTAAATGGTATATACATAACAACTACAACTTCTACAACAAGACAGCAATAAACTAACATTAAGAAATTTGGATGTGTTCATAATTCTTAAGTCATCACATGTTGTAAAATTAATTGGAGGCATCAATTCAAGGGGGTGTTGGTCAAGGAGGGCATACCAATGTTTAATGAATTTTGAATTTACAAATTTAGTGAACTAATCTATGAATATTTTATTGATTAAATTTATTAAAATTAGGTTTATAAAAAAGTGAGACTAAACAAGCCAAGTTCAAATGAATTAGATCCACATAATCCATAAGCCAATTGTTTATTTAAAACAAAATAGGTTAGTCTATGGATTAACGATGTAAACTAGGCCATCTAAATCAAATATGCTTAAAACGCAGATTTTAACAGATGGATCCCAAATAAACTTTGCTCACATAAGCTTTGACCCAATCTAGTCCATCAAACCTATTAAATGCCCCTAATATCCAATAAGAAAATGCTAATAATTAGCATCCTATAATAAAATGGAATAAGAAAAGAAATGGGAATGTTAAAAGAAATAAAAATGGCTTGAAAATTTTGTTTGGCTAGAAATGTCTATTTTCTAAAAAATAATTATTCCATCAAATAATCAAATATCTATTCTATATTGATAGTAATGAAATGGATCATTTTTTCATAAAATAATTTTTCTACATTATTATCCATAACTTTTTTACATATTTCAATATTATTTTTTATTAATAAAAATAAAATAATATCATCTTTATTTTTAAATAATTTGATAATTATATTTTTAATAATAATATATAAATTGAATATTTTTTATTTTTATTAAAAATTATTTAATATACATATTTGATAAATTAAATTTTTTATATTTTTATTATAAAAAATTTTGTTAATTATAATTTGATGATAAAATTTAAAATATGATAATTTTTTATTATTAATCATATCATATATTTTAATAATACTAAATTACAAATAATAATATTACTATTTTTTCATAAAGGTAGTATCATCTTTAATAACTTATTTATTCCATTCCTACATTATTTTGATATATCAAATACAAAAATGGAATAAATTATTTATTTCATTTCTTACCAAATCAAATATAGAAGGAAAAAAATATGCTTCATTAAAATAGAAATAGCAATTAAGAATTGGATTTAAATTTGATCTCTAATTAATATAAATCAATTTTACATTGTCAACCACTTATATATTGATATGTCAATAACATTGTTAAAATATTTTTATTATTAAATAATTATAAATTTTAAATGCCGTATAATTTTATTATTTATTAATAATATAAAAAATTATACACTAACACTAGATCAAAAATTATTTTCTTCAAAAATTTTAATTATAATAAACAAATTTTAACATCATTTTATTAATATGATAGTACATGAATATATAATAATATAAAAATTAATTTATATTATAACATATTCTTGTAGAAATTGATGCAAAGCAACCATTATGTTATTATTATATATATTATTGTTTTATAATTAAAATTAACAATTTTTTTTTGGTATTTTGCTTGGAAAGAAAATTTTAAATTTCAATTATTCCTTTACTTGGTTTGAATGGAAAAAGAAAGAAAAAAAAATAGTTTCTATTATTTTTATACATCACAATTTTAAAATATTCTTTTCTGTTTATTTTCTCTTCTAACTAGCTTTCAAATTTTTATTTTCTTTTCTCTCCTTTTGAATGCTTTTATCATTCATTCCATCATTCTTTCCCATTGCACTTAAAATCTCTCTTACATAGCCTTTAATAAGAGCAATTGGGTGGTGTGGTTGCATATAGTTATCAGTGTGTCCTAATTTGTTTCTCCACTACCAAATGGACAAGCAAGTAATGGCCCAAATCTCACTCTAACTATTTTATGTAACATCATTCTCATCAGCATTAAGGTTGAAACAAAATTAGCTTTTATGATTCGTAATGATGAAACTTGTAATATGCTCTAATGGAACTAAATCTTACCATATTTACCATGCTAACTTGCAGTCTCGAAGTGAGTGAAGCATTATCTCTTCCTTTTCTATACGAGTATTGCAGTATTTTGAGCCATACTGCCATTAGGCAATGAAGGAATTAGTGATCAAACGATTATGCCTAACTTGCTAGATGAAAAGACAAACTTGTTGAAGGGCTTAGAGTTTCCAAATTTTCTTCTAGTTTATTTGTAATTCTAAGTATGGGCCTTGAGTTAACATCTTATATGCTTACTTTACTAAAAAAGTGGATGAACCATTGCTAAACTAAACCATTCTATCCTCCCTTGCCTCATCTTTAGGTGGATAAATGGATTGGATTTGTTGCACTATTGGATGAGGTAAAAGCTAGTTTAAAAGCTCCCCATGCTAATCTGTCTTGTTGATCACAAAGTAAATGAGATGAGCCTATTTAATTTCATCATCTAATTCAATCAGTGCATGGTTATTCAATTCACCATATTCTCTAAGCCAAGCATCAATCTAGAAAGCATTGGTTTCACAATTCTACACTTGCCATCACATATTATCATTTGCATATTTCCATATACTGACTATATCTTTACAAAATATCGAGTCTCCACTATTTGCTTTGATTTGTAATAGCCATCCAATCCTATGGCTATATTTTTCTTGAAGCACCTCCTTCTTAAAACTTGAACTATCTGAACAAAGTTTAACTCCTATCTTCATCAAGTTTGCCACATTCATTTGTTCCATTTTACGTACTCCTAATCCACCTATTTCTTTTAGAAGGTAGATTGTATCCTATCTAATTGTATGAACTTTTTAAATAATGACTATATGTCTCTAAATAAAACCCCTCTATGACCTTTCAATAGTAGCACGAATACCTTTTGGAATCCTAGTAACTTGCATACAAAACTGAGGAATAAATGAAATCATTAATTGGGCCAGTGTAACCTTCCCAGCCATAAATAAGGTTTTTGCTTGCCAACCTAGTATCTTAGTTCGAACTTTATCTATTAGTTTATTAAACTACTTTTTAACTCTACCTACAAAAACTAATTCAACATTAAGATATCTCAAATTTTATGCGGCTAAGAAACCACTTGTTAAAGAGATTTCTTTTGCAACCTCCTTCATGATATTTTTTAAGAAAAGAATTTTAGATTTCTCAAAGTTATTTTTTTGTCCAAAAGCTATACAAATTTTTTTAAAGATGCCCAATACATACCTTATTTGATCCACAGAGAGTTCTGCAAAGAAAAAAAGGTCATTAACAAACATCATATAGGAAATATAAGGTTCATATTTAATAAGCTTCCATTCCTCTAACTAGATATTGTCCTCTATAATACAGGTTAATTTTTCCATACACATCACAAAAAGATAAAGGGAGAGAGGATCTCCCTGTTTCACACTCTTTGAAAGTTTAAGTACACCTATTTTAGATCCATTCCATAACATGTATATACTTGAAGAGCTGATACATTTCATAATAATATTCCCTAATTTCTTAGGAATTCCAATTTTAGAGAGAACATCTACAAAATCCCACTCTAATCTATCATACATTTTCTCCAAATTAATTTTCAATACCATGTATCCAACCCTTCCAGTCTTTTTCTTCATTGAATGTATCATCTCACTAGCAATAATTATATTATAATGGACGTTTCTTATGAAAATAAAGCTTACTTGGAAAGGAAATATTATCTGAGGAAGTATTCTCTTGAGTCAATTAATAATTATTTTTGTTACGCATTTATAGTTAACATTACATAATAAAATAGGTTGAAATTGATTGATGAATTATGAATGATTCTATTTAGGAAAAAGGACAAGAAGTGTTTGGTTCACATACTGGACATCCCCTTCTTCTTCAAAGATTTTAAATATAAAGTCATGAAGATTTTTTTCCAATTACATCGCAATAAACTTGATAGAACAAAGCTATGAAACCATCTTCACCTAGCACTTTCACGTTTCCCATGTCAAAGATTGCTTTTCTTACTTCTATAAACTCTAACCTATAATTAAGATATTGAAAATCTTCTTATTGAATCTATGGAAAAGTAATCTTCGAATTCAAATATTTGTTGTTGTTATTTGTAAACATTTGTTGATAATATTCTATTGCTAATTTAAGGAGTTGCTCTTTCTCTTCTATCCAGATACCATTATTATTATGAAGCATAGAAACTTTGTTTGCTCTTCTTCTTATAATTGTTTTGGTATGATAGAATTTAGTATTTTGATCCCCATCTATTATTATCCATTAGGATCTTGATTTTTGATACCAAAGTAGTTCTTCTTGTTTTAAAACTTCCGTCATTTCGTTTTGTATCTTTCGTTCAATTATGTCGAGATGTGGATATGTTTTCTTCGCCATAGCTCTCTAGACACCATTAAGTTTAACCTTTAGGACAAGTTTTTTCTTTTTAATATCTCCAAATACTTCCTTGTTCCACCTAATTAACCTATTCCTCATTTTTTTCATATTGTTAACAATAGATTCCAAAGCTTTCCAATGTTGATTGAAATATTCATTAGACTGATCATGAAGAAGCCAAATAGTCTCAAATCTAAACGGTTTATTTTTTCTTTCTTCTTTTTTACAACTTAAATCAACTAAAAGGTGATGATCTGAATAGACTCAAAGTAGTACTCTTACAATAGCATCTATAAATTTTATTCTCGTATTATCGTTACATAGAGCTCTGTCCAGCTTTTCAAAAACTTTATCATACCCATTATGAATAGGACCACGCCATGTAAACTTGGATCCCTACCACCCTATGTCTATAAGGCCACAGTTTTCAATCCAATTAGCAAACTTTTGGCATCTACTGATAATTATTGGCAGTCCTCTCTTTTCTTCTTCTGTTCTAATAATACCATTAAAATCTCTGGTTATTATCCAGAGCACTATTCATTTGTCTAGATATATCAAGTATCTTTTTCCTTCCTTCTTCTCTATGAATATATTGTGGATTAAGATACATAATTGTAAGAAAGTAATCATCCAATCTAGCCTTTGCAATTTTAAAATGTAAAAATTGAGGATTTTGTTGAATCAATTGCAATCCTATTTTGTTATTTTTCTAACCAACCCAAATACCATCCCCTAAACCTTTACCTTCCTCAAATAAAAACTTTTGAAAATTTAGCTACTTAAATATATGAGGAGCTTTATTTGCTTGAGATTTAGTTTCTAATAAAGCTAGAATATTCGGATAATGATTCTAAATAATTTCCTTAGAATATACTAAGAACTCTGATTTTCCTACTCCTCTACAATTCCATGCAAGTATTTTATTCATTAGAAAATTAAAGGAAGAATAGGACTCTTACTGAGCAACATCTACATCTCCAAGAGGTTTGCATTAGTATCTAGTCCATTCCTAGGCTTTGGGCTACCTAGATTTTAATCAACCATATGCATATTTAAGCTGCAATTCTCCTCACTATTCCAACCTTTACTTTTTTGATTGCTTCTTAATTTTTGTACTACCATCCACTCCTATGATAGTTATAGTACTAGTCTAGTTAATCCACCCTCCATGATTTTGTCAATCATTTAGACCCCTCAGTCATCATCATTTTCCTCATCCATTTCAACAATTCCATCATCTGGAACATTCTCTTCTTTTTCCATCTTCTTGTCCCTATTCCCTTCCATCATTCCTTGCCTAATAGGATATTATGGTAACTCTGATCCACTACACCATTTTCATAGGGCTTTTACGAACATCATTATATTTTTTTCATACTAGTCATGCTTCATTCGAAGTTTCTCTAATCTCTTTTAGATTTCTTTATACTTCTCTATAAAAGGTCCATTTTTTCTTTCGATCATTGCACTAGCTTTTGTGGCCATGAATGGCCACTATTGCCATTATGTGGTCCATTTTAGTAGGGCTAGGGTTCCAAAAGTTTTTTTTTAATAAATTTCTCTTTGAAAAAGAAGAATTAATGAACTTGTTTTTCTCTCAAGCATGTCAATAAAATTTAGTGGCAAGACAGGACAATGAATTAGAGTTAAAATTAGTAATATTAAATGAAATAAATATAAATAGGAGAAAAGATTTGAAAAAAAATTAAGAATAAGATTGATCATATGATTAGTTAATAAAGTACAAACATGAAACAAATTTTATCTTTAACAGTAGACGACGAGTGAAAAAATAAAGTGTAAAATCAACACAACATAATTAAAATATCACTTAAAGGCTTAGTTAATTATAGAAAAATAAAAATATAATTATTCTTTTGAAGTTTAGCTAAGTGATAAATATATAAATTTCAAAATTTTACACCTGAAATTTTAGAAAAAAGTGAAATTATTAAATGTATAATTAAAACCAACAACAAAAACTTCATTTTTTACTTTTCTCCCTTTTCCTTATTTCCCCACCATGTTTTTCTTACCAAAATTTATATATATTAAGAACAAAGTTCAAAAGTACTAATCTATATAATTTTAGTCATGAAGTAAACAAGCTCATCTCTTATAATTGACTTTGCTAGACTTAATTCCAATCACAACAATGCAAGTCCTTACAAATATTACCTATGAAAATCATATGATAATCATGAAAAACTCAAGATAATTGTAATTGACCCATTATTTTTATCCTACATAATTTCTTCTAATTCAAAAAAATTCATTCTCCAATTTATAAGTTAATTTTGAAATCCATAATTGCATATAAAAAATATTTTAAGTATTTACAACTCTTAAAATTATTTGCAACTATCTTTCCATTATTTAAGAAATTATGAGCTAATTTAATTGCATATTTATCCAATTTGCTTGAACATTTAAATGTTAAATATAATAAAAATCAAGCAATTTAAATTCAATAAAGTCAATATTCTTTATTCTTGAATATTAAAAATTATTGGTTTGTTTTGAGAGTCTTCATTAAAGAAATCTATTAAGATTTTTAAAATGTCCAAGCTTGAATCTTATACATCGTTCTCCAATAGATTAATAACTTCTTGATTGATAAGTTGGAAGCAATTTTTTATTTTAATTTCTTCTTGATTTATACATTGGAAATAATTATCTTTGTTGCCTTAAATAGGTAAACCTTTTATTACTTGAACATGTGAAATTTTATCTACCTTTTTTATGGCTTCATGTATTTCTCATTCAAATTCTTGTTAGACCTTTTCATCTTGAATTATTGATTATTGTGCAATAATTTCTTCTTATACATGCTTATAATTAAAATATTGCAATTCCATTTTTCCTTAGAATTCTTAAAAATTGAAATTGAGTTTTGATTTATAATCACTAAATGAAGCCTCAACCTAATTGTTAAGAAAAAAAATTAACTTTTTTACCAATTCTAAATAAGATTACCTTATGGTTATTATAGGAACATTCTATAATTAACTATATTATCCTCTTTGACTAAAATAAAAAACTTCTTTCATACCTTCTCAAACTTTGTATTTCCTCAATTATCTCCACCAATATTTAGCATTATCACTCAATTTGTAAAATGTAAGTTAAACTAAATTACAATTAAGAATTTCTCTAATATGAAAGTAGCATTCAATATTTATCAACCAACTAATAAATTATTGTTTGAAGATATATCCATCAAAGCAAGGAATTTCTTAAAAATCAAGTATGAAACCACCACTACAACAAACTACTATCAAGGCAAGTGCCTACTCTAATGTGACGACTCATCTGATTGTAACCGACATGAATCTCATTACTAATTTTTACAAATTTTAACAATTTTTACTTTTTCTATTCAATAGGAGTTTCCAAGTTTTTAAAAGGACTCAATTATTTTAAGATTTTATGAAAAAACAAACAAAACTTCCCTCATTTTAATACACTTCTCGAAAGCCACATGTCCTAAAATATTAAAATCTGTAAATTTTTAGATGCAATAGCATTCAAACATACACATTATATAAAGCAGTTTTACACTTACACATACAATCAATTTAACACATCATCAATGAAATCATCATTAAAATCATCCATTTATTTCTACTCTTAATCCAAAACAATCTTCAACTATTAAATCTTCCAATTCAAGCAATTTTAAATTCTCCATGCATGTAGTGCAACTTGAGTAATTGTTTTAACCTAAAAAAATTGAAGATTAACAAAGTGAATTATAGAAAACTCAATAAATATACATCTACCACTACTTTATAGGAGATTATTTTTATATATTTGTAAAGGTACATACTGATTATGTTTTAAATGAAAACTTATCACAACCCATTTCCTTGACTCTCTAAATTACATAGCACCAAACTTCAATTCAAATGTGCACTTATACACATCTAGATTCCATATCTTGCATTACAAAATATCATAATCTTAACCAATCACTCATCACCCATTCTGGGTAGTCAACATATGAATGAACAACTATTCATGCTTAAATATAAACAAATTGTCCCAATCACATCAAGCTTTTACAATCATGACAAATGATATCTAATCACATGTATAGTTACAATAAACATGCATATAGCCATTTTCTACTTCCAGGGCCATTTCTATGCTTTAACTTCTCATCAGGAATTTTCCATCCAACTCTAGATTAATTTCATATCTTTCACAATTGTTTGTTAAGAATTTACCATTCAACTCCACATTATTATTCCATCATCATATACAGTTTTCAATGCTATTATTGGCATGATTCACAATTAGTAAACACAAGAAAGTTCAACTCCCACATCAAAATTGATTATAACATTTTAATACAAAGTCACTACTTCATCATTAAACAATATCAAGCATACAAATATCACTATATTCAAACACAGTCTATTAATGGTTAAAAATAAATATTATCATGCTTTCGTTGTGCACTCTAATCTAATAATTTTTTCAATATACCACGAAACTGAATTTATACTTGCATGTAAATGTATTTATGCAGAAATACAATATTGGCACTAACAATGAGAAAAATATAATTCATAATATTTAAATTATATTTTATTTAGATAAAGATTTAGTCGTGAAATATATAACCACTTGGTAATGCTTGTTCATCATTAGAAGCTCTAAATTCATCTCTCTCTCTCATTTTCTTACTCGAAATTATAAGGATTATTTTTAAATGAATAAGAATTCCATATTCTCTTCCTAATTATTTTAAAAGACATTTGATTAGCGGGATATTTCTCACATTCTCAAAAATATTTCATGAGAATATTACATTCCCATATTTAGTTTAAATTTTTAAAAAATTTACTCGAGAATATAACATTCCAAAGAATATTTTAGAGCACAACTTTCTTCCTAAATATTTTCGTGGAGGGAAGCGAGTATATCACATTTTCATCTCATGATAATATTGATACTAACGTAAAAGGACAATTTTACCCCATTCTTCTATGTCCTAATTTATTTTAAAAAATTTATTTTTATTTTTTAACTTAAATTTCTCATTTTTAATTTTTTATAATAAGTATTATTACACTAAATAAGTAAAATAAGTAATTTAATTTGAAATTTTTTACTTTCAACTTTCACTTTTAACTTATATTTTTTTTTAATTTTTTCATCATAACAAGGATAATTATATTATATATTACATTTTCAATTACAAATATTTTAATAAATTGATGTCATGAATTTGTTCTTTAAGTAATAGTTATATTTTAAATTGAATATTTTGCAAAATTTTAATATTATTATATATTATATTTTAATAAATAGTAATGAAATTTTAATATTATAGTAAAATTAGAATGTGAAAAATGATTTGAGTGTAAATTTTATAGTATTAATTTAGCGAGATTAACAATTTCTAAACAATGACTTTCTAGCAAAAAATTGAGGGAAAATAAGTCTTTTTCAAGATATTACCTTACCAACAACCACAAATTGGGCCTTTTTCTATTTATAATATATATGGATTCAAGAAGTAGGGAAGAAATAAAAAATTTGTTCACAATATGGATAAATAAATCATTCATGAAAGTCAATAAGTAAATAATTGCTAAAATATTAAAATTAAAAAATATTTTATTTATTTAATATTAAATATAAAAATTTTAAAAAATAATTTATTTTAAAAAATTTGCTTATTTCTATTTTTAAATTTTTAGATATTATTTTTTAATTATCAATATAAATAATATATCATTCATTTATAAGTATATATATATATATATATATATATATATATATATATATATAATATTTTCTATAAACATTATTTATCAATAAAATAAATAAATCATTAATTTTTTTCTCTTATTTGAATGAAGAAAAAGGAGGAAAAAATATTTGAAGATAAAATGTGTGATTATTATATTTTAATTATTTAAAAATTTAAAAAAATTTATTTTCTTTTCAATTTAAATTTAAAAGATATTATTTTTCTTCTTTTTTTCTTATTTTCTTTTCAAAGAAAACAAAAATTTCTTGTCAACAATAGAAAAATTACTTATTTATTTTATGTAATTAATTATATAAAAATTAAAATTCAAATGCTTAAAAATTTTAATATTTTATATATTAAATTGTTTATTATATTTTAATCAAATAGAATTCAAATTATTAATTTATTAAATTTTTAAAAGTATTTATTATATATTTTTAATTAAATTTATAATTTACTACAATTTATAACAAAAAATTGATAAGGGTACTTTTTGAAAAAGAAATAAGATTCCTAAGGATATAAAGTGTGAACCAAATAAAAAAATATAATATATCTAAAATTGTGAAAAAATATTCCTAAGAATCTATATATTGAGCCAAATATGAGAATTTTACATTCTCAAAAATCATATACTTAGGAATTACATTCTTAGAAATGTGTACTCTCCTGAAAATATAAAATTTTGCAAACCAAATGCTCCCTTAGTTCTCATTTTATATCGTGATATATATTAACAATTAACTTGTAAAACCAATGTAGGCTTATATATAATGATCTTCTTATCCAACTTATGCAAGCATAAATATTAAAATATAATGCTATTGATAATTTTTAGTTACATCATTTTATCAATTTAAATCATCATTTATACTTGAAATATCACTCTAAAGAAGTCAAGGCTTCCATAATTCAAGGTTCTCCCAAATCAAACTCTAAATACTAAAATACTACAACTTCATGTTGTGGGAATATTCTCTTACTATTGTTTAGCATAATTATACATTCATTTTTCCATAACCTTACATTTATCTCAGGAGATCAATATTTATATTGATCCTAAAATTTTCTCCAATACTCAATAATGTGAAGTTTAATATTACGAAAACTCTATTTATGCTATTTTAACATTTTATAATCTAAAATTATAAATTTTCCAAAGTCATCATCATATATGTGAATCTACTCACAATATAAGTCTTTTGAAAATATATACTCATCATTAAAAATGTTGTAATATAATAACTCTCTAATAATTTTACTTATATTATCTAAGCACTTGATCATATAAAATACAAACATATAGATATATTTTTATAAAGATCATAATTTACTCAAAATATCCCTAATTAATTTTCTTTGTAGATGAAACGTGGATCTGAGGCTCCATATATATATATATATATATATATATATATATTTCAACCATATTATTTTAGTCTACCACAACATGAAATCATATTTCTTCTTTACATCACAATACAACTCGCAATTATCCAACTAGATTTCTTGCAACAATCTAGACTATCATGAAAAATGAGATTTTGCTTATTCTTAAATCAAACAGTCAGCATCAATAGAATTAATGGTGTGAACAGATCCCAATCATGTTAATTTAACACTTTATAATATAAAATTTTCATTTTGTAAATATATCATCACTTTTCCTCAAAATATATAAAAATGATTTATCTTGAGTAAAGCCTCAAATCAGATAAAAATTAGAGCTTACGATGTAAAATTATTCACCTATCAATGAAATGTTCGGCCAAAGGTCCCTGGCGGTGACACCACGCCAAAGCGCCAGGAGAAGAACGAAACCGCAGCTTCCCAGCAGGAAACCCCACACCCGCTCTACTATTTTGCTGCTCCTTTATACCGTCAACAAGGACAATTATACGGAGGTAGGAGGGACAGATGATGGCGGAAGATCTCCCCTGCTTCCTGCTACTTCCGCTGCTGCTCTTTACTATGTGCATTGTCGCCACTGGATCAGCAGCTCGCAAATAGCACAGCCACGATGGAGGTTCCTGCAGCACAGGCCACCATCGCGTCACTGACACAAATGCCGACGACGTGAGGCGCAGCACGCACACACAGAGCAGCTGCTCAGCTAAGAGAAAGGGAGAAGCAGGGAGAGGGAGAGAAGAGAGAGGGGATGGCGGTTAGACATGTAAAACGGGCGGAGACGGACTTATCCAAGTAAGCCTGCGCGGGCGGGGCAAGCTGCGGGCTTCACAGTGAAATGCGGGCTTGCCCACAGGTAACCCATATCTTTTTTAATATTTTTATTAATTATTTTATTTTATAAGATATAAACTATATGTCAATATTTTAATTTTTATTGAATTATTTTGAATAAAAAAATTGAATTAGAGTATAAAAATTGAATTAAATTTATTAAGAAGTAATTAAGTTAAATTTTTTTAATATATATTAGGCTTAAATATAAGAAAAAAATAATTAAAAAAATATTTTTTACCCACGATCAAGCCCGCGATGCATAGGCTTGACCGCATGGGCTTTTGCTTGTACGGATTTCATGCAAGGTTGCCCACATTAACTCATGACAGCGGGTTGCCCACATTGAGAAGAGAGGACCAACTGATGAAGAAAAAAAAGAGCCAGATTTTTCCTTAAAAAGAAAGGGTACCCGAAATAGTAAATAAAAAGGAGAAGGGTACCGAAAATAGTAAAATAAAAAAAAGGAAGAAAAGGATACCAACATGCTTAAAAAATGAGAGAAAAAATATATTAAATGAGTTTGGGTATTATTTTAATACTTCTCACCGATAAACTTTTCTTTTCTAAAATCTCAACCATCAATTTATTTCAAATATTTTTTATAAAACTAATTTTATTTAAAATTTCATTTCATATTTTTTTTAATTCTCCACTAAAAAGTATTTATATTTATACCAAGTTAATATATTTGAACTTTCTAAGATAATTATTTCACATTTTAATAATTTTTAGATAATTTCTGAATATTAATAATTTATTTTATCATTTCCACATCCTCAAATTTTATATTTCCTAATAAAATATTTTGATATTGCTTTTGATAAGTAAAATCTTGATATCCACATTTTCTCATGAAATAACTTGATAAATTTAAAAATTTCAAAATAAATATTTCCGTCTCCCATTAATAAGCTATCAATTACTAACAATTAATTTTTATGAATCCTTGCTCATAAAATCACTAAAATATTTCAATTTGTCTAAGATATTTTGCAAAAATTATGTAAAATAATCTTAAATTAGTAATGGTCATATATAAAATAACTAAATCTCGAATATTATCATAAATTTTATTTTTAATATTTCAAAACCTTTAATATAGAAAAGAAATTTAAAATCTCATTTTTAACCAAGTAATAAATAATTCTTTATAAGTATCAAAATTTATAAAACTTGGGATATTACATCTAATATCACTTGATGCAACATGAAAAGTAAAGTAAAAATAGGAAAATAAATTTATAGCGTACTAAAAATAAAAATATTAAATACTTGTAAAATTTTTGCTTATCAAATAAATAAACCCCCTTCCTGCTCCGTTCAGCATAGGATTCTATTAAAATAAAAGAAAATAATTATAAATAATTAGAATTTAAGTAACAAAATAAATTTAAAAGTTAAAATTAAATAAAATATGATAATTATCAATATCTTGTCATATTTTGTATGATTAGGTTTTTTATAAAAAAATTTAATTTTTTCTTCGGCATCACGGTGGCTCAAATCACTTAATTTTCAAATAAATTTTAATAATTTATTGAATTGAAAGTAGTAATTTAAAATGTTTAGGCCATGTATATGACAGCGGTTTAAGTGCAAACTATATAGGAAAAATGTTGATGGTTTAATGTGGTTGCTGAAGTGATAGTGCACAGACATTTGTTAGGGCAAAGGGAGTCAGAAGTGAAATCAACCATTACAAGATGTCCAAGTAATACGATAGTCATTGGAAGGCACAAGCGGCAAGCCATCCTATCGCCAAAAATTGCTCTAAATTGTGCAAAAGCTAGTCTAAACAAAAGCCAACATCCCACATCACATATCTTAAATATATATAATACTTCTTTCAAAATTTAAATAATTGTCTTCTATCGGCATTAATTTTAAAAATTTATAAATTAAATCTTTAAAAAATTACAATTAGCACTCATCATTTACTTAATTAATTATTTTATTAAATTATGTAATTTCTTATTAACTTTTTGAACAAGAATGACAATATAATTTTATGCTATTTTTTGCATCCTTTTTATACGTAATTTTGCAAGTTAAAATTTTGCAACTTAACTTGAAGTATTCATTTAAAATTATGTATATTTAATTCAATTTGCATTAATTATATAACATAAAAATTATATAAAAATACTAAATCAACATAAAATATATTATGGTTTTATTTAAAAAAAATAAAATAAAATAATTAATTAAGTAAATAATAAATATTAATTGCAAATTTTACATAGTCAAAATGTTTAATTTGTTAGTTTTGAAAGTTAATAAAGATAAAATACAACCATCCCTAAATTGATGAAAAATATTTTGCATTTTTCTCTAAACAAAATGCTACATATTTTTTAAACTATAACTTTTAATGAAAAGTACATTGATCTCTCTTAAATGTTAATAAAATTATACAAAACTCCATTTTTATTTTAAAAACAACATAAACCTCCCCTAATATATAAATTTGAATTTTTCATTAATAAAACAAATAGAAATATGAGAATATCTTTAAATCAAATAATATAAGATATTCTAAATATTTTGTAATAAAAAATATGTTTTAATTAAATTCATATTGTTTAAAAAAGCATTACACTTACCCTAAATTTTGGTCTTTTCATAAATCATATTTTAACCATTTAAATTGAATGCAAACATATCATTAATTACTAAATATTTAAAATATCTCATATTGTTAGATTTAAATTATTTATTCATCTTTTCTCATTATCTCCCAATGAGAAATTCAAATTTGAATTTGAGCATGGCTTAATTTCATATTTCAAGAAATGCATGAATAGATTTTGAAATTAGAGGGAAAATTTACATAATATTATTTTGAAATTCAAGTTCAAGAGCGATTAAAATATTTTCCTCAGTTTTCTCTAACTTTTATCATGTATGAACTACGGAGTCATTATAAACTGAAACAGTCAAAAGGGAGAAAAAAGTTTTAAAACTACCCCTCTCCTTGTGACATCTGAAATATAAAAGAATAACTAGAAAAGTTAAAAAATAAAATAAAAAAAAACAACACAGGAAGCAAATCTTCAATGGAAATGAATTCACTTGGACTTCAGCAGTCACTAACAGTTTAAACCACATTCCAACATTTTGGGTTTCATCGTTGTCACATTGCTTTCATTTTTGCAAGGACCAGCAAATTCCAAGCCTTCACTCTTGAATAAAAGCAAACTTCATGCCACCCAAGCATAAATGGACTCAATGGGCATTCACAAGTTTGAATCAACCAATGCATACCATATTTTTGAAGAACAGTTCTCACTGTTTTCAACAGTGTGACTGTTCTCTCTTTCTTCATGAGCTTATCCCAGGGACCATGGGCATAGGTGGCTTAGTTCTCCTTGTTTTGTCCACCATTATGGCTTGGGTTGTTAAAACCACACCAGCAACTGACACTGCAATTTGAAGTGCACATCTTGTGACCCCACAAGGATCTGCGACTCCAGCATTTAGAAGATCCTCGTATACGCCAGTCATTGCATTATATCCAGTTCGCCAATCAAATGTCCTTGTCTTCTGTACAACAACATCTCCATCATCGCCAGCATTGGTTGCAATTGATTTTGCAGGTTCAAGGAGTGCCTGTCGTGCATCAAGAACAACTGCTTATGATAAAGGCAAAGCTTTCAAGACAAGTTTCAACGGATTTAGAGAAATCGGAGTGCTCTCTTGCGCTAATGTTCTTTGTTTTCCTTTGTTTTGATTATTATGTGTCTAGGATACTTTCTGATCATCCGAAAGGGGAAAAAGGGGGAATCATCTTTAGATCATTCACAACAAATTTTCAAGTTCACCATGCAATGAAAGAAATATACGGATAGGTGTAAAGAGAAAAAAGAAGACAAAAATGTAATTATACCTGCGCCACAATATCAGAGCCGATTTGCTCATCTATATCTTCCATGGATTTCCTTATTACAGGTATCAATTCCGACAGGTGAATGTATGTAGCACCCCCACCAGGAACAATTCCCTCATCTATGGCGGCAAAGGTAGCATTCTTGGCATCTTCAATTCTAAGTTTCCTATCTTCAAGTTCCAGCTCAGTGTGTGCACCTACCTACATAACCAGGTGTTTCATTATATACACTAAAAGGAAACAGTGTTATATTACGTCATGATCTCAAAATGAAATTTAGGTGCCTCCGCAAAGCTTATCACAGACAGGAGGCTGGGCAATCGAGTATAATTGAGTATAAATGCATAATTTGAATTCAGTTCCTTTGATTCTTGCATAGATTATTCATGAAACCAAGTAGGTCACAGACTCACAGTGACAATTAATCAAGCATAGAAAGCACCTTAGAACTTATTTTCTTTAACATTTTGATATGCTGACACCGAAAGAACCTACTTATAATGGAAAAACAATTTGCTTTATCTGAGAGATCTAAATTCAATTTCTCTTTTGTCCTTCGTATGACCCAGCCCCATAGGAAACAAAACTCCATAATTGAATAACTAGCATGACTACACAATGTTTTAAACAAGCAGAAGAAAATTGTCCCGTTTTAATAGAACAATCTAACTATCTAAATTTTATTGTTATATTTGACTTACTGGACAAACAAAGAAGAGTTTGATTTTTTTTTTTTTTTGCCTTTTTATATAATACATACCAATGAAGCTTGAGTCTGGAAAAATATATAGCGTCCTATAAATGAACAAAGATAGCTAGTAGGCACCAATCATGAAATAAACTCGAGATCCTATTCCTACCAATTTTGGGCCCCATGGATCATTTCCTTGATCCATTCCTCAAGTTACAAGTAGTTTTGTTACAAGGGGAATACCATTATGATCAACAAAACCCAAATTAGAATATGCAGCACCATATGGCTATGGTAGTTGAATCCTCCTAAAAAGACAAAAGCAACAAAATACATATAACCACAGTAATCAAAATCAAGAAAATGCATGACATTTATATCAAATTACATACCTTTATAATGGCTACACCACCAGAGAGTTTTGCAACTCTCTCTGATAGCTTTCTTGACAAGTATGCATTATCAGTTTCACTTAGATCTTTCTTGATCTGTAAAAGTCTAGCCTGAATTTCAGCCTCTGTGCTAGGATCAGCAATTATAGTTGTTGAATTACTGGTAATTGTAACTTTCAGCGCATTGCCTAGCTGATCTGACGTTGCACCTTCAAGTGTCAGTCCCAGGTCTCCAGAAAGAAAATCAGCACCTGTTATGTTAACAAATTGTAAAACAAGCAGAAGAGAAAATTGATTTCCTCTTAGATAATAGGTATAGCATACTGCAACAATAAATTAAACAAAACATACTAAAGCACACAACAAATCAAGACACACAAATCAGTTAAGGATAGCAGAAATCATCAATGCCTCACTATAATAACAACTACATTTTAGGCACCTATCTGATTCCGACATGAATCACTGCCCCTAAAAAAAAAAAAAAACATTCATGGCATTAAACATTAATACCTGAACCTTAACTCTCCAGACTTCATGTTTTACCTTAAAAATAAAAAGAATAAAGCCGAATTTGAGGAAAAGAAAAAATCAAATAAGAGAAGAGAATCAAGAAAGGGATCCTACTGCTTTTACAGTAAAAATCCACACTTCGGAAAATCCTCACAGATTTTTTGGCAAAGACTCCAAAATATATAAGCAGCCCTCTTTCCCATTCTGATACTCTCTATTATCTATCAAATGAAAAAATTACCAGCCCCATAGAAAGAAAATAGAATCAAAGATTGAAAAAAGTCACTTCCATAAATCAAGCTCAAGTCTTAATATCCCACAACATGGATCCTCAAATTTGACAACTATTAGGGGGTTATTATTGATTGATGAGACACATTACATTAGCATCTAAAGCAGTCAAATGGCAATACACAGCAGACAAACAGATAGATGAAAGCTCAAACCATACTGCAAAGAGTTGCTAGTCAATAAATAAGCCTGTGTATCCTAACAAGATATGCTACATTTGGCATGCAACCTCCATGAAGATAACCCCAAAAAAATGGAGGAAACGTGATGCCAGCCATGCAGTAAGTAGACAAATAAATATAAAACTAAGAAATATAGTAACAAATACTGTAGAAACTCACCTGTCATGAGTGCAATATCTTGTAGCAAAGCCTTCTTTGCATCTCCAAACCCTGGACATTTGACAACTGCAACTTTTAGTAATCCTTGCTTTTTGTTCACCACTAAAGTTTCCAATACTTGTTGTGTAATATCCTCTGCAATAATCAGGAGTGGGGCACTCAGCTGCATAGCCTTTTCCAACAGAGGAATGATTTCCTTGACAGTAGCAATCTTTTGATCAGTCACCAAAACTTTTGCACGGTCAAAGTCCACAATAGACTTATCCTGGTTTGTTATGAAGTGAGGAGACATATAGCCCTTGTCAATCTGTATGAAAGAACAAACAACATTAATAACTGGGCAATCATAAGGAATACAATGTTTACATATGAAAGCCACAGGGAGAATAAACTTATTTCTCTTCCCCTTCTTCTTTTGTTAAGACCACAGGAAGCAAGTGTTAAAGGTACAATTTACTATAGATCAGAGTATGTAAGAGAGGATGGAGAATAAGCTCCTTTAATATAACTTATTTAGTCAATACATTTGCAGATATAACCTTTAATGGTTCACAATATGTATTATATGGCAGACAACAACTTAAATCACCATTATATGTTAAGGTGATTTCAAGCTCTTTATTGCTGAGCAGGAGCACTCACAAACTGGAATATGACCTTGGTATTCAGCAACTGACAATATACACAGATGCTAATCAAGGAATGAGGTATGACATGAACATAGAGAAGACATAACCAGATGGATAAAATATATGCCCCATTACCAGTAGGTTGTATAGTTGTAGCTACGAAAGGTACAAGGACTGTTCTGTTTTAAGGAAGGCAATGGCCAAAAAAACCTGTTTCTGACATGATTTCAACTAGGTAAATTTTTTCTTCCAAAGGAAATTGCAATCTTCAATTTATAATGCATAATACACCAGCCTACATAGCCAAATTTTTTTGGGTTTATTAGAAATATATGGTAAATCATCTAAGCTTTAGATGAAAATCATTGAAGTAGTCTAGTCCTTCAAGTGTCGATCAATAAAGTGATAATGGAGATTCGAGATGGTTCACAACTAGCACCCTATTGCCCCAAATGGCCAACACTACATCAAACACCTAGATATAACAAAAGTGCATGATGACATAATTAAATGAAAGATGCCTGGAGAAGACAATAACAAAACCAGATAATGAGTCCTTCCCAAGATTTCATAAACCAAAAATTTCTGCATGACTTAAAATAATAATAAAAAAACTAGTATGAAATTAACTCATGCAGCCATGTCTTAAATTGAACTACAGCTTACTTTTAAGTACTTTTCTAATACAATTTTCCATACCTTCATCCCTTCTTCAATCACCACAGAGGTTTCAGATGATGAAGATGACTCAATTGAGATAACCCCATCAGGACCAATCTTCTCTATTGCTTCAGCAATCAAGTTACCAATATACTGATCATTTCCAGCAGAAATTGATGCTACAGCTGAAAATTAGAAGGAAAGTTCTATGTTATCTGGTAAAGCAACCTAAAAGCAAGACAGTAAATAATACAATACTCAACAAGAAGATTTATTGACCTATAATATCATCCCTTCGTTCTACTGGAACACTTCTCTTCTTCAAGATCTCAATTAAATCTCTTACAGTATTTTCCATCCCCTTCTTCAAAGAAATGGGGTTAGCCCCAAATGCAACGGCCAAGAGTCCAGATTTAATCATGGCTCGGGCCAAAATAATTGCAGTGCTAGTGCCATCACCAGCCAAATCATTCATCGTACTTGCTACCTACAAGCAGGATAATCAATAATACAAATGAAACTGTTTATTCTCATCTCATGTTTCATGACTAAAGATTGAGATAAAACCTAACAAACATGAATAACCTCTTTAAGTAGCAGGGCACCTGCATTCTCAATTGCATCAGAAAGCTCTATAGATCGAGCAATTGTCACACCATCATTAATTACTTTAAGATTTTCAGATTCAGAAAGAATAACATTACGCCCTGCATGGTTATCAACAAACCAAATTAAACTAAAAATCTGAGAAACCGCATGAGCAATCAATAAGCAGCTAACTCAGAAACACAAAGGACCATAAGTCTCTTTCTAGGCAATATCTGTTTTAGAAATTGGTTACTAAATATAAAAATTGGAAAGAGAAACAAGGTGTTTTGTCAAGCCTGGTCCTAATCATCCCCTCCTCCTAAAAAAGAGCTAATAATTTCTGAAATGAAATACATTGGTGGAATTGACTATTTATTTTCCCCAACAAAACTTAAACTCAATAAGAGAAATACTATATTACAACATAGATCTAAGCAAAGCAAGTTAAACTCTTCAAAATTGTTAGAATTTTTTAATTGTATCCCATGAAAAAAATAATAAAAATAAATTAATACTGCCGAATTAAGGTTTGCCACCACGTAGAGGTGCAACAACGAAAGAAAAAAAAATACCAAACTTGATAAACTATTTCCTCTCACGAATAGAAGCAACATATATGCCCAAAAAAGACGTTGCTTGCTTTACCCACCAGAATTTTCAAATTGGTTTATATTATTAGGCCTAATCACATTCCGTACAGAGGATAAGCGTCATTCCTCCAAGAGGTACTACAAACCATGACTAGGCCACATTCATACAATAAAAACAAATAAAAATTTCAACTTGCAATTGGTGGCAAAATGGCACAAACACAAAATGAAAGAGCAGCATTTCTAGTTTAAAGATGAATAAACAATAAGGTAACTGGGCAAGGAGGATAATACACATGCAGAAAATGAAATATATTAAAAATTCGCATACCTTTAGGTCCAACAGTCACAGAAACAGCATCAGCGAGCTTATCAATTCCTGCTTGTAAAGCCTCCCTGCAATCTTTACCAAAAGATACTCTCTTAGGGCCTGCTCTCATCACAAAGCTCCCAAACAAGCGTGGCTTTTGCCCAATCCAGCATAACCTTTGCGTCCGAACAAGAGGCTGCAACAACAGGTGAGTTAATTGCAGTCGCAACGAATATGAATACAGAAAAGTGCGAGTGAGAGAGAGTTACACAAATAAAAGCTTTTTGAGAAAAGAACGAAGGCGTCGACAAGGATAGAAACATTCTATCAATTGTATAGTTGCCTTAGACGCTTTTGTAGAGGCCCTTCCGCTCATGCTGTTGGCATCCTGTCTCCGAGGAAAAACTATAACCCCCCCCCCCCCCCCAAATTTATTTTTCCACTGTTAGTACGGATGAGAGCCAGTGAATATGGGTAAAGATGTCAAATAAATTAAATTTAATGAGTTGACAGGAGATTAATAAAATTTTACTTAGTTTAAAACTATAACTAATACAAAAAATGATAATAATAACTTAATTTGATAAAGAACTACAACTGATTAATCTAATTTGGTGAGGGACTGAGATTAATAAATATTAGTTCATCAAGTTATTGAGTTACCTAGATAATAATAATAAGTAATAAATAATTAATTTATTATATATTTAATTTATATATAAATATTAAATTAATAATTTTAGTATATTAAAATTATACTTTAATATATAATATTAAAATTATATATATGAGTAATATCAAATAATTTTTAATATTAAAACTAATAAATTTATATATTTAATATTGTCAATATATATTATATAAATTTATCAAAATAAATAATTAAATTAAAATTTGAATTAGTAATTTAGTATTAAAATTTTGAACTATTTAAAAATTTAAATAAATAATTTTGATATTAATTTTAAATATATTATATATATGAAATAATACATTATTATTTATTTTTTACTATTATATATAATTTTTTATAATTATTTTTATTAATATATTATTTATATAATTATTTATATATATATATTTGATAATATATAAATTATTAAATATGTTTATTTTTTATATAATACTTTGGACTTGATCAATATATATTTAATAATATATATTTATTTTATAAATAAATAAAATAAATATATAATATAAAATTCTTGGTCAATATAAAATTTAAATTATTTTATTAAATATATATATTATTAAATGTAAATTCACACATTTACTAGATTTTAATAATTTACATTTAATAACGTATATTTATTTTCATATATAATATTTATGATTCTCTAACATATATAATAAAATTTTAAGTGATAATAATAAAATATAATTATATTTAATAAATAAGAATAATATATTTTAATTAATTAATGATGTAAAATTAATAATAAATAAATAATATGATAATAATTATAAAATATAACAGATTATAAAAACTCACCTAAACTTGACTAGTAAATGTTGACCTAAGATTAGGATTGATACTGATATTGTAACAATTTGATTTGAACCTAACCTACGACTAGCTCAACATATGGTTTTTGCCTTTTAGGATAACCTGATAAATAAGGGTGGTCATTTTTAACATAACACGAGTTATATAAATTCAGATCAAGTTTAATTGGGTTCAAATCAAGCTTAATTGGATTTGAATTGTAAATAGGTCGACCTATTTAACCCGAATAAATTTCGTATCAAGTTCAGGTCAACCCTTATAACCCATCTTAACTCATTTAAGTTATACAAATTGTTAATCGAGTCAATCCAACTCATGTAACTCATATAACTGGTAAAAATAAATTATATAATATATGAATTTATTAATTATTAATTTATATAAAATAAAAAATTAATATAAATGGGTTTGGATCGAGTTAAATAGGTTATATTGCTATTGTATAAGTTTATTATAAATATTTAGGTTTTACAGGTTAGGTTAACCCGTTAATTAAATGGATCATATTTGGATTCATCATAAATGAGTTAAGATTGTACCCAATCTAACTCGCCAACCCAAATTGTCACCCTTATTGGTAGGGTTAAATTAGCTTATTTTAATAGGTTTAGGCATAGGGGGAAAATACAGGCTATCCTTCGCCATACCCATATTACAAACCTTTCGAAGTCTTAAATTTTAAATTTCTAACCTATAAAAATTTTAAATTGGAATTATTCTAGCATATTTGAAAATTTTAATCAGGTGTCTTAATTTATATATTAATTTATTTAAAATTGACACAAATATATAATGGCTGTGCTTGCCTAATTTGCAATATGCTACAACACTATATATAAGTACAAGATATGTGTTTCATAAAATTTTGGTTTATAAGTGTAGATTTAATTTGTATGCTAAATTGGATATGTAATATACTTAAAAATATTATTCAATTAATAAATACAAACAATCTATAAATAAACCAAGTTGAAGATTTCTATATTATTATTGATACTAAAGGCTATGGGGTTCAACTTCAAAATCATTTCTTAAACAAGAAAATAAAAAAAAGTCTTAAAAGAATTTATTAGGTTACTAAAAGGAAGTCTAAGCTTTCAAAGAAAATATAGCCTTTAAAGAAACCCAATAAACACAAATAGTACAAGGGTCCATAAATAATTGACCTCAATTATCTGATTTAAGAGAGAGTCTATAAAACTTTCTCCTTTTCTTGTGCCCATATTCAAACCAAAGGAAGATTTATGAAAAACTAACTGTTATATCCTTGGCAACATTACTATTATGGGATCTAAATGAATAGGATCCTGCAAAGTTGAAAGTTAGTTAATGGTCATCCAACCTAAAGGCAAAAGCTATTTTAACCCCAAGAATAAAGAAATCTCTTTCCCATTAAACTTTTTAGAAATTTTCAAGGTATATGGCTTATATAATTAGAATAAAAATCTCATCCAATTCATAAAAGAGATGGACATGTCATGCTTAATCCTTCTCGCCATTAGTTTTTTAGATTAAGGCAAATGAAGAAAATCTCATACTCTTTAGGCCACCACTTATGCTAAAAAAGGATAAAAATATGACTTTGTCAAAACCTTTAACTATCAAGTAATGATATCAGCACTACTGCATATAAAACCTCCACTACCCTATCCTACATTGTATCTTTTGTCCTCACATTACCAACTAACATGATCTTCCTGCTAAGTTATTAGTACTTGAGTTCGCTCCTCCTTATCAACATCCCCTCACTATAAATACCCTTTTCACAACTCTCAAGGTATCTAAACACACCAAAAAAAAGAACCCTAAAATACTAAAGAGTACATAAAGTATATAGGAAGCATCCTTTCTAGCCCTATTCAACAACCTTAGTTCCGAGTACTTATTCTTTACTCCTCCCTAAACCATACTTTGGAATTTCATTGTTATACTTACACTTCCCATCTTCCCTGAACATATTTTTCTCCAAAATACATATTAGATTCTAAAACTTACAAGTGAACTTTTGAAAAAAAAAACAATTATGTTCCTAGATATTTAATTTATAAGTATTCAAATTTTAAATAATTATATTTATAACTAAATAGATAAATGAAGGAATTCCTAGTCAAATAGAAAACTAAATCATCATGATATACATTTGTTGCTACCTATTCCTAAATTTTGATATTTTTTAAATAAAATAATTCTATTGTTATAGCATATCAATTCATAGGTGTATCACATTTTGGTTCATAAGAACCAATTCACTATCTGATGTTACCATATATGTGGGCAAGCCACACGAATAGTGAATTGGTTCTTATGAACCAAAATGTGATACACCTGCGAACTGATATGCTATAACAATAGAATCATTTTATTTTAAAAAAATTATCAAAATTTAGGAATAGGTAACAACAAATGCATATCATGATGATTTAGTTTTCTCTTCGAATAGGACTTAATTAGATGCACTAAATTCTCAACCATTTCAAAGCTTGATTAATTTGGATTATCTATTTATGATTAAATCCATTATTTTTTCAATTTAATATTCTCACTTCTTTTATCTATCCAACCTTACGATGAGTCCATTAAAAAAACTCACATTAAATACTATAGTAATTTTTATATGAAGTGTAAACTTGGATACATCCTGAATTATAATCTTAACCATTAAAATAAAGTAACACTTTGTTACAATTCATATCTTTTTAATGGGTGTATGTGATGGAATGTAATAATGCTAATATAGTTTTGTTAATATTGAGAAAAATTTTATTTTTCTTATAAATCCACTTATTATTAAAGCAAATGTCATGATTAAAAGACATTTATTATAAGTTTTTTAATGGAAAAAAAGTATAATCAAATAATCAAAAGTATTAAAATCTACAAATTCCTTCATGATTTACTATTTTATTTTACAAAAATTTAAAAATAAGATATGCTACTCCATTTTTAGTCTTTTTGCAAACTTGCCATGCATATTATTTATTTTTTATTTTTTAATTAAATTATTTTGAACAAAAATCTTCATTTTGTTTTTCCTTAAAAAAAGGAGGCTTGCCTCCAGTAAAAGAACTAATCAAATTTGGTGATTTTGTGAATTATATTTATAAATAAGTTAAGTAATGTCTAGTATAGAAAATAATTCACTCTATTCAAGTGGAAAAAAATGCACTTTATTTAAGTAGAAGGATCATTTTATTCAAGTTGCTACATCATGCTTCCACCTAAACTTTTGTTAAAAGCTTCCTATTAGCATTTAGAACATGTTTGGTGTTATTGCAACATCATTAATCCACTAAGACCTAACAATCAATGGAAATGCATTTTACCAAGATTAACATTCTTCCACTTATTGATAGATATACAAGAATACATTGAATAAAGACAAAATTTCTATCATCCATTTGTTTCATTTGTCTATCATTATCAATCTGACTGTGTTGCTGATTTTAATGAGTGGCTTCATCTTATTTGTTGATGAATAATAATGGATTGAATTTTTACCAAATTTATTAGTGAAACATAATGACATATTTATAAATATAACTTGACACTTCCATTGCTTTTTAAAAATTTCAGTTCCTTAAAACCATTATTTATTATGCTTAAGGACAAAAGAATGCTTTAGAAGAATCTTTTGTACTAGTAAAACATAAGAAATGATTCACAAACATCTATCTATCTCTATCTATCTCTCTCTCTCTCTTTCTCTATACATATATAGAAGTGGTAAAGTTATTAGTTGATGATAAAAAATAACATTCAATAACCAACCTTTAATGGAATAAATCATAATTTATTAACTGAAGTTAAAATAAAAAAGGATAAAATAATGCGCATTTCAAAATTTAAAGAAATTTTATGCAAGTTTTGAAACTAAATGAGAAGTTCTCATAATTTCAAATTTGTGAGTGGAGTTTAATGCATTCTTCTATTATTTTTCTCTTCTTTCTTCTCCATTATTTGTACTTAAGTAAGGCTTTTTGAATTAAAAAAATGATAAAAATCATGCCTTTTGATATGCCTTATATTCTTATTATTCTCTATTCTTGAAAAAAAATCTTAAATCTTATCATATAATGTTCATAAAATTTTAAAATATTTTATGCTATTATCCTTTTTTTCTTTTCACAAATCACTAGAATACTACTCATGTTTTGCCTTTTTTTTTGTCTAAAAGCAAGAATATTAATGAAAGTCAAGAGTTTAAAATATTTAATATAGGTGTTGATGCGTTAAGTGTTTTAAACTCATAATTTTATTTAATAATTTTTTATTGGTAAATCATTTATTACTTTTATTTCTTAAAAAATGCAAAATATAAATATTATTCTAGTTATTAATAGGAAGATATCCCAATCAACCTTAAGCGGTGAAGGTGAACAAAAGTAGGAAAAGAAAATGAATCAACAAAGGGGGATTAACTAGTAACATGGGATAATTTATGTAATTTTGCTAAAATAACACTAATCAACCTCAAGTGGTGAAGGTGAACAAAACACAAGTAGGAAAAGAAAATGAATTAACAAAGGGGGATTAGCTATTAACATGGGATAATTTATGTGATTTTGCTACAATAACATTGATATATTGGCTTCCTTTTGCATGTAATACATTATAAATACACTTTTTCATAAGCGCTTGCAAATTATTCCAATGCCACCTATTACCATAATCTTCTTAGCATTCTGAAAACCCTTTTACTAATCCTACATTCAATTCGACACCTAATTCATTGCCTTACACCAAATAAATGAATCCTAATGCTCACTTATTATATAAAAAGGATTAAAGATCTTTTATTCCTAAAAAGATTTCACTTGTTATAATTTATAAATAAGAACAGATTATATTCACCTCTCATAAGATTTAATTTAATTGCACTCATACCTCTTTCATTTTCATAAATATACATTAACATTTCTTTTTTATATACACTTACCCCTTTTTCTTCTATTTAAAACATACATTAACCTCTCTTGTTCTATAAAAAAAAAGGCATAAGTATATGTTCTTGAAATTTTAAGGAATGTAGATGTAATTAATTAAATCTTGGGGGAGTTAAATATAATTTTCTTTGTAAATATTGGAAAGGTAACATTTATGAATTTGACATTAAGATTTGCTAACTTTTTTTCTTTTCACTTGTTATGTTTTTCAATGGTGGATTTGGATTTGCCTAAAGGGTTTATTTATATTAGAAGAGGATAGCTTTATGTAATTCATACATATATGAATTTATCAAATTAATGCTTCTTGATAGCACTAGCAATGAGATGAGATGGTCTTAATTCAGGATCAACTCACTTCAAAATTTCCAACTTATGATTCAACTCAAGCTTGATTTAAGCCAACCTTTTCAACCTAAACTTAGCCTAAATTAAGTTGACATGTAACTCGATTCAACTTATTAGTTCAAATCAATTATAACAGTGGAGGATTTTGTCGATAATTCAATAGTTTAAAATAATTAGGAATTTAAATATATCTAAAAACTTAACAATGTAGAATAAACAAAAAATAATGGCTTCATTTAGTATTGTTATACCATTCATTATATGTCATAAAGATAAAAGTAAAGATGTCAAGAGAAGTTAGCTAGTTTTTTTTTTTTGTATATGTTTGTGTAAATAGAGACTTTAAATTATTTGAAAGAATGAAATTTGAAGTGAAAGTCATATACTTAATTATTTGATGTATAAAAGTTAAATTAATAAATTCATTGAAAGAATGAATCTTGAATTCAAAGGTATTTACTTAATCATTTCACATATAAAAGTAAAATTAATAAATTGATTAAAATAATGAAACTAATTTATAGAAGTAAAATTAACGGATTATTTATTAGATGTTAGCCATTTTCTTTCCACTATTCAAATAGCATAAAACATAAAATGTGTTTACAAATCCAAGTTTATCAATTATTGTTAATTTAATTTTTTAATATTTTTAGTCAAAATAATATATTAGTAATAAACATATATATTATTAAAATACCTTTCAATTTTGTGATAATTGTATTTTACCCTCTTCAACATTAGAAACTTGAAAATAATCCCATAAACTATACAAACTATGAAATTAACATACATTATCATCTTTATTTAGTATTTTATTAAATTAAATAATTTTTTATGATCTTTTAAAATAAAAATGTTATGCACTCCTTAGAAATTCAGAAGTTTATTTTTGTAAGGGAAGTAATTAGTTAATTTTCAATGAAACAATTAGTTTATTTTAACCATAATAGCTAAAAACAAAATTTTCATGAGTATAGGAATAAATTTGGTAAAGAAGATGAGAGTGAAAATTTTGAAGAAAAAGAATCAATAAATTAAAAAAGAAAGATCTTTAGAAAGATAGAAATAAATTATTTAAATAAGTACAAAATGAGAAACTTGTATGAATTATTTAGAAAAAATGTATGGAATAAAAGGACTAAATGTTATAAGTGATTAAAAGTCAATATATGGGTATATAGGAGATTTTAGGCAAATGATAAAAATTTCCCTACCTATTTAAAACTTGACCTTGGCCCCCCTCATCCCATATTACCTATCACAACCTTAATCCCTTTTCCCTTTTCACTTATCTTCTTCTTCTTCTCAATTTCTTCATTTGATTAACGAAAAGAAAATTAATGTTTTTCAAAACCTTCATACGATCAAGGTAAAAGCCTTTAAACCATTATTAATCTTTCATTTCCTTTCATTTTCTCTAAGATTTGATAAAGCTAATCTTTGAGCTTAAAAAGAGAAATTAGAACTCAAATATGAAATACTTAAAATCTCAAATTATTAGAACCAAGGAATGACAAATCCAACCTTCTAAACTAAACTCCATACTAGGTGAATAAATGTCCTAACTTAAATTTTAAAGGTTAGATGGTTTTATTTCATTGTGAAAACCTTGGATTTTATGGATCATATTGTGGTGATTTATGATAAATAAATTGCATGTAAACATTGAAAATGATCTAAATAAAGATCCTTTAAGAAATAGTTTATGATTTGGTGAGGATTAATTAAGTAATAAATGGATGAAAAGGCATTTAGGATGTTATAAATAGTGACATCACGTTAGGAAAATTTGTAGAAACACAGTTTAATAGTTGACTATTGAACCCTAAAAGTTAATTATTGACTTGGGGATCCAATAAAGTCTCTTTTCAAAAGCTAAATAATTAATTGTTACCCTGATGATGCCTAAACCTAGTAATATTAGTTGATGTTTTACTTAGTTCAAATCAAATGTAAGAGTTTATAGTGGGTTATAATCATATATGAAATAAGTTGCTAATCTAAATCAATGATTTTCATTCTTATAAGGATAAGTATTATATATTTAATCAATTAAAAAGTGATAATGATTAAGAATAATGATATACTGAGACATGTAGGCCATGTAAAGCAAAACTTGAATTAATTAAGATATATATATAAGAATATTTTAGTTATGGCTACGTTACTATGACTTGAATTAATTTGGTTATTAGATTAGTTAGTTATGTCATGTGCTAATGCACTATTACAAAGTGTTAAATTAGTTGAGGCTATGTAATGAGGGCATGGTATTAATAACGACTATAATTATGTTATGTATTTGTATTGCTCATATAGCTTAATAAATATGGTAACAATATTATGGAAAATGAAATGTGTGTCTATGTAGAGAGGAATGATTATAAATTGATATATATGCGCTTGATGAGAGTGAATGTGTTGAAATCATGAGAAATGTGATAGAGTGATGTGATATATGTAAACATCAAATCTGGTAACCATTTGCAAAAGGTATAAAGCTAATCCTAGAAGGACAAGAATAAATTAGTGAAAAGCATAAGGCTAACCAAGATTCATAAAGAGGTTTATTTATTTTCTATAGGTTTACTTATTTTCTATAAGCCAATTAATTTGGTACATTTAATGTATGATTATGGTATGCACATACATATGCATAAGTAATGATATGTATGATAAAATATGAATTGTATGATTTTAGTGTTATCATTATTTTGTTAAAATGTGCACAATGTGATGACATTGTGGTACAATGAACATGCATGTTTGAATATTAACATCGATGAGTGTAGATGATTATATAGGTCTATATTGATACTAATGAAAATTAAATTGTGAATTTTTATAATTTACATGCTAAATGAATACGAAAGGTAAATTTAATAGATAAGCTTATTTCGTTTCTTTAAATTTTATTATGTACAATGTTTGCCTAATAAGTCCCAAACTTAACTTTCTATGTATTTTTGTTTTTACATATTCTCAAATTGATATTGTGCCACCACCTCAAGGTAAAGCTTTTAAGAATTCATTTGGTATGACTTTGGAAAGTATTAAATATTGTATAGTAAACTTGTATGGGCCATTATCTACATAAAGCAAAAAATGTAGTTAGTTAGTAGCATGTATCTTGTAAAGCTAATTTGATTAGCCTAACCTCAAACTTGGTGAATATAATTATATCTAGCTCCTTTTGAATTTTAAATCATATTGCTTTTTTAGATAATAATATTAATTTCCTTTTATTTATGCATGAAAGATTCCTAATAATCTCACATATGATTTAATAATTAAAATAAGGATCCGATTTAGGTTGTTGGGAATCATATAACGGGTTCTCTACCAATTATGACTAAGGTTGGATTGTGATAAAAGTTAGTATCAAATCAAGGTTTAGGTCCCTAATGGGATAAAGCTTTTAGGCTATATCTATGTGCTACCTAGATAAGTGTTGACTAAAACTTTACCATTGATATGTGTGCACCTGAAATCACATACCACTAGTGCTATTTTTAATGGACCCTTATTATGATTGTTAATGTTGGTGATGAAACTTCCTTGAGATTGATTGTTTGATTATTGTTTGATTGTTGAAAAATTCCATAAATTTGATAATGATTAATATTAGTAGTCAAGGGTGAGCTAATGAACCCATTGATTAAGAATCATTTATAGATTCATGGGTTTAAAATAGTTAAAGTAGTAAAGGAAATGATGACCAAAATGTCTCTTTTTAAGCTTCAAATTTTTTATGGCAAGTTATGAATCGGAAAAAAGGTAAGATAATTATTTTGGTAGCTAGTCCACCTTTAAATCTAGAAGTGGCAAATGTTTGTTGCCATGATTGTATGAAATTGCTATGGTTATCAAGAAAATCGATGGAATTTAATTAATAGTGCCTTATTTTATAAGGGTAAGACTAGTTAATAAGGTTGTAATTAAACTCTAAAAAAAGCCATGTAGATGTATATATGATATGTATTTATACACATATGCATTTATATGTATATAGGTATGTAACCTGAATTAATTATTATGCCCAAACTAATTTGTAAGGTTACATGATTATCAAAACCTTATATTTTAGGACAGAGATATAATGGTATAAAAGGAAGGTTGCAAGTGCCATTTAAGATATGTTAGTAAAGCATTGTGGACAAGTTCGAGCATAGTGCAATAGTAAGATTATCCTTATGAAAGTACATGTATGATATCGGTTATTTAATTTTTGACTTGGTGTACATTAAGAATAAAAGTTAGTGGAAGTATGTGCTAAGTAAACAAAATGTTACTTTAGAAATGAGTCAGCCAGTCCATTAGAATTGACAAGAAACGTAGAATAGGATTTGAATATACAGGTAAAGGTAAGGTGAAGAATTAGCATCATGTGAGTAAAGAAATCTTCTAGTATTAGTAGTAACCTTTAACATTAGAGCCTTAATAAAGCATTTGTTAATTGACTTTCAATGTGTAGAATTAAGATTCTTTCTTATATTGTAACATCTTTCTACAATTATTTTATTATACTTATAGGTCATACTAAATCCCTAATATATAACATTTTTTGTATGAAAATTATTTAGACCGTATTGTGAGTGTATGCTAAACTTTCTGTACCTTTTCTCTAGTATAAGAAGCATAGGGAATTTGCATGCAATTCCTTCATCAATGTAAGATGTAAACCTTTTGTATTTTTGTACAAGCTAGTAAACTTATTCTTATGTCTATGTTTTTAAGAATGAGCTAAATTTATTTTGTCCTAGATTTTGTTTTACTTTCCATTAAAATTTGGTACAAATCTTAAAAGTGAAGGACTATTGGCTATACCTAAGGTCTTATAGCATTTTGGACCAAAAAAAAGCCAACAATTAGCCACTAGAATCCTAATAGTTAATTATTAAGTATTAAACTAGACAATTTTAAGACCCTAGGCTAATGATTGATTGCTAGGTCATAATGGTCGGCCATTGTAGGCTTGATATAAATGTTGAGCTTAAAAAATTTATAGGATTTTATGATTCTCTTAGGGTTTTTACACCATCTCACTACTTTCAATACTTAAATCCTTAATTTTTATCTTTAAGCTCCAAAACTTAACAATTAAACACCAATTCTCTCCTTCTTAACACTAAATCTTTAAGTTTCTTACGAATTGAAACTTGATTTTTTTCTAACTTATTAGGAAATTTGAAGGTTTAAAGCTCTTATTTAGAGGTTTTTTATTTAAAATCTTATTCACACCTTTTCTCTCAAGAATTCTTATTACTTATAGCTAGTCCATCATAACCGAAATGTGCTCGAGTTTTCTTCTCCTATTCTCCTAACAATGTTAGGGATAAGATGGAAACTTACATGGATATGGATGCTTAATTCACATTATCTGCACAATGAGATAATTTTAAAAGGAACTTTGAGACTCAAATCATCATTGAATGTAAGTGCACCGATTTTTATTGTTTTAAGAAAAAGAAACCTTATTGGTTTACAAATTTGAAGCATCTAAGTCTAAATTTTTTTGTTAATTTAGACATGAAGTATTTCAATTCAATAATGTAGGCATTTTATGCTAATATAGTTGTTCACAATAATCCTTTATCAACTGAGTTAAAAATTTAGGGGCAAAAGATTCTTATTACTACTAAATCTCTAGTGTGGTTGCTAAAACTTAAAGGTAATGATAATATAAAAGTGACTAATGTTAAGGTAAAATTTGAAAATTTTAATGATAATTACTTTAAGGAGGAATAAGTCAACAAGGTGACCTTGGAGAAAAGCCCATTTGATAAAATATTCATTAATGATCTAAATATGTAATACCCTAAATTAAGCAAGAAAGTTCAAAAAAGAATTTTGACTAGGAACTTTCATAATAGAAATTCAATAAGATGACAAGGTGAAGTTAAGTAAATTGTAAAAATATTTTGAAGGTATATCTAGTTAAAATTTTTGTAAAAAATATATTAGGCACTAGTATGGGTCAAAATATAATTAAAAACCCAATACCAAGTTTGGAAAAATTATACAAGGGCCTAAAAAGAAATTAAGGGCTTAAGTAGCCCAAAAACCTAAAGATTTGGCCTAAAATTAAAATAAATTATCTTGATTTAATTAGGCTAATTTGATTCATTTTTTAGGCCCAAATTTGATTTTAGAAACCAGAAAAATAAAACTTAAATAAAGCCTAAGCTTGTAGAGGAAACTAATAGTAATTTGGTGAATAAGTAGAAAGCTAAGGGCAATTGTTAGTATTTCTTTCTAGACATTATATTTGGCTAGATTTAAGTGATTTGAGAAAATTATCAATTATCTTCTAATTTTTAGGCTTGAATAGTCATGGCCTATGTGCCTTTTATCATTGAAATTTTAACAAAAAAAAATATAAAATAGGATGGCTTATGAAGGAAGCCATAAAATAGGGTTTATATAAACCTTTTAGGGGCATTTTTACATAAAATTCTTGCCCATTTTCAGCCCTAAAATGATGTGCTCTAGGGTTTTCTCTGTTATGATTTTTAATTCTCTAATAGTTTTTAAAAGGTTCTTTGAGTGGTTCTATCCAATCCTTGCAAAGTAACCTAGGTTTTCATTTGTTTCCTTTAAACTTTCATGGAAAATTTCTCTAAAACATTCCTAAAACTTGGTTTAGTTTAGTGAAGTTACTATTTTAAGAAGTTAAGGAATCAAGAGTTTAAGGTGACTGGCAACTATCCTTTATTCTTTTGAGTTTTCTTATAAAAGATGAAGAATATGATGATATTTATCATAGTAAGTGTTGAGTTATGGTATTGTATGATTTGGTTTTGGTATTGTATATATGTCAATATAATGATATGATATTAGTATTTTAGTGTCAAGATTAGTAGAAGAAGATTGATTAATTTTTCTTTTAAAAGATAATAATAGAATTATGTTGAGTTGAGAAATAAAACTATCAAAGGTGGATAATGCTATGTTTTCTTTTACTCTTAAAGATTAGAAATTGGTAAAATTTCAATTTTTGATATATTAATGTTACAAATAATGTTAGGATAGATATGAAAAAAATTAGGTGTTAGGATCGGGAACCAAACAAGCGCAGCGGAATAAACTGATTCCAGCCAGCGGATCTATGTAAAACATTAAATTAGAATAAGGATTCATTCAATACCTTTGATGATAACTCAAGAACTCGATTGTTAATCACCTCTTCAACTTCCTTTTAGCTGAAGACTCCAAGGTATCCACACGAACCCGTGAATCACCAATGAATGTCCACACGAATATTGGTTGGAATTATTCTCATTTGCCTTGTAATGCTAGCTATGCCTCTTTAAGGGTTTTTGGTCAAGGAGAGGTGTTAGGATTTTTTTTATGCTTAGGATGTGTGAATAATAATCTCTATTATTACCCAACAAGTATATTTAAATAGGTGCACAGAAAATTCTAACTAATTGGACTTTGTTCCATGTATAATTATGGGCTTATTATCGAGCTTTATAATTATAACATAGAATTCTCAAATATTAGACCCAAACAATTTGGTCCATTAATTCCAAATCCACTAGGCTCTAAGTGTGTGATCCTACAGGTTCTCATTACATTAGCAATGATTATTAATCATATTAATAATCATAAACAATGAGCGGTGTCTAGCAACACATCATTGTTACCCAAGTAATGAGAAAGTCGATGATTTGACTAAACCTTTACACGTGATCATCATTTATGTCCTTTTGTCCTAAACATTTAGATTAAGCACGAGATATAGATCGTATCATTCCTGTATAGCCCAATCTTGAAGTTTCTTAATCTATAAGTAAGCTAACTGAAATAAATGTAATTGACATCCCATGTCAATTCATCTGAGCATGGTCATGTATTTTCTTAACTTTATTTAATCAAGGAGCCCATAGATGTTACTCCTATTATATAGGAGGGATAAATTCTATCTTAATCACACAAATTCCTCCGCATGATATGTGACATATCTAATAACTACCCTTGCATTCACTCAACCATGAGTGACATAGAATAGTATCAAAATATGAAACTCACATATAGGAAACTTTGGCGATCTGAGGTCAAAGAACTATATTAATAATGATCACTAAGAATCACTCATGACACTCATATAATAATCCATGTAGTATTCTTAGGATGGGTTAGTCCAGTATACAAGTTCTCTAACTTATACTCATATGTAAACTTAATATCACCACACATGCTAGTTTTAACATATTAAAGCAACCTAATTTACAATGATATATGACTAGAGACATTTAAGAATATAATTATTCTAAAGTTATTATCATAATTAAATATATTACGTAGACAATATATAAATATAATAATTAAAATTATCATTAAAATAACACGATTCAAATTTATAATCATCAGTATGATTGGTTTTAGGGCATATACACTAACATTGAGAATCTTTGAAAAATTGTAGAGTTATGAAAAGTGAATTTGTATGGACTTTAGTTACAAGAGCTCAAAATAAAATTCTAAATTCTGTGTTCTAATATTTAATGTTGTTAATGCAATAATTTGATTGAAAAAATTAAAGTAATTAATATTCTTTGATTATTAATATGTTAGTAAGCTTAAATAAAATTTAGTAGTCATTGGAATTAATTCAGACGCTAAGAAAGCTTCTTCTCCATAACAACTCCAAAACTATCTAAATTTGGCAAATTCATGTTATTTTTGTGAAATAATTGAAGTTGTTTATCATCTAACATGTTAATGATGCTATAAAAAATTTAGTAATGATTGGAAGTGATTTGAATATTGAAAAGAGACTTTTATTGTAATTACTCATATGTTACCTTGTTTTGAAAATCATGATCTTGGTATTGTATAAATAGTATCCGAGAATGAGGACATCATAAGAAAATTAATGTTTGACATTTATTAATGTGTTAGAAATATTAGATAAAACTTTAGTAAAAATTTGAATCAATTTAGGAGTCCAAAAAGCACCAAACCATGAGAGTATTTATACTACCTAACATGTTTAATGTTTAACATTTTTTATTAAAAAATGCTGCAAGTAATCAAATTTTGTGATGCACGGATGATGCTTGAGTTGTAATTTGCTAGCCATTAATGTTATCATTATCTTGAATGAAAAAGTTATATATCAACTTTGGATATAATGTCATGTGATAATGAAATCAAATATGTATGAGAATGACAAGATTTTATGGCAAAGTTAGTATTTTGACCATATCCAATGAAATAAGAAATTAATGCCATGACTAGCATTTTATTATTACTAATCATGTACATAATTTATAAAAGGAAATTTATATCTTTTGCAGAGAAGGAAAAGCGTGGTAAAGGTTAGAAGGATGAGGTTGGTGGCCTTATGTTTAAGATGACGGGGGATAAGATTGGATAAAAAATATAAAGAAAAACTAGTATACTAACTATTGTCATTCTCTTTAGCAAACTATATAAATATGTTATGTTAGAGTTTCAATCAATTAACATTTTACACTATTATATATCTAATTTATTATAATGAAAACTTTCTAGAAAAAGGAAAAAAGTAACTATTCACTAAATATATTAATACTCACACTCTTTTTGTTGAATTTTTTTTATAGATACGAAGCTTGAATCCTATCAAGATGATTGACACTTGTACTAGATATTTTGAATTTCCTTATGCATATGCAATTAGCATTAATTTCTACAAATACCTATTTATATTCTTAGTAAAGGAAAGAAAGTAGATGAGTCAAAAGTGTCTTAAAAACTTACAAGGATAGCTAGTTAGTATACTAATACTAATCAAGTTTCTTTACATTAGTTACATTATTCGAGAATAGAGTCATGCCAAAATGCTTCTTTTCATATTCTTTTATTGATTACAAAGGATTCAATTGAACAAGAATGGAAATTGGGATAATATGAGCAATGTTGAATTGTACCTCATGTAGGCTATCATAAAAAAGGTTTCCATTAATGTTTCTATGCTTATTATGTGTAAGATATGATATATAGGCAACTGTGGGCATGCTCCTTTTTCCTTTGATCATCTTATAACTTATATCATGGAAAAATAAGGCATTAATGTCACAAACTTAACCACACATTTGCAAGCACCATTTAACCACACATTTGCAAGCACCATTCAAGTCCAATTTAGGTACCTTAAGTCACAGGCATTTTGTTAAAGTGGATGGAGTATAGCCAAGAAAGCTAGAATCTAGTGCTTAAAAAAGAGTAAAGGAGCAATAGGAAGCTAGTTAAGTTGTTTTACAAGTTGAAATTAAAAGTAAGCCCTGAATGCTTGAATGGAAAGGTACTCCTATTGGTGGATACTCTACTAATTTTGAAATTTAAATATTTACCATGCTCCAAAATATGCAAAACTTTTTCACAAATCATCTTTTGAGCACTATATGCGCCAAATTAATAATAGGATGTATAATTTTGAAGGAGACCTTACCAATTTAGGGTGATCAGCTTAATCAAATGCAAAGTAAAGTTACAAAGGTCACCAAATTCTTTGGCATAACTATAGATAATGATAATGATGTTAGTGATGCTTGATCTTGGTTTTCTTATTAATTAGCCTATGACTTTATTCAACTTTCTTTTGCTTTACATCTGGCATACAATAGATGATGACTTTTATAAACTCTTTTGATTATGATTTTATGATAATGATTTTGATTATTGCAATTATAATATGGTTTTATGATGAATTTTATGGTTATGGTTTTATAGTTTGGTTCCTTTTAAATGTTTGCTTATGTTAAGGAAAAGAGTTTATAAATGCTACCTTTGTTAGTTTAGCCTTTTTAGTAATAATTTAAATTATTTATTCCTAAGAGATCATTATTGCTAAATTAGGGAAGACTACTAACCCTAAAAGGTTAATATTTGACTTTGAGTATGATATGCATTTAGGAAATTAGTACTAGTGAAAAGTTCTTAAGTTCTGCATAAATTAATTAAAATTATGTGGAATATGGTATAGTTATGGTTGGTTAAAAATTTTTGTGAAGTTCAAGTGCCTCTAGCCCAATGGTTAACTACTAGTTACTAGACCTTGAGAAAGATTTGACATAATTATGGCATCTTCAATGTTGTTATATTTATATTTACTACTTTTTTTATTCCCATACATAATGAAAGTTACCACATTCGTATAAGAGGTAAAGAAATGTCTTGAAACCAATAAACTATAAGCATTGATGACTTATATTTATTACATAAAACATAGGAACATTTTTTGAATGAATTAGGTAATGTTATGTATTGATTTTGTAACATTTTTAACCTAGTTAGATGATTTGAACAAAGGTTTTCAAAACAAGATGGATGTTACTACTAATAAGTGTTTAATTAGAACTTTCATGAAATTATGGTTGAACAAAGGCTAGTTTAAAGAAGGGTTGATGGGTTAATATGATAAACGTTAAAGGGGAAATTAGAGACTTTCTTTATATGCGTCGATATTATGTTTCCATAGCATCACTAAAATAGGCAAAATTCCAAAAGTATGAGGATAAATTCTTTTGAATAAAAGAAGTATTATTACACCCTCTATAAAAATTCATAAGTTTATTTTTGTAAGGCAAGTAATCAATTAGTTTAAATGAAAATAATTAGTTTATTTTAACCATAATAGCACAAAACAAAATTTTCATGAGTATAGGAATAATTTTGGTAGAGAAAATAAAAGTGAAAAATTTTAAGAAAGAAAATCAATAAATTAAAAAGAAAGATCTTAGGAAAAATAGAAATAAATTATTTAAGAAAGTTCAAAATAAGAAACTTGCATGAATTATTTTGGAAAAGTGTAAGGAACGGAAAGATTAAATGTTATAAGTGATAAAAAGTAAATACACAAGCATGGAAGAGATTTCAAACAAATAACGAAAATATCCTTACCTTTTTAAAACTTAACATCAGCCCTTCCATCTCATTTTATCCACCATAACCCTAATTTCTCTTCTTTTTTTCTCTTATTTTCTTCTTTTTTGCCCTTTTTTTATTTGATTAAGGAAAACAAAATTAATATTTGTCAAAACTTTTCATGCAATCAAAGTAAAGGCCTTTAAAACATCATTAATCTTCCACTTCCCTTTATTTTCTCTAAGATTTGATGAATTTCAAATTTGAGCTCTTAAAGAGAAATTTGAACTTTAATATGAAATCCTTGAAATTTCAGATGATTAGAGCCAAGGAATCATAGATCTAGCCTCCAAACCTTCCTTTATAATAGGTGAGTAAACATCTTAACTCAAATTTTAAGATTTGGACATTTTTTAATTATGAAAAGTTTGGATTTTATAGATCATATAGTGAATATGGTGATTTATGATGAATATATTATGCGTAAATGTTGAAAATGGCCTAAATAAGGTTCTTTTAGGAAATATTATTTTTTGATAAGGATTAATTAAATGATAAATGGATAGAAAGACATGTTAGATTATGAATAGTGAAATCATGAAAGAAGATATACAAAAACCAAATTTGGTGATCAGCCATTAATTTGGGGATCTAATAGAGTTTCTTTCCAAAAGCATTAACTGTTAGAACCCTAACTATCAGCCATTGTCTTATTAATGCCTAAACCTATTAATACTACTTAATGTTTTACTTAGTTCAAATCAAATGTAAGAGTTAGAAGTGGAGTACAATCATATATGAAACAAGTTATCAATCTGAATTAGTGATTGTCATTCATATAAGGATAATTATAAAATATTTAATCTATTAAAAATGATGATGATTAAGAACAATGATATTAATTAAAACATGTTTACTATGCAAGGCCGAACTTGAATTGATGGAGATATATACATAAGAATAATTTAATTATGATTGAGTTCCTACAAGCTTTAATTGATTAGGCTATTAGATTAGTTAGTTATGTCATATACTAGTACTCTATTACAAAGTGTTAAATTACTTGAGGTCATGCAATGAGAGCATAGTATCAGTAATGGTGCTAATTATGTTGTCTATTTATATTGCCCATATAGCTTAAGGTGGATGGTACCACTATTATGGAAAATAATATATGTATCCATGAAAAAGAGGCATAGAAAGATTGTGCATTGATATATATATATATATATATATATATATATATATATATATATATATATATATATATGGGTTTTCTCATGACCTAAACTAATAATGATCGGTATAAGATTATTTTTACATAATCTTAATAGCCTATGTCACATGCACTGGTTAGCATAACAAGTTAGTTTTTCATATCTTGCACTCTTTCATAGAGAAAATATCCAATATGCATTCATTTTCAAAATATTCATTACATAACAAGTATTTTATCAATTAGGTTAACTTATGAATCTCAATAGTAAAGTATAAATTATCTTATCCACAAAAAAGCATGTTTTACCATTCACATCCTACTCAACAAGAGAGATTTGGTCCACTCTATTACTTAATTCCACTATTTTGAATTTACAAGTATACCAATCAGTATTTGTTGCCAATCTACCAAAAAATGGATATTAATGCCCTTGAAAAAGGGTGTCCTACTTACTATGGTTGTGGAGAAAAGTCCCCTTATGTATCTAAAAAGTTAACCCTATATAGCAGTAAGTATGAGATCTTATGAGAAATATTCTACCTAACAATTCATGAGAACTCAATCAAGGAAAATTCACAAAAAGCATAATAAATAAATAAATATAAGTAATTCAACCTTCCATAATACACAAAACTTCAAATATAGGATACTTAGCCCTTTGTTATTTCTATGATTATTTGCATAGCCATTTTCTTATAAGTTTGTCACTTATCAACTTAGAATAAGAAAGGTTTCCAAAACATTAATAACATTAACAATAAACACATATATCAAACAAGTTTCTTTATTATGACTCCCGATCATCTTTAACCCTCACAATCTCCAATCTTATGACTCCTAATTAACTTTATCCCTCATGATCTAGCACACAAATCTTGGTACTTTGATCACATCACAATATAGTTCACCCCCGTCATATTATTTCATTGCCATTTATGGTACAAATCATAACTTAATCAAGTCATTCATCATTCACAATGAGCATGAGCTCATAACATTACATCCATAATAGAATTATGCATATAATTAAAAATCGGGCCATAAATGGCTTACCATAGTCAATCAATATTAAATAATAATCATGTTAAGATTCAGAAGTTAACAATATCATGCATAAGGATTTTTTAACTTTAAAAAGCAAACTAGTTAGTTTACCACTCATATCGCTTATCATTATATGTGCTTAAGATCATTTATCCTTATATTGCATGCTAATAATAGCCTAATACATTGAAGTTTCATAAAATATATGATTTTGTATTTAAACAAAGCCATAATTAACTATATAATTGACTATTAGTATCCAAAGGTGAATTCTGGTACTCATACTCAACTATATAATGAAGTATAAGGTTCTAAAGGCAACTTTAAATAAGCATAGTCAACTACGATTGTCTAAAGATAAATACTAGGCTTAATAGTCGACTATAAGGTCCTAGATAGCAACTTAGGTCTACATAGTCAATTATAGACCAATTCTATGCAAGCATTGTTCAACCATCATAAATAACCTCTAAACATCATTTATTGCTCACCAAACAACAATGATGCCATTTAATAGTTTAAATACTATCTCTATCCAACCAAACCTATCATTTAAACTACCCATTACAATATTCATTAACCAATTATATGCATATATGCATCAAATTTTTCATAAATGCTAGAATTTAGGTATTTTAATGAATTTAAGGTACATTTTAAGCAAAATACTACTCATAATAATCAGGATAGTGGCTCAAAGTGTAAAGGATGATGATCAAAATCTATATTCATTGAATAATGGAGAATTTATAAATTAGGATTATGGGTGGTTCAACTTCCATCAATAAATATAGCCTTGGAATCAAGTCTATAAAGGAAATTAAATGAGTATAGAGAAGATTAAGTGAAAAGGAACCATTAATTGATAAGTGACTTGCCTTAAAAAGGTAAGACTAAGGAGAGCTTCAAGGATTTCCTTTAGAAACTTTAAGGTTCTTTTTACAGACTTTTGAAAACAATGATGAGAAATAAAATGAAGTTAAGAGAAAAATGTTTTAGGGCATATTAGGTGTCATAAGAATTGAAGGTATTTTAGGAAAAAAAGGGTAAATTGTAATTTTAAGTCATTAATTGATTTTACTGTGGTTATAATTAACTATATAGTTAATTTTACTAATCCAAAATGCAATTTGAAGAGTGATAGTTAACTACCACCTTATATTTCTAGTACAACATGCTTTACAAAGCTTTTCTACTTACATTCATTCTTAAGTTCTTATTTAATCAAGCTTGTTATCATGCACATTCTTTCTATCCATCCATTACATTTAAATCATCTATGGACTTTAGATATACCATTTAAGCAATTCAATCATCTTTAAGTTATAAGAAATTAATAATCAAGTAAATATAAAATTTTAAATCCATAGGGGTGTGACAATACTCCCCTTTTAAAAGAATTCATCCTTAAATTCTTAAAAGTGGTATGCGTGGCAATTTACTTTACCAAAGCAATAATGTTTGAGCTATAAGACTACCTAAATAAATGAGGATATTTTTACCACATATCATCATTTATTCCATGCCTTGTCTAGAGGATTTTTATTAATGGTGCTTTATTTGATATCAACTTTCAAATTTGGCAATATAAAATTTTGACAAGTAATTCCTTATATGATAGTTTGGCATCTAATTTAAGTGGTTCCTCTCTAATGACATGAGAATCATCTAGTATATACTTTTAGAGCATGTAAAAAAGGAAGATAAAATGAGTGGCATGTCAACTAACTAATAATTTTAAATGATAGACTATGGCCATAACTCGTCTAAGAAAGGAAAAGGGGCTTATGTAGCAAGGTGCAAATTTCCCTTTCTTACCAAATATTATGACTCCTTTCATTGGTGAAACAAAACTCTTTGTCTCCCATTTGGAATTCTAAATCCCTTATTCTCTTATCCGTATACAACTTTTGTTAATCTTGTGTAATCCTAAATTGATCTTGAATTACTTATATTTTCTCTAATGCATACGCCACAAATTAGGTCTGAAGTACCTAATTTCTCACTAACCCATGAAATATCTACATTTTCAACTATACAGTGCTTTAAAGGGGATCATTCTAATGTTGGCTTAATAATTATTCTTGTATAAGAATTCTATCAGAGATAAGTATTTCTCCCAACTGCCTTCAAATTCAAGTGCACATGCTCAAAGCATGTTTTCTAACTCCTAAATGGTACATTCTGATTATCCATCTATTTATGGTTGGAAAGTGATTCTAAAATGTAACTAAGTCCTTAATACTTATTGGAAAGATTGCAAAAAATGAGTGATGAATAAGTACCTCTATTAGAAATTATGGTAATTAGGATTCCATGTAAAAATAGGATCCTATCCAAGAGACTTATGCATATTATGCCACTAAAAAGGTGGTTTTAGTTTATCGAAAATAAGTTATCTTGGTCAAATGATCTTCTATCACCTAAATGGAGTCATGCCCTTTTCAAGACTTAGGTGAACTAGTAAAAAAGTCTATAGTTATATTTTCCTATTTCCATTTTAAAATTTGTAAAGATTAATGCAATTCTGCTAGTAGTTAATGTTCGACTTTTATTTACCAGTAGGTAAGATATTTGGTCATGAAATCTAACATATCTCTTTCCATTCCTTTCCACTAGAAGACTTCTTATAAGTCATGGTATATTTTGGTTATGCTCGGATGCATGGCATATGAGGAATAATGAGTTTGATATAGCAATTCATTACATTCACTTAGAGGGACCTAAAATCACCCCTGATACCAAGGCATTCCTTTCTCATCAACGATAAAATCCTCATTTTGATCTTCTATTGCTCCTATTTTTCAGGAAAGGTATTGAAGATCATTCTTTTGAGACTCCTTGATCCTCTCTAACAACATAAATTTCACCTTCACTTGCATGTATAACACTTCTTCATCATTTGCTTGTATTCTTGCTAAAATGCTAGAAAACTTGACTTTTTGATTAAATGATAAGTTAAAATATTTTCCTTGCCAAAATGATAAAGGATTGAACAATCATAATCTTTCACTAATTCCATCTATCTTCATTGCTTTAAATTCAAATCTTTTTACTCAAAAATATATTTTAAACTTTTATGATCAATATATATCTCACAAGTCTCTCTATATAGGTAATGTCTTAAAATTTTCAATACAAATACTATTGCTATCATTTCCACTATAATGCATTGTATAATTAATTTCATTTTTTTTACTAACAAGAGGCATATGCAAAAACCTTTTCATATTGCATTAACAGATAGTCTAAACTAACTTTAGATGCATTGCATTATACAACATATCCATTAATTCTTGTTGGAAAAGCCAATATAAGAGCAAAAGTTAAATATATCTTCAATTTCTAAAAGTTATCTTCATAATTATTATTCCATTCAAATTTAAATTCTTTTCTAATCAATTTGGTTAATGGAATAGCTAACTTGGTTTTAAACAAAATAACTATAATATTTAGGTAGCCAAAAGAAGCTTCAAACTTCTATGATAGAAATAGGCATTAGCAACTTTCCTTAACTTCAATCTTTTGTAGATATACCTTAATTCTCTCTTGTGATATTACATGGCTCAAAAATTTCACACTTGTCATTAAAAAATCACACTTTAGATATTTATATAGAGTTAATGGTTATGTAATGTTTGCATCATGATTTGAAGATATTAAGTATGCTTATCTTTGCTTTTGGAGTACACCAATATGTCATCTATGAACATGATAAAAAATTAAACAAGGAAAGCTTCAACACCTTATTTATGAGGTTCATAAATGCTGCTAAAGTATTGGTTAAGCCAAAGCATATAACTAGGACTTCACAAAGTTCATACCAAGTTCTAAAGGCTATTTTTAGCACATCCATTCCATGAATTCTCAACTAATGGTATTCTAAAAGTAAGTTTATCTTAGTAAAACACTTAGCACTTTGTAATTGGTCAAATAGGTCATTAATAAGTAGTAGGGGATACTTGTTCTTAATTGTTATTTTGTTTAATTAGTAGTAGTTTATGTATAGGTGAAGAGATCCATCCTTTTTCTTAAAAAATCATACCAAAGCTTAATAAGGAGATGAAATAGGCTTAATGAAACCCTTTTCTAATAATTATTGCAATAGCATTTTTAGCTCTTTTAATTTAGCAAACGTTATCTTGTAAGGAGGTATGGAGATTAGTTTTATACCAAATGCTATATCAATGTTAAACTCAACTTCCCATTTTGATGGTGATCCATGTAACTTTTTTAGGAACATATCTAGAAATTCTTACAATACTAAAACTTTATTCATGTCTATGGTTAGCTCATTTAAATTTCTGACCATGACTAAATAAGCAATGCATCCTTACCTTTAAGCTTTTATGCCAAAGATCAAGCTTATGGTTTTAGTTGTTCTCTCTTCTTGAAACACTAGTGATAAGGATTCTTCCATAGGGAAAGTCATAGTTTTATCAAAATAATTCATACAAGCATGATTCCTAGAATTATATCATAATCTATTATCCCTAGTAACATTAAATTTCCTGGCATGACACTTCCACAAACCATTACTAGACATTCTCTAATTACATACATGGCCTTAATAGTGTTATCTAAAAGGTCATCACTATTAGAGGTGATTGTATAATATCACAAGAATTTTTCAATAAAGGAGAAATTTTTTTAAAATAAATAAATGGGTGGCACTAGATCAATTAACACTTTATCGAAAATATCATTTATATTCAAAGTAACTATCATATTCCATTAGATGCTTGAGCTTCTTAGCATGTCAAATGATACATTCAGGCTTAGTTCCCTCTAATATTCTTTCTATGGTTATTTCCTACATTACCCCTTCTGACAGTTGTTTAGTTCCCATTAAGAGTATTAAGATGAGTCATAAGTGCACTTTTTTAAAAGGTGGAGTAGTTAGCACTATGATTAGATGGAATTTTAAGGCATTTTCTTATTTTGTGACCCACTCGGCCATAATGAGAGCACACTGGAAGTTGTTCTTATCATATTATCCTAGGTGTCTCTAGTTACATCACATACATTAGGGTGGTGCCTAATTGTGTTAGCTTAATACATCCTTTTCAATGGACAGGGCATTAAAAGGATTTCTTGGCATGACCATCTTGCTCCCTTTGCTTATGGAAGGGTTTTAAGAAGGCATTCCCCTTGATGGTTGTGTGACATCAGCTCCTTCTGACTAACTTCTTATCTTACTCATGATTTATCTTTTATAATCCTTTTCCTCGTTAGATCAAAATTCATAGTCAAGGGCTTGATTTAGCACTTATTGATAAATAGTACTCTCATCAACATTGATGAGGTCAAAGTAGTAATGTTAGGGTTCATTAACAAACTTCTCTACCTTAGCCCCTTCTGTGGGACCATGTGCTTCGTATATCAAGATAACCTAACAAATCAAGCATTATACTTACCTATAGTGAGATTCCCTTTCTTTATATTCTTAAACTCCTGAGCTTTAGCTTATCTTATGCTTAAAGGTGAAATGATTGAGGAAAGTTTCTTGGAAAGTTAACCAAGTTAAAGGCACCACATTAACATTTCATTGTTCAATGGTATTTAAAAACTAATGATGTGCAAAGTTATTAAGTTGATACCCTACTAACTTTATCAATAAAGGATTGGGGCATTTAAATGGCCTTCCATATTGTTTAATTTGAACTAAGAATTGGTGTAGGTCTATAAAAAAGCCAATTCTCAAATAACAAGGTGACTTTGATTTTAGGAATTCATAAATGATGCATAGTTGGTTCTCAAGGCCTTCTGGTTCTCAAGGCCTTTTTTAGGTGGGATTCTCTTTTTCTCTCTATTCAAGCCTTATGATCATTTTGATTGCATTATTCATGATCTCTATTAGGGTTAAGGTGCTAAGCTATTTGAGCTATAGTTTGTTGCAAAAGATTCATAATTTATAGGAATTGGTAAACCAAGGTGGAATTCTTAATTATTTATATTCCTCCTTTGGTTACCATTTTGATTTTAAGAATTAACAAAAGACTCTTTAAGTCTAAGTCCCTTGTGTATTTGTTCATTGGACAATATCATTCTTAATTTATAAAATTGTTAGACACAGTTGTAAGCATAAAGGTGTGCTATGTACTATCCTTTATGCCTTTAATGATACGTGATCCTAAGTACACATGTACCTTTGACATAATTCCAATCAACACCTTTGGCATTAAGTGGAATTAAGTAGCTCAAATTATATTGACGGCCCTTACCATATAGGATAATCTTAAACTATGCTCTAATACTAACTTTGTCATTACCTAAACTAATCATAACTGATATAGGATTATTCTCACATAATCTTATTAGCTTATCTCATATATATTAGTAAGCAAAATGAGGTAGCTTTTCATATCTTGCACTCTTTCATAGAAAAAATATCAAAGAAAATATCAAACATGCATTCATTTCCAAATTATCCATTATATAGTGAGTAATTTATCAAAAGAATACTTAAGTTAATTTATAAATCTCAATACTAAAGCATAAGTTCTCCTAATTACATAAAAGCATGTTTTACAATTCACATCCTATTCTACAAAAGAGATTTAGCCCATTGTATTGCTTAGTTCCATTATTTCAAATTTATTAGTATACCAATCAATATTTGTTGCCAATCCACTTAAAAATGAATGTTAATGCCTTTGAAAGAAGGATTCCTAATTATTATGGTGGTGGTAATGGTGGTTTCTAATATGTATCCAAAAAGTTAAACCCATAAAATAGTAAGTATGGAACTTAATGAAAAATATTCTACCTAAAAATCCATAAGAATTCCATCTAGGAAAAATTATAAAGAGCACAATAAATGATTATAAGTAACTCGAGCTTTTGTAATACATGAAACTTTAAATAAAGGATACTTAACCTTTTATCATTTCTATGATCATTTGCATAGCTAATTTCCTATAGAGGTATCAACTGTTAATTTAACAAAAGTTTACAAAACATTAATAGCATTAAAAAAGCATATATATGAAACAAGTTTTCTCTTTGTAACTCCTAATTATCCTTATCCCTTATGATATCCAACCTTGTGCCTCCTATCAATCTTATCCCTCAAGATCTAGCACACAAATCTCAATGCTTTAGTCATATCACAACGTAATTCACCCTTATCATATCATTTCATTACCATTTATGGCATAAATAATAACTCAATCAAATTGTTCATTATTTACAATAAGCATAAGCTTATAACATTATATCAATAATAGAATTATAAGGACAATCATAATTTAAGCCATACATGGCTTACCATAGTTAATTAATATCAAACAATGACCTTGTTGAGATGTATGAGTTAACAATATCATATGTAAGCATTCTTGAACTTAAAAAAGCTAGTTAGTTTGCCATTCATATTACTTATCATTATATGTGTTTGAAGTCATTCATCCTTATATGGCATGCTTGTGATAGCCCAATACCTTAAAGTTTCATAAAAGGTATGATTTTATATTGAAATAAAGCCATAATTGACTATGCAATTGACTATTAGTGTCTAGAGGCAAATTCTAGCACTTGTAGTCAATTATATAGCCAAGTATAAGGTTTTAGAGGCAACTTTGAACAATGATAGTTAACTATATAGTGACTACCATTGTCCAGATATAAATCTTGGGCTTGATAGTTGACCATGAGGTCTCAAAGAATAACTTAAGCTTACATAATTAACTTTGGACCAGTGTTCTATAGATTTTCCTACATGAATACTATTCATCCACCATATATAGCCTCCAAGCATTATTTATTGCTTACCAAATAACAATACTACCTTTAACCAACTAACCCTATCATTTAAACTATCCATTATAATGTTCCTTAAACAATCATATGTATAAATGCATCAAACATTTCATAAACATTAGAACTTAGGTATTTTAATGAATTTAAGCAAAATACTACTCATAATACTTAGGACAGTGGCTTCAAGTGTAAAGGATGATGATCAAAACCTATATGCATTAAACAAAGGAGGATTTATGAATCAGGGTTATATGTGGTTCAACTTCCACCAATAAATATAACCTTAGAATAAAATGTATAAAGGAAATTAGATAAGTATAGAGAAAGCTAAGTGACAAGGAACCATTGATTGATAAGTAACTTACCTTAAGGATGTGAGATTGAGGAAAGCTTAGAAGATTTCTTTTGAAAATTCTAAGGTTCTTTTTGGAGGCTTTTGAAAATGATGATGAGAAATGAGATGAGGGCAAGAGAAAAATGTTTTAGGGCATTTTAAGCATCATAAGAATTGAAAGGTATTTTGCAAAAAAAAAGGTAAATTATAATTTTAACTTATTAGATGACTTCAATGGACTATAGTTGACTATGCTGATAAATAATGTAATTCAAAAGGCGATAGTTGACTATTGCCTCACATTTCTAGCACAACATGCTTTATGAAGCTTTTCTACTCACATTCATTCTCAAGTTCTTATATTTCATTAAGCTCGTCATCATGCACATTCTTTCCATTCATCTATTACATTTAAGTCATCTATGGGCTTTAGATATATCATTTAAGCAATTCAATCATATGTAAATTATAAGAAATCAATAATTAAGTAAACACAAAATTTTAAATCTCTAGGAGTGTGACAAGCTTGATGAGAATAAATATGTTGAAATCATAAGAAATGTGATGGGAAGATATGATATACATGTACACTAAATCTAGTAACCATTTATGAAAAGTATAAAGTTAACCTTGGAGGGATAATAATGGGTTTGTGATGGGCACAAAATTGAATGAAAGTTACAAAGAGGTTTACTTATTTTCTATAAATCTATTAATTTGGTACATTAAATGTATGATTGTGATATGAACATCCATATGCATAAGTAATGATATGGATAAGAAATTACAAATTATATGATTTTAGTGCTATTATTATTTTGTTAAAATGTACATAATGTGATAATTATAGTATAATGAATGTTCATGTTTGAATATTAACACCGATGAGTATGGATGATTATATATGTTTATGTAAACACTAATGAAAATTAAAATTTAAAATTGTACGATTTAAATGTTATGTGAATAGGAAGGATAAATCCAATTAGTAAGCTCTTTTTTTTCTTTAAATTTTATTATGCAGAATGTTTGTTCATTGAGCCCTAAACTTAACTTTCTGTATGTTTTGTTTGTATAGATTCTCAAGTTAATATTTCACCACCACCTCAAAGTAAAGCTTTTAAGAGTTCATTTGGTATGATTTTGGCCAATATTGGATATTGTAAAGTGGACGTGTAGTGTATAAGCCATCATTTGTATATAGTAAAGGGGTACTAAGTTAGTAGCATGTATCTTGTAAGGCTAATTCAACTAGCCTGACTTTGAACTTGTCGAATATAATCATGTCTAGCTTTTTATGGATTTTTAATTATATTTCTTTTCTAGATAATAATACTATTTCCTTTTTATTTGTGCATGAAAGATTCCTCACATTCCTATATATGTTTTGATAAGTAAAATAAGGATTTGGTTTAAGCTATGGGTAATGGTTTCCATGCCAATCATGACTAAGATTGGGTCATGACAAAAAAAATTACAATATTATAGTATATTAATTTTTTTGCAAATAATTTTTAAATATTTTAGGATATAATGAGGTAATCATGGTAGAACTGATCGGACGTGAGTTAAATGACATAGTACACTTTTGGTATGTTCATTCAGTAAAAAAGAAAGACATAGCAATCACACTATTAACTTAGAGGAAGTTTCAATAAGACTTGAAGGGTTGCTTTTTGCCACTAAGTGCCAAGGAAACCAAAGCTTAGGAATTCAAATACTTAACACATAGAGTGATAAAGATGTCATAGTATGATGCTTAGTTCACTTGTCTTCCTTGTTATGTTAAGTATTTGATTCTAATTCAAAAGGTTAAGGTGGAAAGGTTCATTCATGGACTTCATGATTACTTCTTTAATTTAATGGTGACCACTAATACCATTGCTTACTAGCAAGCCCCAAACCAAGCCCTTTGTGCAGAACTCTGATCCAAAAGAAAAAAAAAAGAAAAATAAAGGTATTAGTTGAAAGGAAGGACTTACATTTAAGAATAAAAGAGTTAGTAAAACTAGGAAGACGTCATCAGCATGCATTACACCAACAAAAGGCATAAGAAAACTAATTATGGGACCATTTGGGAACCAAATACCTTATTAAAGAGCCAATACAAACTGCCTCAAATCCTTTGTGGGAGTTTCAAACCACCTAACATCTTTTACATCCAATTTACCTCAACTAAATACATCGTATTGCAACTTATGTAGGATGTATCACCATGAAGCTTATGGCTAAAAGGTGGGAACATGTTTTAAGTGTGAACAAAAAGGGCACAAAGCAACAAATTGCCTAATAATTGCTATACAAAAATGTTGTCACTACACCAAGTACACCTATGATACAAAATAGTTACAATCACCCTTAATGCTTGATCGAGGAACAAAAAGATGTAATAAAGGACTTGTAGCAGCTAGATCAAAAGTTAGAGTCTTTGCTTTAACTCACTAAGAAGCTTAAGCTTCAAACATAGTGGCAATAGGTACTTTGCTTTTAGAAGATTTTTCAATGAAAATACTATTTGATCTCAGAGCCACACATTCATTTTTGGCAAAGGATCTAACTTTGAAAGTAGGCAAACATAAAACTAGTTTACAATTATCATGACCCATTTTCTAGATCATCATAATCGGCATGAAGACATCTATGGACATCTTCACTAGTTGACTTCTAAATATACTTTTACTCCATGTGCTATTTCATAAAATAATTCTTTGTTGGTGCAAAGTGTTTTGCAACAATAGTGATGTGAAAATGCATATAGATGTTTTCAAAACTCTTTTTCCAAAATAAAAAATATAATTGTAAATAGAAAAGTACAAAATATTTTTTTTAAAGATTTGATTTTCAAAAATAGGAATGTGATTGTAAACAAAATGAAAATTTTCACTAAGAATTTGAATTTATCTAAATTTTGATGTATTAAAACAATACTTACCAAAATTTCTAGGTAGGACAATTCCAAATTATTTTTCCAAATAGAATATGAAAATTAAATACGATGAATTTATAATTTTGAAATATGTTTATAAAAAAATCTTTATAAAGGTAAAAATAAAAAATTCAAAAATATCATACTTTTAATAAATCAAGGTTTCTTTTCTTGATTAAAACTCAACAATATCTTTCCTAAAGCCTTATATTATAAACATGGGTTTGGATTTTTGTTTTTCCTTTTGAATAGTAAAGCCGTAGATATACAAGGAAAATATTTTTCAAGATTTTTCTTGAAATCCTTTTACTAAGAACTTTGTTTTATTTTAAATGTATGAAACTCTTTTTCGAAAAGACCAAGAGTATTTTGTAATTAAGAATTAAAATTTAAGAACAAAATAAATATATCAAAAATATGGAAATTACATTGTTTTTGCCATCGTAGTTGTGGGTTGTTATACACAAGTACGTAATTTGATTTCATTTTTTGGAAATGGATTTAAATAAAAACTAGCTAAGGAAATTATGCACATTAAAACTTTATTAAAATATGCTTTTCACACACACACATACGCATGTGCACAATAACCATACATAAAGTTTTTGCTTACTTTCAACGTAAGTTTTAAGCTTACTTTCCTAAAATCAATATAGAACTAGGTACACTATGCTAAATTATTAGGCCATACTACACAAAATGCCCTTTTCATGCATTCTCCTACATGATAACCATACATAAACTTTTTGCTTACTTTCAACATAAGTTTTAAGCTTATTTTCCTAAAATCAATATAGAACTAGGTACACTATGCTATATTATTATGCCGTACTACACAAAATGCCCTTTTCATGCATTCTCCTACAAAATATTGGATCATGTGGTATGCTTACAAATACTACATGCCTATATGCATCATTTTTTTTATTTTAACAAACATAAGTACTAATAAAAGTATTGGAAAATAATGCATAAAGTCATAAAGTACATAATAATGTATCATATCTCCTGAAAAGGGTCTATTGGGATGGGTTTTTTTGTGGTTATGGATCAAGGTGAGGTGAAGGAAGGAGCATGATGTAGTGATGGATCATACTGTAGGATGAGAAATTATAAGGCTTCAAAGAGTATGAGTGGCTTGTTCAAAGGCTCCTTTCCCTTCTTATTATACATTGCAGTGAACATTAGGTTAAAAATAGGTGGTAACTAGCTAAGTGAAATCATCCTAGCATGATGTAAGTAAAGAGGACCGAGCTGATCCACCATGACTGTCAAATAAACTCTAATAAATATATCCCAAATTGCGTATAGTATAGTCTCTATCAGCAATTACTTATGAATACGAGCAGGTCCATGAGTGGTGGTTAAAACGTGTATTTGAAACAAAATAACAATCATAAAGTAATGAATATAAAAATTCAGTAAATGGCTACCTAGCCCTTATTTTAATGGGGTTTATCCAAATTAATATATGTTATGAAATCCATATTCACAAGTATAAAGGGAAACTCTTACTAATCATTTTTAAAAGGTTTTCCAGTTAGAATAAAATTTCTGTTTTTATATTTAAAAAAAATAACGGATGATATATATAAGTCGTTTCCTTATAATTAAAATAAAAAAATTATTTTTGTATTTAATATAATTATTGACCTACCCATTAACTTATAAGGTTAAAATAAATGGATAATGCCCAGTGAGATTATTAAATAAGGAACTTATTAATCATTACTGTCTTTCTACTTGATATATTACATTCTCAGCCCTCTCTTCTCATCCATTACAGTTCGTTCATTCAAGTATGCCTGCCATTACATTTACATCCATTCAAACATTTCCTTTCCGCTTTTTATTTTATCTCACAATACAAATCTTCTTTTTTTTTTTAATGAAAATATAGATATCCTCTCTTGGAATATAGAAGCAAGAGAACCCGGGAAATAATCTATAGATTCATTGTTAGATAAAATAAACGGTGAAAAGGAAAATGGTAACTAACGATCTATTTATAAGAATTGACCAACGAGTCAATAATTATATCAAATGCAATATTAAATACATGTAAATGATGAGCTAATTGTTATGTCTACTTAAATTTAAGTCCCAATCCTTCGTTCATCTTTCCTTCTCCGTTCTTTGTATTCTTACAAATATTTCTAGTTCTACTCGCTACTTCCTCCTATATTTTAACACTTTAGATCTTATTTTATTTTTGATACCATATTTAAATGAGCGCTAAAAAAATGATTTCTTGACTTGACAAAATTCTCTATATGCCACGGTAGGCTTGAAAATACTTCCATTGCTGGCTAAGTATTTTTGGCTACTAATGGTAATTTGTAATACAATATATATTAAATTTATAATTATAACTATAATAAAAAAGTACTACTCTATATTGGTAAGAAAATTCCCCATTCAAATTAAATCAAGAAGTTCAATCCCTTAATGCAGTTAAGAACAAAGTTAAATTGAAAATTTTGAACAAAGATTATACACTAAAATTTTTAGCAATATTTTCCTGAAATTTTGATTCTTGCTTAACAAAATTTTCACAACGTCAAATTCAAACTTGGAAGGGCAAATGAAATTTATCATGTCACAAATCTTGAAGCTCGTTAGAAACACAAACAATCCAGCCTGAAAGGAGAAAACCAATCAAATAAAGAGATCCACGTCTGAAAAGCAGTAAGAGATCTCAGCTGTGAAAGGAGACAATCAATGCTTGGAATCTTCTTCTTCACAGAACTTGGAGTATTTATCTGAATCCATCAGCTTGTTTAATTCACCATTGTCACTCATTTCAACTTTTATTATCCATCCATTCTCATAGGGGCTTGAATTGACCTGTAAAAAGAAAGCCAGGGAAAACAAGAAAATGCCAGCGGGTGAAAATAATCTCATCCTAATCTTGACTTGTATGTTAAATAGATGACGCAAAATATGCAAAATTTAATAATTCGTAAGCCAGAAAAAATGCCCCTCCCTATTTTAATTCGCCTCCCACAAGTGACACTGAGTTTTGCACAAAAGCTGAAATTAAAGGATTTGTCTTTTATATAAATACTACTAATGTAATAAGACTCACCAAACCAGGAGAGCTGTTAAGCTCTTCATTAATTTCAACCACTTTTCCCGAAACAGGCGAGTATATATCACTGGTTGCTTTCACACTTTCAACAGCTCCAAAACTACCTCCTTGAGTTACAGACACTCCCACGTCTGGCAATTCAACATACACAACATCACCCAAATGATCTTGAGCATGATCAGTTATTCCAATAGTCCCCGAATTTCCCTCAACTTTTACCCACTCATGAGAATCAGCATACTTTAAATCTTTCAGAACTGCAGATGGAACAGAAAAGGGTAAGTGAAGATGTAAATCAATAAATGACTTTATTTTCAAACTCCTCAAAGATGTGGAGTCACAGAATTAGCAAATAACTTTACCCACGCATGGACATCACATATTGTATCAGTGCCAACAAAAGGAATGATGAGAACAAGGGTTCATTTTTAGGTAATAGAATTTTTTTGATCAGCTAAGTTGTAAGAACTTGACTAGGTTGAGAGATGACAAGGTAATAGAAAGACAATTTGAGTGGAACAAATCAATTATATAGGAAAAATCATAGTTATTTATGGCACATGGCACACAATGGCCTTCAGTGCAATAGCGCACTGCTTATCACATGGAATTTTCATTTATGGTGCACATTATATCATAATATTTCATATATTTCAATTAGGACAATAAATCAAATATATAGCAATAAAACATTCAATTAAAATATAACAGACAATATAACATTCATTTTGTCTTCACTTGAATGTCTACAAATGAAAGCATTGATTAAAATGTCTACTCATGTAATGAGAATAATAAGATAAAAAACAGATTGAGATTTTAAAGATCTCTCTAATGAAAACTTGCCCAGAACTTTATACTCTAATTTTGAGAAGTATCATCAAAGTCCACCCACAATAATCTCAAAATTTTATCCTTTTGTCATTATGCAGAAGTTCAATAGAGAAAAAAATAAGATGGCAGAGAGCAAAAAAAAACTTACGGAGAAGTGAGAACATTACCAGACAGGCAAAGAGCAGTAAAAAAAAAAAAACAGAGTGTAAACAAAAGCAGAAAGGCAGAGAATTCAGGGAAAAAATTGAGGGAAATGACTATATGAAGAAGCCACTTAACTGTCACTGAGCTGCTGCAAGTGGCCTAAAGAAGCCACTCCAGCTGTCAGAGAAAAGTAGGAGCAGTCATAGTTGCAAAAAACAGTGAAAAAAAAAAAGCAGGAGGGGTATAGGGTTTCTGTTGAAGAAAGGCCGAACAAAACCATTACAAAACTGTTCAAATGAAAGTGCAATAGCGCTACCCTCGCCATTGCGCAAAAGGCACATATTGCAAGCACCTTGCTTGAGCCATTTCATTTGGGCAATGCAAGAGGCATGGCATGATGCAAGATGCTCAAGCACAATGCATCATGGCAAGCACAATGGTGCAATTAATTGTCCATGGTCTCCTGCATTCTGGGTGTTTCTTAAAAATCTGGGGCTTACTTTTCACTCATATGTCAACAATCCAAAAGTCAGGAAGTCCAGCCACATATATCTTGACTTGGTTAAGAAGGTTATTTAAGAACATAAATCCTTTCTAGTAAGCTGTTATATTTAACCAGTCAAAGACAGGCAGATTAACATGTGAATGTTAGTTTCAATCTACAAAACAATAAAGAATTTCAATTTGCTACCAGTTCACATACTACTTCCTCATCCAGCACATACTACAATAACAAGAAAAGAAAAAGAAATTTAACAAACACTATTATGTTGTATTAGGATTTCGAAATTGAAATTGGTAATTTAATTAAGAAGGAATTTAAGTTTTATAGACTAAAATGTTTTGTATAGTAACAACTAAATAGAACTTACGAATTACTTAAATATTCTAAATGAAGAATTTAAACTATCAAATTTTTCATTTTAAATTCAACCAAAATAGGTGTCATCCTCATTCATGAGAGCTAAGCAAAGTTATCATTTTCCAAGTGCAAGACTTCAAAATTCCTAGTATTTCCTAAATGCTTTATCCAAACACAACATTAGAAAAAGAAAAAAAAAAAGAAAAAGAGGAAGAAGACAAAGTGACATGCTGCTAGAGTAAGATCACTATACAGCACTCAAACAGAAATGAGACAACTGAACCAAAAAAGCTAAGTTTCTAGTGATTAGGAACCAATAATTCAGACATGTTGCAGCAATTATATTCATGTAATGACTAGTGACTAAGTTTGATATATTTTAAATCATATAAAACACATAATAAATATTGACAAATGATTTTATTTATGAAAAAGATACACATAATGGATTCTTTTATCGTCATGTGTGGCCATGTATGGTGAAAATTTGATTTATTAAACACAAAATGAAAAAAACAGCATATATTTACATAGAGCAAACTTGAACATAAGATGTGAGTATTTTTATTTCTTATTTTTTCATGTAATTTTACAAACGTCGCTTTCTCTATTAAGCATCATCCATCTTGTAGGAAATATTTTCAATCCTACCATAACACAAAAATTTCAAAGGGTCATTTAAAAATGAAATCCAATCCTAGAAATACAGCATCATACTTTCTTCTTCGATATGCAAGATAACCCAAGGAGTTGCGATTTTTTTCCCCCACCAATTGGGGCCCTCCCTTCACCACCACCATGCCAAAAGCCTTTTCCCTCATGCCAACTCTAAAACCACCCTTAACCATGATACAACACCTTTACGCACATATTTCAAGAGAAAGAAATGTGGGAACTTGCTGAGTTGGAAGGAAGCTCTAACCAAATCAATAGCCAGTATTCAGCCACTATAAATCCAGCTGTGGAAAAGGTAAACATAGATGCAACGGCGAACCTTAAGAATAGGGATTTGGTTGTTAGTGGGTGTATGTTATAGCCATAGTTGCATGTTCTATAATTCTAAATTGTTGCAAATAATATTGGAGCATTATAAATACCCTAGTTAGGCTTTATAATTCTAAGATTCGCTTTTGTAATTTGGTTTTATTGTTGGGAGTTAGTCCACTCCATATAGACACTCTTGATGGAAATAATATTTGTTGAGATTCTTGCACTTATTGTTTCTAGCTTCTATTACTCTTTCTTTGTTGTTCTTTATTGCTGTCTTTGGTACCTATCATTTTGGTATCAAAACAGTGCTCAATCACCATGGTGCAAACACGCTCCACTGCATCGACCAATGATTTAGAAGCTAACCAAAACCCAAATCAGATCCTTCAATATTGTCTGCTATCACGTCCAAGTTACACTCCATTGATCGTTTGCCGATAGAAGTAGCAGTACTCAAAGCTCAGTCCAGTAATTCTCCTCATGTTAATACAAGTCAAAGAGATCCAGAATGAGGCAATGCTCTGTATTTGGAAGATGATGATTCGAACCCTCCTTGGTGGGTCAAAAACCTTGCTCGCAAACCTCACACCAAAATGAAGATCCCAAAATTTGAAGGTGGAGACCCACAAGGTTGGATTCTTAAGGTAGAAAAATATTTTCGTTATTATCAAACACCTGATGAATTAAAGGTAGACATTGTGGCAATGTATTTAGAGGGTGTTGGATTTATTTTCTTGGGTTAATAGTGAACATACCCTCTTACATTGGGAGGAATGGGTCACAGCATTGCAAGAAAACTATGGCCCTGCTAAATTTCAGAATCCAGATGAACATCTTTGTAGCATCAAAAAGACTGGCAGCATACAAGAGTTTGCAAGGAATGTAACATGAGTGAAAAATTGGCCTAAACACTATCTACTGGGTGTTTTTATTAGCAAGCTAAAAGAAGAGTTAAAATTTTATGTTAAGATCCATAAGCCTAGAAATGTGTATAAAGCTTGCAATCTAGGTTTGGAGTATGAGACAAAGGCCCAATCTGCTCATGGGTCCAAAAAATAAAGCTGGGCTCAAGCAGGTAAACCCAATAACCAACCTAACTTGGAGACCCCAAACCCATACCCCAACATTTCTTCCCAAACACGAGCTACCTCAATCTCATAGAATGCTGCATCGCTTCCACCTACCCACCTGCAAGCTTCGAACAATTCAAATTCCTTTGGTAATGGCTAATTATGGGACGTTAAGCGACAAGCTAGGAGAGACAAAGGACTTTGCTTCAGATGCAACAAAAAATTTGGCTTTGGACATTGCTAGAAACAATCAGCCCTAGCAATAATAAAGCTTGTGCGGATGATGAAAAGAAAGCAAAGGAAACCAAGGAACCTATACTTGAAACATCCATGGAGGATTTTGCAGAAATTTCATTCCATGCCATTTTGGGGAAGACATCGGGCACTACCATGAAACTACAAAGGACTCTCCTAGGTCGAAAGGAACTAATTCTAATTGATAGTGGCTCTACTCATAATTTTGTTTCTAATCAAATGGTAGAGGAACTCAATCTCCCAACTCAATTTGTCCCCTCTTTTGATGTGCAAATTGGAAATGGGGATGTAATTCAATGTAACCCAATATGCCACAAGGTAGATGTGCAATTACCGAGGTTGAAAATCACACAAGATTATTATCCCTTTTCCATTAGGGGTGCTAATTTGATTTTGGGTATCAAGTGGCTTGCTTCTCTCAACACATTCCAAGCCAATTGGAATGAGATGTTCCTTATTTTTACACAGAATGGAAAAAAAATACAAGCTCACAAAACAATAAGTGCAAGAATCTCAATAAATATTATTTCCAACAAGAGTGTCCATATGGAGTGGACTAACCCCCAACAATAAAATCAAATTACAAAAGCAAATCTTAGAATTACTAAGCCTAAGTGGGCTATTTATAATGCCCCAATATTATTTGCAACAATTCAAAATAATAGAACCTACAACTATGGGTGTAACATAAATCCACTAACAACCAAATCCTTATTCTTAAGGCTAGACATTGCATCCATGTTTAACCTCTTCCACAACTTGATTTGTAGTGGCTGGATAATGGCTATTGATTTGGTCAGAGCTTCCTTCCAACTTAGCAAGTCTCCCATGTTTCTTTCTCCTGAAATATGCGTGCAAAAGGTGTTGTATCAAACCACATGACCTCAAGGATGAAAAAATTCCAACCATATACAACCAACCCTCCAGCCATATACCTACCTCACCCCTAAAGAGTCCACCAATGCTAGCAAAACTAGGAGAAGGCTGCAAATTCTATTATTCCATAGGTAGTCACAAAAACTAGTTTATCATTCATGCATGCACGTGGGGGAGATCAAAAGTAATAGTAGCTTCTAGAATACATTACCCTTACCTCTCCCCAAGGAGGAGAAATTAGGATCCCTAATGTTGGTTGAAATCGATCCTACCTAAGGAAACCCTGTCCTCAGTGAACAATGATAAATCAAACGAGAAGGTTGTGACTAGGTGGGCACTCAATTGTGAGGATGTCTTAAGCCCAAAATAACCCGCACTTAGGGGAGTGGTGTGTCAACTCAACTCACCATACTGACTTTGCCTTCAATGGAAACAAAGAATCACTTCACTTAATTAGCCTACATACAAAAACAAATCTATGAACAGAAAAATCATTGGATTGCTTAATTCTGCTAATGCCAATGAGGAAGTAGGTCATATCTTCAAGTTTGGTTCAGTCTTTCATTCCTCACTTAGGGAGGGGTTGTTTATTGATTCAAATACTATACCATTAAGGTTATCCTACACTTGGAAGAAGAGACATTATGGTTGAATACTCTCTAAAATTTAGAGGATAATTTCCTTGTTAAAATGCATTTTGACAAATGGAAGTAGTAATGAATTTCTCAGTACTAGTATGTGAGGACTAAAAGTATTTCTCATCTTGTATCATTATTTTGTGTTTTGAGTTATACAACTGCTCCATTATCTTTACACACTATCACCAAGAGACGTGAGAGTGGAATCCATAATCTGATCCTCTTTTTTTCCTTTTGGTCATTTAATCCATAATTAGATCATCTCATTTTTCCTTTAATCATTTTCTTGCCATTTCCTTTAATCATTTTCTTGCCATATTGGAAGGAGATAAATTGGAGAATTGGAGATAGGTTTTGGAATCAAAGAATTTTCGCTTGAGTAGAAGTAAAACGGAATATATGCATTGCAAATTTAACAAATAAGATAGAAATAATTTGGAGATAAGAATTGGAGAGCATATCATACCGCAAACATCTAAATTTAAATATTTGGGATCTTTTTTACAAAGCGATGGGAAAATTAATGGAGAAATCACACATAAGACACAAGCTGGATGATTAAAATGGAAAAAGACATTTTGAGTGATTTGTGACCGTAAAATACTTATTAAACTTAAAAGGAAGTTTTATTGAACTGTTATACGACCAGTTATGCTCTATGGTAGTAAATGTTGAGCTTTAAAGGAACAATAAAAGCAAAACATGAGAGTAGTAGAAATAAGAATGTTAAAATGGATGTATGGTCATACAAGAAAGGATAAGATACGAAATGATTGCATACGAAAGCATATTGGCGTAGCACAGATTGAGAAGAAGATGACAAAAAATCGATTAAGGTGGTTTGGTCATGTGCAAAGAAGGCTACTGGAGGCACTAGTAAGGAGAGTGGATCACATAATCTTCAACCTTGTGAAAAAGTGTAAAGGAAGGTCAAAAAAGATTTTAGAGGAAGTTATAAAAAGGGATCTCTTGATGAATAATATCACCAAAAACCTGATTTTTTATAGAGCCCAATGAAGTCGTGCAATTCATGTAGTCAACCTCACTTAGTGGAACAAAGTTTTGTTGTTGTTGTTGTTGTTGTTGTTGTTGGAAGGAGATAAATAGCGCATTTTTTGTGGGTCCAGTTATACATAAAAAAGGATTCTGGATCTCCCTGCATGCTAGAATTCGTGTCCATCTCTAAAATGACTAAAAGGAAAAGGAGAGGATACAAATTCCACTCGCAATGCAGAAGAAACTCTTGCCTGGTTTTTTACCCATATAGTAGGTATGTTCATAACATATACTTATGTTTGTCATCATTCTCCTAACTCAGCCAAGAGCAAAGACACCATTATGGTCCTACACGATTGAGACTCAAATCATAAATAAAAAAAATTGGAACAGGGCATTGTTGCAATTTGGTGGTTAGTGCACTTTCTTCTCTTCCTTTCGTCACCACCACCGCATCAGTTTATATTTTTTCTCACAAATTTATGACCAGAAAAACACTCAATCGCCATTGAATCTGACCAGATCGCCTTTCACGGCATATCAGGTTGATGTGACTATATTTTTCATTAAAAAAATGGTTACAAAAGAAATCAACATTCCAGTAGATCAAAGCTTTAGAAAAAAAAATGACGATACGAGACCAAAACTGATAATGAAAGACAGCTACAGTGTCCCGTAGATCAAGCATATACACAAACAGATGGAGATCAAGATCCACATGCACAAATAAACACAAACTGATGATCATAGCAGAAAAGAGAACAGACCAAAAGGGAATAATAAAGAATGAATAGAGAATACCAGTAGAGAAGTATCTGGCTCTTGGAAGCACAGAGATGCTGAGATAAGAAGCAGCCCTTGAAGCCCATAAACTTGCAGCCATTTTTGTCCTCTGGAAAACACTCCCGACTTCGCTTCTCTCCTCTTGGAACAACCTTCTCACCCTTCTCTGATCACACCAGTTCCAATTTTATTTATAATAATAAAGAATAAATTGTTGGGTTGGTAAGTGTATTCCATTTGGTGTACTGGTCCCCCGATGCCAGGCCGTATACCATCTGATGGCATATCATTTTTTTCTAATTAAATCTAATATATCATACAATAAAATATTAATAATTAAATTTAATAATATATTAATATATAATTGGTAATAGTGTCCTTTTCGAAAATGTTTTATTAAAATTAACGGAACCGATGTCTGAACTCATATTTTTACCGGATTATTCTTTTTTTAATCATTTTTAATAAAATATCAACAAGTAAATTAAATTTAATAATATATTAATATACATATTTTTTATTTAGAAGAAAAGTTAAAATACACATGACCTTTAAATTATATCTCATTTATAAAAAGTTTTCTAATATTCTAAAATTTACGAATAATAAAAAAAAATCCCATTCCATCATTTCTCATTTAAATCCTTAACCGCAAAGTATCTTTTTAATACTATTCTTTTTATTATGCTTAATTGAATGAAAATCAACATTTCAAAATAAATTTTAACTCAAAAAAAACTTCAAATTAAAAATTAAAAGTTGTTAATTTTTACTTTTAAAATTCATATTTAAATATTAATATATATTAATTATAATTAATTTTTTCAAATTAATTATTCATAATTTTAAACCTTATTATTCATATTTAAATATTTTAGCCATGTAAAAATTATAAAAAATTATCATATTCAATATAATCACATTTTAACACAATTACTCACATTTTAGCACAAAAAGTGGCTTGTGAAATTATTTTTATGTCCAAAACTAATTTTAAATTGAAAATAATAATTTTAACTTTTAAAATTAATACCTAAATATTACAAAATATAAAATATTAATTTATAATCAATTTTCTTGAACTAATTACTCATAATCAATTATATTTAAAGTTAATTCTTCACATTCTATGAAATAACTTTAAAAATTATTTTATTTTATATTATTTTAAGTACTTTTCCTTTTTATGGATACAATTTTTTTATGAGATTGTTTTTTTCATAATACATGTTTTTCATGATACATGTAACATAGAATAACAACAAAAATTTTATTTTTATTTTTGTAAAAAATTGATAAAATATTTAAAATTAAAAAAGAACATATAAATTGACATGAGTTTCACATGCTTACAACACATTCAAATAGGATAAATTCATGAATAAATCTTAGAAAACATAATAAATTTAATAGAAATATTTTTATCCCAAAGTTGTTAAATACAATAATAAGTATAGTTTATTTAAGCAAATCAAAATTAAATAAATTAATTTTAAAATAATTATGCATACATATAAGCAAACAAATTATTAGAAGAAATTATTTCAACGTAAAATTTTAGTTGTAATTTTAAATTATATATATATATATTATTAAGAAAATAACTTTAAAAAAATTATACCTATAAAAATGAAAATTGCTTAAAATGGAAAGGAATGAAATTTTTTTTAAAAGTTAATTTATACAATGGTGGGAAATTTTATTTTGAATATAATTGATTATGAATAATTAATTTAAAATTTTTGATTATATCATGTCATGTAATATTTAAATACGAATTTTGAATATAAAATTATTTTTTAATTTTTATTTTAAAATCAATTTCAAATATAAAAGTAATTTTGAAAAGTTAATTTTTATACAATTAAACACTTTAAAAAATTATGTATGGAAACTCTAATCTATCACTAAGATTTGGAAAGAAAGATAAGGGATGGAGTTATTAGTCCTAAGTTTTGATAATGATAAATAAATGTTATAATAGTATTGCATATCTTTATATTGATGTATCATAAAATCTTCAATAAACATACTACATTATGATTGCAATAGTAATATTTGATTATGTCCTAAAAATATTATATCACATACAAGTATTACTAAGCATATGATTGATCAAGATATATGATATGATGATTATACATATTCTTATGCTAATTTATTATATATTATTATATATGAATCTTGTATCTCAATATCTTAATATATTATATTAGACTAAACAAATGGTTTACAAATTTTATGAACTTTTATATAGAAAAGTCCAATGAGCAAAATGAGAGTTAGCATTAAGGTAAAAAAATGAAAGATTATATTATGCTTAACTCAAGAACAAGGAAGAAAATCAAGAAAAAATATGTGACCTAAGTAATGAAGAATTACAAAATTCAAGTTTTGAAAGTTTAGAAGTATCAAGAAAAGTCTAAAGACTTTATTAGTATAATTTTTTATTTTAAGCTTAAATTTTCTTGTAAAATAAAAAATTTTATGATATAGAGCTCAAATATATTTTTATAATCTTAACTTGATCAAAATATTTTAAAAATATAATCCATAATCATGTTTTTATAATATAGCCTATGAGACATTTTAAAAAAAATAAGATGTGAGGTTTTGGTATTTTCAATTTTGACCTTTGCTACTATTTTAATCATACCTCACAAAATATTTGTGATTTGATTGTTAAACTTTCTTCATATGAAAATAAACTCAAAGAAATTTCTATAAACTAGTTATTTCTTTAAAATGATCAAGATATAAAAGAGTTATGAATTTTTCAAATTAAATTTAAAAATTAATTTTTTATATTCTAATCTTTTCTGATCTTTGTCTATTATTTTGACCATATCTTAAAAACAACAAACAATATGAGCATAAAATTATTTTATATGAAAATTGACTTAAATAACTTTTTATAGACAAGTCATATACTTAAAATGATTTAGATATTAAAGAGTCATGAATTTTACCATTTAAGCCTTGAAATTAGATTTTTGCAATTCATTTTTTACCCTCGCTCATTATTTTAATTATATCTCAAAAATTACATAAGATATAAGCATGGAACTAGTTCCATTTGAAAGTAGACTTAAATACTTTTCCAACGGTAGTCATTTGTTTAAAATGAACTTAAAATGAAGAAATTAAGACATTTTAAAGTTGAGTTTATAATTGTGTCTTTAAGAATCAATTGCACAATCAATTATGGTCAACCAAAAACTAAAAATTTTACTAGAATCAATTACATACTTGATTCTAGTTAGCCAAAAGCAAAAAAATTCATTAAAATTGATTGCACACTCGATTCTTATCATTCTAATGTGCAAATAATAGTTGTAAATAGCTAGTTTTCATTCCCAAATGTTCCAAATAGTTATAATACCCCATAGGGAATTTATATAAGTTAAGAAACATTAAATATAACATAGAAAAACCTTCAACTTCATTTTTTAACATCATTTTGTTCTTTCTTTCATCCAAATCATGATTTGAACTTTTCTTTGTGAAAAATTTCAATTCTAGGAGTTTCATTTATTTCATCCACTCTATGAGAAAGGTTATATAAGTTGTTATTCATCTTAAATTAATTTTTAATTATAAAAAGTGAAGTATCTTTTATAAAATCTTAGAAATGGTGAAGTATCTCTTGTAAAAAGAAAATTTGCTTAAAGAAGAGCAAGAGTCTTGCAAAGTTTCTTCAAGTGTTTGTTGAAACTTGAAGGGACAGTAGATTGAAACACAAGTTTAAAAAACTTAGAGAGTGAATGTACACTTTAAAGAAGATATTCAAGTAGTAACTACTATAAGTTTTTGTGTTTAATTTCTCTATCTCCATTTCTTTATTTTTTTACATAGTGTTCTATTTTTCTTGATCACATACTCTAATTTTGTTATTGTTATTTGTTGAATATATTGTATTTCAATGCTTATATTGATGATTAAATGATTAAGGCTTTGTTTAGAAAAAGAGAAAGAAAAAAAGAAAAAAGAACATTTTACAAATTTCTTGCCTTTCTTGTATGGATGAAGAGAAAAGAGGAAAGAAAGAAATTCTAGATGCTAAATTTATGGTTAAAATTTTATGGTCAATTAAAATTTTTAATTTTTTTCTCTTCTATTTTCCTTCTAATTCAAATTTAAAAAAATTATTTTCTTTCTTTTTTATTTTCTTTTCATCCAAACAAAGGGTAAATGCTTAAAAAGGGTGTCTATGCATTTATTTCTTAATAATTTGTTTATGCATAGTTAATGAAATTATTGAATATATTGTACTTCAATGTTGAACTTGATGCTTAAATGATTAAATGGTTAAAAAAGAAATTTATCTGTGCATGTACATCTTAATTCTTTATCTTTGCATAGTTAAATGAATTGCTTTACACAAATGTATTGAATATTATATATTATGTACAAACCTCTTCACTAAAGTATTTTGGATTTGTTTCTTTACAACTTGATTATGCATAGTTAAATAAAGTTAATTTTGCACTAATTTTTTAAATTATTATATCTTGAGTGCAAATATATTTATAAAGCTTTCTTGGAATTATTTGAATTAAAATTATTTTTATAATTTCCCAAAATAAAAAATTATTTCAAAGAAGATTTCAAAAATGATGAAAGTTTTAAAAAAATATCCAATTCACTCCTCTTAGGTGTGGATTGCCAAAGCTTACAGGAGTTTTTTATATAACATATATTGTTTAAATATTTTAATTGCATCTTTTAAAATATTAGGGATTTTTTAGACATGAGATATAATATAGGGGATCATGTGACTTTAGCCTTTAAAAAATATATATTAATGTCCTCTTTTTACATATATCCAACTTTCTTTTATAATAGGAATGATAATCTATTTAATATATAAATATAAGATAAATACAGGATTTAAACTCTAGATATAATAAGAGCTTTATCATTTTTTTAAATTTAATAAAATGATATAATTTGTACATTTATATATAAAAAATTTTAGTTTTTATAATATAATTTATTAATAAAATTTATTTTTAATGTAATAAAAAATGAGAATACACAAATTTTCAAATTATCAAATTTCCATATATGGTTGAGAATTTTTTTAGTAGTAATTTGGCTCGCAATAATAGAATAAGAGTTCTATTTTCTAAGAAATAGATACTAAGTTATTTCATAGGTTATTACCTAATAAATTAAAAGAAATAAGAATTTCTATTAATTTTTTTCTTATAAAATATAAGAAATTATTTACTCATTTCTCTTTAAATAAGTTTTACTTTTCATATTTTTTATGAATATAAAGAAAAAAATATCCCCATTAAATTTAGTTTGTTTAATAGCAAAGTTAATGGTTTCATGTTAATCTTATTTTTACTTATATCATCTCATTACATCAAATTTTTTTTATGTGAAAAGCCTTTTTTTAAAATTTATATCTAATATTTCAATAAGAAATAAATATTTTTAATGAGAAAATTGATAATTATTTTTTATAAAATATGATTGATATCAAATTATGTAATAGGCATAATATTGTGTATGAATGAATGAAAGAATTAGATAAATGAGTAATATATGCATTTTTAATTTAATATAGTTCTCGAAGATTAAAAAATATATATAAATTTATGAGTTATGAATGAATTTAAATTTTTATGAAAATATAAAACTATAAATTAATAAAAATTATGATGTGAAATATACGACTAACATAATTTTAAAGAAAAAAATAAAAATAATTATAATTAATTAATTTATAGTATAATAATTTTAGAAATATAATAATTATTTATTAATATTAATTAAAAATATTAAATAAAAAATAAAATAATTTTTTTTATTATCGAAATAGTTTTAAACGCTTCTCAAAGTTAAATCAAACATGCGGGCATAGTTCTGGTCACGATCAAGGGGTACTGTTTTGGGGTTGGTACGTGGAATCTTGAAAGTATTGTAATTAGAAAAGGGAACTAATTTACTGGGTCTAATTTTCTGCAAATACCAGACTAAAGTTGGTGAGGAGAGACCGAGCTGGCTAATTTCGAGGACATCACGTGGTCATAATCCCGCTCAAGTTTGCCACTATCTCAAGAAACATCTTGTTAAGTGGGGCCCTCTATTTTTTTTAACTTTTTCTCATTTTTTATTTCTTAGTTAATTTAAATATTTTTATTTTTTTGAAAAATATCATTAATTACAGGCAAGTTCAAGCATAAAAAAAGTTAAATAAAATAGATATCAATGGATTTTCTATCGAAACCTATTTTCTTAATAATTTTATTGTTAATTTGTATGCCCAGTGATATCTATAGTTGTGTTTGAGTTTGATTCTACTTGTTATATATATATATATATATATATATATTTGCACTCTTTATTTATTTGGACTCTAATTACAGTTGATGGGTTTATTTTTACGTCACTCAAGAAACAGTATAATGGATAAATATTACAAGGGTAATTTTGGTATATTTGGATAAAAGTTTAGCTATTCATTAATTTGTGGTAGATTGAGAATTATTAAATTTTAATAATATAAAAATAAATAGTTAAAATTCATAATTAAAAAATTTATTTAATAGGTAAAGAATTAATAACATGATATTATATTTTAAATCATAAATTTTTTTTATTTTAGATTTACCATATTATTTATATTAATTTATATATATTTTTATACTTCTTTATTATATGATAAAATAATTTAATAATTATTAACTTATATTTATTTAGAATGCATTATAATTTAAAATTTTAAAATTAAAATATTTTCAAAAAATTATCACATAATCATTTTAAAAATATAAAATTGGTTAATAGTTAATAAATTAAAAATCTAAACTTTTTCTTTATGAAAGTATTTTTTATTTCTTCTTCTCTCTCTTTTTTTTAATAATCTCTTTCACTTATTTCTTACACATACATAATAAATCTTTTACAATACCCAATTTAATAATAAAATTTAGTATTTCTTACATGTATCGAGAATTATGTTTTTTAAATTTATTTAAAATATGTTAAGTAAGTTTTGCTTAAAAATTAAAGTATTATATATATATACTTATAAAAGTATAATATGTATATTTTTTTTTACTTTTCTCATCTTATAAATTATATTAAACACAAACTTTTACAAGGTACATACTATGATTTTCAAATAAAATACTTATTTTATTAATTTAATTTATTGCTATTAATAATTTTTATACAAGATAAAATAAAATAATAAAAAATAAATGAAATAAAATTATTTTTATTTTTTGTAATATGTGAAATTATAAAGAAAATACAACTAATAATTTAATTTATCAAGTTTGAAAATGGCCAATTTGTATTAGGTTAAAATTATTATAACAAATCACCAATATTTTTTAGTCTCTAATTTTAGGTGGAACATATTTGAACATGCATAAGTATGTGTGTATGTATTTTGGTTCTTTACTAACAATTTCTTGATATTATTTGATTTCATATACAAACCTAAATAATTTAAAAGAAAATAAGTGAAAAATATTACATTATATTAAAAAGAATAGTAGTACAATTTCTATTAAAAAAATTGATTAGTTAAAATAAAAAATTTTGAAATTATTTAAACTTATTATGTTAATATTGCATTGTATATAACAATATTTTCTTCAATAAATTTATAGCAAATAAAAACTTTATTATTGAAAAAATAATATTACCGATAAAATAATTAAAATAAAGTATTTAAGAATATAGTATATAGCTTTTTTTCAATTTTTAAGACAAATAACAATTTTATTCATTTAATGTAGATGTATTAAGTTTTATATATATTTACTTTAATATAAGTGAGTGGTTTTAAATAGTGAAAAGTAATTTTTTTATTTTATACAATATTTAAATAATAAATAGTAATTTTGATTAATTGTTTAAAATAATTAATATATTATTTTATTTAATAAAATAATAATTTTATTATATACTTTTAAAATTAAGATTAAGTAAAAATATGAATTTTAGAAATATGTATATGTGAAGCAAAGAAAAAGAGAAAAAGGAAACATTTGAAATAAGAAATTTTTAAATTTATGTACAAAAAATTAGCATTGCTTTTTATTTAACTATTAATTTGTTACAAAAGAATTAAAACTAAAATAAAATTAAAACAAATTTAAAGTCTAAATTAAAAGGTTTATAAAGAAATAATTAACCCGAAAACTTCTTCTATACAAATAATATATCATTGATTTATCAATTAAGATATCAATACTCATGATTATAGTATAAGTATGAAAGAATGATCCATATTACAAACATATATTAAAAACTCCTATACTTAGAAACTAAATTAGCAATTATGGCACGTTATTTTTCTAAGAAAATAGTAAACATGCAAAGAACTATAAAAAAAGGAAAAAAAAAAGAAAATAGCTAAGAATTGCCTTTTATTTGACACAATCAAAAACAAAGATTCAATTTATTTTTATATAAATTTTTAAAGTAGTATTTGGCTTTAAATTAAAAAAAAGGATTTTATTTTATTTATACCTTTTATTTTAATTATATTTGCACTATTATAAAATTCATCAAATTTAATGAGAATTTCACTATAATTTATTTTATTTAACCTAAAATACATATTATATAAAAAACTTACTCTATTTTTAATATTATATTTACTATGATACAATCAAAATTTACTTTTTAATTGAATTTCATGTATTTTTTTTCATATATTTCACAAAAATAATTCATTTATAAATAAATTAAAATTCATTATTTTGATAAAGTTTTCAAATAATAAAACTTATTTATAAATAACTTGAAATTATTTTTATTAAAATAAAATGAAATTAGTTATAGAAAAGTTGCATGCTGAATGAACCTAAATGAAAATTATTAAGTAATCACCAAAGAATCATATCCAAAAGGTTAGCCTTGTACTATTAACTATTCCCAAAATGTGTTAAAACATGGATCTTTGTAAGCCTTCCTTCCTTGAAGATGATAGATATATTGAGAAGTTCATTTAAAATCAATTAAACTGTGGATTCTAGGCTTGTCAATTGCTATTAAAAGTGCTTAACAAATGAACGAGATTGGACCAAATAAGACTAAAGTTTACATAGACTGAGTTCATCTAAAACCTTTTTTCAATGAGCTTGTTAATGGGTTATCCAATCCATTTTTAAAATAGGCCAAATTAGTCCATAAGGTGGCTTATTTTTTTAATTATTTTTATATTTTATATTTTATTATTTGTTATATTTTTCATTTGTATATTTATTATTATGTTTTTACCTTTTATATTCTTTTTAAACATAAGTACTATTTAAATTATTAAATATATATTTTTAAAAAAAAATCTAGGCCCTTTTAGGCCTATAAATTAGTTCAAGCTTGTTTAGACTTGGTCTATTTAGTCTATAGCTCATTGGACTAAACTCATTTAAGCCTAATAAAAAATGGGCATAATTTTTCCTAATTTAGTTTGCACAAAGCCTGTAGACTAGCTTATTTGACTTATAAACCACAAGTTTATTAAGCATCCTAAATCACTATAGATGATAGCTCAAAATACTTAGCATGAACCTTGAATGCTCTTCGATGACCTTTTTATGCACAAACTTTTGCAGTTAACAAATGGTTTTCTTTTGGTACTATAAATATATCTATTTTCATTCCTATTTAATGTGATGTTGTACACTTATGATTCATAACTCCTTGTTATCTATCATTAACAAGTTTATGCACTTGCAAGGCTTGAGAGGTTGTATTAACATGATGTTTTTTAAATCATCATCATGAATGGATACCTATAAACTAGATGAACTAGAATGGGATATGATAGTTTGAAAAGTTTACCAACATCTAATATAGGTTAAGTTAGACTACCATAAGAGAAGGGTTCTTATAGGACTTTAAACATGGAAAGGGTAGCTACAATTTCTGCTCACCTAATTATTTTATTTTGGAATCTAAATTCTTTATTTTAATGGACAAGTCCAAAAGTTAATGCACCAAATCTTCAGTACTAGATTTTAAATTCTAAACCTAGACCTCCAATTCAATGACCTTTGTAATTCCTATTTACCTTTAATTGAAAACATTATTTGTAACAACTTGATGATGGTAATTTTTTTTTACTAATGGAAGATGCCACAATAGCCATAAATAAGGATTGATTAGTATGGTATTCTTCAAAATTATGCATGTGAGACTCTAATTCATCAATACAGTGATCCTTAAATTATTGTAGTTAAAATCATACAAGTCATATTAACTTTTGACCACTAAAAATAAGTTATCGAAAGTTGAAAGATGACGATCTTTTCAACTTCTTTTCTTTTTGCAATCGAGTTGTCTTATCATTCTTAGAACTAGAACATTGTGAAAGGAAACCATCTTTAAGATCCAAAGACTTAAATTTAGAAGCCAAATTAATAACAAACATAAATTATAAAGTTAAAACCTTGCTTAAACAATACTTAAAACAAAGGAGGAAGTTCAAACCTTTTTGTAGCTTGTAGCAACAATAAATCTTTAAAGTAAGCTAGTAATAAGGGCTATCCAAAATTTTGAGAAAAATAGCAAGGCATAAACTAGTTTTTAGCAAAACATGGAATAACAAAATAGAACATAACAAATGGCAAAAAAGTATAAATTGTCATTGGCACACAATTCAGAAAATATAGGGTTCTCAGGCTAGATAAAGTAAAAATAGTTTATCTAAATCTAAATGCAATTGAATTTTTTATTGTTGTGGGGCACTGGAAGGGCAAAGATGATGATTGGAATTGTCAATAAGTTTTCTACTTTAACCTTCAAGAAAGTTCTTCATTTACTATTTATAATTATTTAAACTACTTTAACTTACAACGAAAAGGTATTAGTGGCTCATTGGAAATCTCTTAACTTCCTTCTTTATTATCTTCAATCATTTAAACTAATTTAGTTTATAATGGGAGGGCATTAGTGGCATGCTAGAGATTTTCCTAAGAAGGATTGCCTACAAAGCAGGGTGACTAGCATTAGGATTGCCTACCACATGAGATAAATAGAATTGAAGGGAATTTGAACCTTTGAATAAATGTCATGACCCAACCCTAGTTGTGAATCATATGGAAACTATAATTCAATTTCTACTGGCGTAATTTATACCTTTATTTATTATTATTATTATTATTCCTAAATATATGTGTATAAAATCATTAATTTTTATCAAAATACCTCATCCTACACTAGTCAAATTGTAAATCTTCTAGCAAGTTTAACTTTAGGGTGGTGATAATGAAAGCTCAACTTGTGTATCTACAATTAAAAATATAAAAGAGCAAGTCCGAGGCTTAGTGAGTAAAATATCTTAATATAGATAGAGTTAAGAAGATAAAGATTAGCACAATACTTACTAACTAGAATTGCATCCTTTATTCTTAACAATCCACTATAAATATATCAAATTTAGGTGTTAGTGACTTGATGTTAACAAGAAATAAAGCTTATATACTCCTACACTACTAATTCATAACATAATAATCAATGCATTGTTAAATTATCACATTTCAAATAACATTCATAATTAATTGGTACGTAAATATAAATAAATCTTTTTGTAACTCCTAGTCATCCTTATCCCTATACAAACTTAACTTTTTGCCTCTTGGATCTGTCTTATCCTTTCATAAATGGTTACCGATTCAATTTGATTCACAATTCTCATCAATATGCATAATTCACATTTCCTCTTTCAGGTACACATATCAAGCTCAATTATTACAATTTCATTCATAACACATTTGCCAATTACACTACGCCTTATAACAAGGACACATTACTTAGCCACTATTATTCAAATGCATAAACATGTATAATATAATGTCATGTACTCATCTTACATTATAACAATCGCTTAATAATTCATTATTAAGAAAATAGGCATTATAATTAACTACATACTCCATTACAAGGTGTATAGTTGACTGTATATGTGACTATGGTTTACTTAGGAACCAATCATAGTTAATTATCTAATTAACTACAAGCTTGTAGGAAGTAGGTCATAATTGACTATTTAGTAATTATGTACCTTTAAAAGTAACGTCTAATTAAGGTAGTTAGCTACATACTCAACTATGGCTATATAGAAAGTAAACTTTCTAACCATAGTTAACTATAACCTTTCAGAGGTTGAGCTTTTCATTGGTGGTTGACTATAGCCTTCTAAAACGCAACTCTTAGGTTATAGTCAATTACATAGTGACTATTGCTTGCAATTTTGTAGATTTCAGCTTAAGAACATGGTTTATTTGGTAAGTTTTCCATCCAAACTCATTTATTACTCTATTAGTCTATATCAAATCAACAATATACATTTAATACACCTTATTTATTTCAAATTCCACATCAAAATCAAGTAAAATAATGCATATCCATAATATTAGTACCTTATACTCATTACAACCAAGGAAACTTCAATCAAATGCTTAAATTAGAGTTAGAATGTTCATTCACCTAGTATGAAAGATGTATTTGAAGATTAGAAGTAAGATTTAGTAGTCCTTGATCATTCAAAATAATTAATCCTCTTTTTGAGCTTGATAGTTGAATGTTACCTAAATTTAAATGGAAGATTAGAGGAATGCTTAAGATTAATGAAGATTTGAGTAGGCTTACATGGACTATAAGGAAAATTAATGAAGAATCAACCTTCAAGTTGCTTAATTTAAGGAAAAGTAAAATAAGAGGAAGATAAGTAAAGAGAATATGTATGGTAGAAGTGTTTGGAAATTTTGAAATTGAGAGGCAAAGAGGGAAAGGATGAAGTTTAAGGGAATAATGGTAAGGATGTTTTGGAAATTATGCCTTAAATCTCTTCCATTCTCATATATTCACTCATAAACACTTATAACAATTAAAAATCTTATTTCATCTATCTTTTCTTAGCTTAATTATACCAATTCCTCATTCCAAACCTATTTAAATAATTCATTATTATATATTGAAAATTTTATTTAATACTTCCTTGTAGAAATTTCATTATTTTCACCCAAAATAATTTAAGTTTTATTATATTACAACAATATTTCTCTTTCAAAAGAATTTGTCTTTGAATTCTTAGGATTTTGTGAATCTAATAAGTCCTTGTGTAAACTAACTAAAAGATCTAACACTTACTAAATACGTAGGCTATCTAATTCAAGCTCATAAATGACTTCCTTAAATCCATGTTATTCCCAATGAACTTTTATTGATGGTGTGCTTTTTAGTCTTAACTTCTAAAGCTAATAGTCTAGAATTTTAATCATTACTCTTAGTAAGACAATTTGGAATCCAATTATAACGGCTCATCTTGGATCATATAAGATTTATCTACTATGTACTTTTGGAGCATGGAAACATGAAACATTGACTTATATCTTGCAAGCTATCTAGTAACTTTAAACAATATGCAATTATTCCTTTACATTTCATAAATAGGAAAGGGGTTGATAAAATAAGGTGTTAATTTCCTTTTTTTCTAAACCATATAACTCTTTTCACTTTGTGGAACACCATGTTCCCCTTTTAGAATTTTATTTCTTTCTTTCACTTATCTACACAAGATTTGTGTCAAACTTGAGCCATTTTCAACTAATCATGAATTATCCAAACTTTCTCTAAAGCATCCAACACTAAATTCAATCCTAAGAGTTTAACCTTTCCTAGTTAGTTCAAACTAAGCCATTTGGGATTTATATTGTTATTTGTAAAGGGCTTTATAAGGAGCCATTTTGATAAATAATTAGTGGTTATTGTTGTATACGAATTTAATCAATGGTAGATATTTCTCTTAACTCTTTTCAAATTCTAAGCTATATGCTCTAAGCATATCTTTCAAAATTTGAATTGTTCATTCCAATTGTTTATCCATTTGTAGGTGGAAGGTAGTAGTGGAACATAATTAAGTCATTAATGCCTTTTGGAAGTATTTCTAGAAGTAAGATGTGAACTACATACTTCAATCTGATACAATAGTAATTAGGATTCCATGCAATGACACTATGTCATTAAAGTAAACTTGAGCATATTGCATTGTTAAGAAGGTTGCCTTAATTAATAGAAAGTATGCAAATGTTATTAATCGATGAACAATATCACAACCTAATTATGATTGTGACTGTTGTGGATCCTCACACCAGTTTCTATAAGTTTTTACATTTTTCACTCTAACTATCTAATGAAAATTTCTAATTTTTCAAAAGGACTCAAAATTCACTTTAAAATTTTTATAAAAAAAAGGACAGAGCCTCCCTTATTTTTGAACACTCCCCGAAGGCCATATGCCATAAAATACAAAACCTATTTATTTCTTAGATATAATAGTATTAAACAAACATATAGTACAATATAATACAATTCTAAATTTATACTTAAATAAATAATTCAACACATCAAATGTTGAATCAATATTATTTGTATATATATAATTTTAATCCTAATTTAAAGATAATCCTAATTGTTAAATCTTTTCATTAGGTATTTTTTGCTTTTCTATGGATGCAACAAGCTCAAACATGCTTATTTCAACCTAAAAACATTTAAAATAAAATAGAGTGAGTTGCAAGAACTCAGTAAGCATATGCTTCTACCACTACTTTATGAAAAATTAATGTTAACATATGTACATAATAGTTTTAAGCAAATCACGTGTTAATTTATAAACTAATAGCGAAACTATTTTCCTAGATTTTTAAGGTATGCAAAACTAAGTCTAAAAGTGGAAGTCCACCTACATATGACCTAAAATTTATATTTCATATCGCATTTCATAAAAATCTCAACTATCTGTTAGTACACAATATCAGTATTAAATTATAGATTACCCATTCCGGGTAGACATTACAATCACAAATAGCCCTTAAACCCTAAACACCAACAAATTATCTTAATCACGCTAATAGTAATATTCATTTACAAATAATTTCTAATGTCACATCAAATCATGCATCCAGCTATAATAAACATATATGTAATTGCTCCTATCACCATTCATGAATTCCAATGTCACTATTAGTAAGATTCACAAATAATATGCACAAGAAAGCTTAACTCTCATATCTCAATTATTTATAAAATCTTCAATGCAAGATAACTAATTCATCATGGAGTAATAGTAAACATACAACAGTATATATATGTATATTATTGCCTCATGTTCACCTACATAACCATGACGTATAGATATCATAGAACTTAATCATAATTTAACATTAGGTAGAAACATCACCATCATACTTCTGTTACACACTCTTATTTATAAACATTCACTCAAATAGCTTATAATACTTATACTATGGTATTAAGCAAATATATACATAAACATGAAATTTGTAATGTCATTAAAAGCTATAAAATTCATAACATTCAAACTAAACTTTTATTGAGATATAAAACTATGGTGAGATATATATTTACATGATAGGGTCATCCACCTACTTTATAAAGTTTCAAGACATTTGCAAATATCTTTTGTTTTCTTCCTATTCATAATTTATAAGAATAAATTATTGATAAATAAACATTCCATATTTCCTCCCTAATTATCTTAATTCTAAATTTATATCATGATACATTAACAACTTAGATTCATTAGTTCCTTTACTTTTCTAAGATTAACTCATAAATTACTATAAAGAAATCAAGGTTTCTATAAATAAAGGTTTCTCCAAATCAAGCCCTAAACACCAAAATGTTAAAACTTTATGCTGTGAGAATATTTTGTTATTATCATTTTATGGAACTATACACTTGCTTTTCCATATTCTTATATTTATCTTTAGAGATCATGATATACAAATATATATACACTAAAGATTCTCCAACACTCTAAAATATGAAAATTAAAAATATAAAAGTTCCAATCATACTATTTTAACATTCTACAATATAAGATTATAGCTTTCTAAAGTCACCATCATTTATTCAAAATTTACATTAAAAATGGGATTTCCTAGATCAAGCTCAAATCTTTCAAAATACTAAGATATAATACTTCATTTTTACTCTAATTTCGCTATTTCAACATTTTATATCAGAGCATTCCAATTTCCTAAGCCATCACTGTATATTTCAAACATACATAATATAGGTTTTCTTGATTTAGCTTCAAATGCCCATCACTAATAAAATTAATAGTAGAAATAGATCTCACATATGCTATTTTGACACTCTATACCATGAAACTCTCATCTTTTAAAAGCATCACTATTTTTTTCATAATATACAAAAATAGGTTTCTTAGGTTAACTATTAAATCTTTATAAAAATTAAGATTTTATGACATAATCATGCTCACCATCATTTAAAGAACTCAATCCTAGCTCATTGGTGTTAAAGTTAGACCCAATTGCTAATAAAAGGAGCAGTTTCGGATTTGCCTTGCTTTTGGAGAAAATCTACCACTTTGTCATTTCCTAAGGCTTTTTTCGCATCCAACAATAGCAATTAAACAGAGATAAGGGAAGGTGGCCAGAAACCATGCAACATGGTGACCCCGATCTGTTGCTTAACTATTTTTCACAATTAGGGAGTGAACACTGAACAATAATAATTCAAATGATGGTTGCAACATACATAATATAAAACTTGCAGTGATGTGGCTGCAAAGACACTAAAGGGAAGCCGGGCAAGAGCAACAGGGGTGGAAAAGATGGTTGAGAAAGAAAAGAGAGATAAAAAGAAAAGGAAGGTAATGGTAAGTTGAAAGAAAAAGGGAGCACTGTGTGGGTGTTTATGTGTATATGCAAAAAGAGAGGCTATCATAAATTTTTCTAAAAAAATGGGAGAGAGTCAATGAGAGAGGAGAGAGAATGAATTGTAGGTTTTTATCATGTGTTACTCATGTGCATTGGTTACTTTACACCTAAAATCTTAGCTTTGAAAATCACTTAAATCTAATCTTAATCAATTATCTAATTAAAAATTCATTTTCATAAAACTAATTTCTAATTAAAATTTCAACTTAATTACCTTGATCTCCCCTCAATATATAAATATATTTAAAAGTTTTAAAATAATTATTTAAATTTTTCACAATTTTCAAAAATACTTTATCAACATAAATAATTAATTTCATAAATCTTTGTATTCACAATTATTAAAATTATTTCTAACTTATAAGAAAACCCTTATAAAAAGTATTTAAAAAAACTTCAAATCAATAATGGTTATTAAAAATAAATATATTTCAAACTTCCACAACTCTCAAAATAATTTATTAAATACAACAATTTGTTTTATGAATCCTTACACCCATAATTACAATAATATTTTCACCTTATAGGAAATTCCTTATAAAGTCATTTTAATCTAATCTTAAATTCATAATGGCCATATATGTATAAAAATAAATAAATTTCAAATAATATTATAGATATCGTTTTCAATATTCTAGAACCTTTAATATAGAAAATAAATTTGAAGTCACATATTAACTAAATAAATAATTATCCTCATGCATTAAAATTTACAAAATTTTAAAAATTATTCCGAGTTATTACAAACAACGACCTATATAAAGTCTTACCCTTTCTAAGTTATCAGTAACCTAATTAAGAAATCCATTATCACACCCTTTCATTTTCATTTCAAAATTGGAAGTGACCGATGCACATTATAAGGAAAAGCACTAATTAGCAATGAAAAAATTCATAGCTAATTTAGGAAAAATCTATCGCTTAAACATTTGATGACAAATTTAATGACAAAAAAAGTGTGTTGATATATGGATTGGGATCCTCTAAAGTGTAAAAAGCACTTTAGAGGATAAAGTGCTAAAATCTACTAATAATTTTTTTATTTATTTTTATTTATAAAATTATGAATCAAAATTAATGGTAAATTTTAGCACTTTACCCTCTAAAGTGTAAAATGCACTTTAGAGGATCTCAATCCGTTGATATATAGTGTGTTAATAATTCAATTTGTAATGAAAATTTTCTATACATTACCATTTTCATTGCTACATTTGCAACCCTACTATGGTAAAAATGAAGTGATGAAATGAATTAGTGACACCTTTATTCATTACTAAGCCTTATATTATTGATAAAATTTTTATTGCTAATTTTAAATTTAGTAATAGATAAATCTATTGCTAATTTTTATTTTATTATTAAACTAGAAAGTTTTTGTGAAACTAATGGCATTGTTATTCATGATTCTATTGCTAATTTGAGATATATTTGTAAAAATTTTGGCTATTTTTCTAGCAAAGCAAATAACAAATAGGCCACATTGTATTGGATTTTCTTTAAATTAAATACATATTCAACAATTAAAATTTGGAATCAAAATTTATAAAATAAAATTGAATGTTAATATTTAATTTATTTAATGTAAAAAATAAAAATAATTGCAATCCAATATTTGTACAATAATTAATGAAATCTAATAAAACTATAATAATTAAAAATGCAAAATTTGAGAGATAACAAGCCTAGCTTGCAATATTTCACTAATGGTCATCTTCCTAGTGCTATTGTTTTTGCCTAGCTAGTGGTAGTGGAGGTGTTAAGCCACCTATATTTACCTTCTAGAACAAATCATCTACCATGCAATTGTTCTCCTTAGTTTAACCAAGCATAACTCGAAACTATTGCTTTGTTGCTTTTTTCTTTTCTTATTGCCTCAAGCTCTTCTTTTTATTACTTGATAATGCTTGATAATACTCTACAATTGCTATAGTTTAGGCTATAAGGATGTTATAGCAATAGCAATTGATGACCTAGTAATCTTGCATGACTCCAATCCCATGACATAAATGCAGCTATTTTTGTTCTAGTTGCTAGTTGTTTCCATCTAAATTGAGGTTTTCTTGACCTACATTGGGGAACCTTCACCATTATCAACAAATACTTGGGAAAAATATAACTTTAAATTCTTGGAGTACTTCTTTTACAAAATTAAATTTAAAGATTAAACATATAATCATAAATAAAAACTATAATATAATACATATAATAAGCAACAATTAAATCTTATTTAGGTTTTCTTAAATCTCTTATCTACAAAAGCTTGAATACCCTTTAGAGTGGCATAAGTATAGGTATGAAGGAACACCTTTGAATTTGTAGGCATCTAGCTAAGGCTAACCACTTGAAATGTAATTACAAATAATATAAAGTTAAGGCACATAATGAATGATTACTTTAAAACTAAAATTTTAAATTAAAACTAATTAAAACTTGCTATCTTCTTTTTATGCTTTAAAGTGGAGATGGAACCATCAATGTGTTGCTCCCTCTAGTAATAGATGTTGTTTTTCTTTTGTGGACTTTTTGATTTCTCTTGAAATCAATATTTTTAGCCATTTTCTTCTTGAAGTCCTTAAAAATGTGATTGGGCATCTATTCAAGTTTCTTTAATAGGTTGTTCCTTGCTTGGTTCGTCATGCCCCTATAATTGTTTATGATTTTATGGGTAAATTTTTTTTAATCATGAACATGTTCTTGGGGTGCCATTTATACATGGCTTGCAAATATTGAATTTAAATACTAATAAATGCAAAATTAAATTATTAATATAAATACAATATAATTAGAATATAAAAAATAAATACAAATTATTATAAAATATAAAAATAATGTTACTTACTCCTTAGATCACTTATCTTTCTGCATTTGCGAGATGCTAATGTAGGTGAAGGTCAACTCTGTTGTCTTCTTGTATCATTTTTGTTATTTCCTTAATGGGACTATAGGTAGATGCAGTAATCACACTATAGCTAAATATGGTAGTGTAAATTTATAACAAATATAAAACACCCATATAAATAAATAGAAATTAATATAAATTATTATAAATAAACCATTGAATGTAAATTAATACTTACAAATTACCCTCCGGATGTAGCCAAATTTCGTAGTCACCTATGTTTTTATTCTAAAAATGTGCCGAAGACTGTCTTGGATGTGAAATTGGGTGCTATATAGCCTACTTTGCAGTTCCTAGGTATGAGGATAGGAAAAGGCCACTTGATTAGGATGAGCCAAAGAAGCTTGCAACTCCTACCTAAGTGATTATAGGGATATTTATGGTTCAATTGTGGGTGTTAATGGCATCACATTGATAGTGATAAAGGAAGATGGAGTAGTTAAGTTAATATTGCAATTTATGAGCTAGGGCTACCACCCTTGCTAGGAGTAAACGTAGCAAATGTGCTTGATGACAATATAGTACCTTGTAACATTCAATAAATGAAATAGCTAATTAATAAATACTAACTAACCTAAAAATTAATTCTAATATTAACATTACAATTAAAATTGGTTTCAATTAAAACTACATATGATAACACTACAACAAAGATAAAAAAAACCTAAGATAAAGAAATGCACAATACAAGAAATTTGTGTTCTAACGATACAAACTCAAAGCTAGAGGTAAATATGTATTAACATCCAAAAATTGAAATGGAAAGGATTATAATATAAGAAAATTATGTTTTCTTTACTCACTTGTAACTATAAATTGTCAAAATTAACTTAAAAATATAATTTATCAATTTGCAATATAACTTAAGTTTTCTTTACTCAAATGTAATCTAAAGTGTCAAAATTGAGCTATCTTAACATATAGGAGCTATTCCTAATTTTAAATGTAAAAGGATGTCTTCTTAATTTCATGGAATCTGAAGGGAAGTGATATAATACTAATCTAAATTTTAATTTCTTTTATTATTATAGTTCAAACTATTTTAGACCTTAAAAATATATTAAAAAAATTTAAGAGAGATTTGATTACTATAATTCACTTTTTTATGCAATACTCTCCATTGATATATTCTATTAATGTATATTCTTAAATGATTTCTATTAGAAGCACTTAAATAAGTGCACATAGATAACTAAAGAAATAAATTGATATTAAAGATTATCCATGGATGAAATTATTAGATAAGAATAAATTGAAAAAATATGTTTACTTTTTTTTACAATTGATAGATGTAAAGCATCAAACAATAAATTTGGCTTATCCAAGGCTCAGTTTTGGTTTTATTTATATGTTTTCCATACTATTCTTTTATAAACAATAGCTATAACAAACTTTAATAAATTGAATATTTAAACTTTGAATTCCAATAATCATTAATAAAATAATTTTACAAGACTAAAAATGCATGCATATAAATAATTACTTTAGTTCAAGTTAACAAAGAAGTCATATGAACCTAACCCAGAAACATCAAATTGGGAGACTTGCATAAACTTATAAATAATAAAATTTGAACTTTGCATGTTTTGCACTTAAGCATATCAAATGATTTCAGAAATTAACCAAAATCCAACCATTTTTTCCATATAAACTCTACAACTAACATAAAATGAAAAAAGACCTAATATGAATGAAATTGAAGAAAACTTACCAATTAGAATGGAGTGCAAGTGGTGGCAAATCTAACAGTGGCATTAATAAGTAGCAATGATAGAGGAGATACTCATAAAAGGCAAAAAAGCAATAGCGATGCATAATAAAAGAGAAGTAGAAGAGAAAAGGAAAGGGGAAAGTGGAGGTCTAGCATCGAGCACTATTACAAGGCCCAATTTAATGATGGAATTATCTATTAACTAGTTTGTTGTTAATATAATTTAATGAAATAGTGCATTTTAATTAGCGATAAAATTAGGGATAGGCATTGTGGCATCCATCGTTAATTTTCAAAAAAATTCATTACACCACTAAATGAAATTTTAAATTTTCATGCACTCCTTTATCGTTAAATCTATTAATAATACAAAAATTATTTCCTTTATTTTATCATTAATTCCATTAATAAATTTTAATGGAATAAAAGATGAAAACATTTCTTAGTTGGAAAATTCGATATAGAAAAAAATATTGTTGATGGATGTCACAATGTTTATTGCTAAAATTATATAATATTGTTAGGTCCTATAGACTAATTTACTAATGGTAAATCCGTTACTAAATCTATTATTCTATCACTAAATTCATATTTTCTTGTAGCAGCATTCTGATTAAATGTTGATGTTCCATTTTCACCTAATGCTAAGTCAAGCACTTTACCGCATAGTCCAAGACATCTCCTTTCATTCCTCTCTACTAAAAAACATCTTTTAAATCATGATATATCTTAGTCATTCCTAGGTGAATGATATATGAAGAATTATGAGCTTGATGCAATAATTCATTCTATTTATTTGATGGAACCTAAATCTATCCTTGATATCGAGCCACTCCTTTTTCATTAATAGCTCTTGATTTAGGGTTCTTTACATCTTTCACCATTGTTGCATAAATTTTATTAAACCTTGAAGCATCTTTAACCTTATCAATAAGAACTAATTGAATAGTTGCCTGAACAAGTAACATTTTTTTGTCTTTGGAAGGTACTTTAGTCACTTCACTCATGGATATTTAGTTTAATGCGTCCGCTACTACATTGGCTTTACGAAGATCGTAAAAAATTGAATAGTCATAGTCCTTAATGAGCTTTATCCATCTCATTTGTCTCAAATTTAGATCTTTTTACTCAAAGGTGTATTTCAAACTTTTATGATTAGTATAGATTTCATATGTTTTACTGTATAAGTAGTGCCTTTAAATCTTTAAAATAAAGATTAATGCTGCTATTTATGAATTATGAGTAAAGTAATTTCATTCATATCTCTTTAATGGCCAAAAAGCATAAATTATTACTTTGGCATGTTGTATCAAGACATACTTGAGTTTAACTTTAGAAGCATTGCAATACACCACATATCCTCTAATAGCTAAAGGTAATGCTAGTATTAGTGCTAATGTTAAGCATGATTTTAGCTTTTGAAAACTATTTTTATATGGATCTGAGTATTTAAACTTCACTTCTTTTTGTGCCAACTTAACTAACAATGTAGATATCTTAGAAAAATATTTAACAAATCTTTAGTAATATCTAGCTAAGTTTAGAAAGTTTATAAATTTTGTAATTGATGTTGGCCTTGGCCAATTCTCTATGACTTCCATCTTTTAAGTATTGACTTTAACTCCCTCTTATGACACCATACACTCTAGAAATTTCATGTTGGTTATTTAAAATTTACACTTAGAGAATTTAGCATACAATTAATGTTACTATAAGTTTTGTAATACAATTCTAACATGTCTCACATGCTTTTCTTCACTTTTACCTACATTAAAATGTCACCTATAAAGATAATTATAAATTTGTCCAAGAAGGGCTTGAATACTCAATTTATTTGGTTAATAAAGGTGACTAAAGAGTTAGTTAGCTTAAATAACATGACCAAAAATTCAAAATGACTATACCAAGTTTGAAAAGTTATCTTATAGATGTCATCCTTGAAAATTTTCAATTATTGGTCGTTGGTGCACAGATCTACCTTTAAGAAGTACTCAGCCCTTTACAGTTAATTAAATAGGTCATCTATACAAAGGACGTGATAATTATTCTTGATGGTAACTTTGTTCAACTGGTGATAGTCTATACATAATTACATCAATTTATCCTTTTTCTTTATAAACAAAACCAGAGCTTTTCAAGGTGAAGAGCATAGATGAATGAAATTCTTATCCATCAAGTCTTGCAATTATTTCTTTAACTTTTAGAATTCCATCAAAGTTGTACAATGAGCAAGTATGGATATAGGTTTGGTGCTAGGCACAAATCCAATATGAAAATCTATTTCTTGATCAAGTGGTAAGCTGGGAAAATCCTTTATGAATACATTAGGAAATTCTTGTAACCACTGAAACATTATTGATATTAGGAATTGGTTGATTTAGATCTCAAACCATAACTAAATATATGATACACCCTTTCCAAACAAATCTTTAAGTTTTAGTACTCAAGATCAAACAAATGGTCTTTGGAAACTTTTTCCCTAAAACTTAATAGGTGGAGCACCTTTTGTAAAAAGAGTAACGGATTTGTCAAAACAATCTACATAAGGATGGTATTAGAATAATCAATCTATTTCCAAAATCATATCATAATTACTCATGTTTTCCAAAGCCAAATTAGTAGCAACACATGTTCATGAATATATACAATGTAAGCTTTTAACATATAAGTGACTAATAAGGATTTATTTATTAGAGTCATCATAATCAAGGAAGTTCCTATAGGCTAGGAGGGTTTGTTAACAATCATAGTAAAATTTTTTAAAATAAATGAATGGATGGTACTAGGTTAAATAAAATTCTAGTAAAAAGATCATTAATTTTAAGAGTAACAAGTACTAAGGTATTAGAAGCTTAGGCCTTCTATGCATTAGGGTAAAGAATGATTGGTTAATGAAAGCACTAGCTTATGGCATTAAGAAACTAAGTAGCTTGCTTCTTAACTAAAAGAATTTATAGGATATTCCCTAGCTTTATGTCTAATCTAACCACATCTATAGCACATAATGAGATTTTGATTGTAATGCCCTTGGTGCTTATTGTCATATTTGACATATCTTGGTTATTTTCCTTAAAAATTACCTTTATCAAGGTCTATTAAAGTATTTAGCCCTTGGCTTCTCCCAATACATGGCGGACTTATCATAGTTCTAGGATAGGTTAGTCCTATAAATGATCTATTTAGTTCACCTGAAGGAATATTCCTAAGGGGCATCCTTTTAACATTAAACATAAGACTTGGTTCTTATGATCAACTTTGCTTGTTGCTTCCTTCTTGGGCTTTCCTCCCTTTCTTTTCCTTAGATCTAAGCTTAAGCCTTAATGGTTGATCTAAAGCTTGTTGATAAGTAGTGGTATTACTGATGTGGATTTGTTCAAAGTAAAAGTCCTATAAGCTTCATCAAAACCTCTTAACTTTGACCTTTTCAGTAGTGACCAAATAAGCTACATATCTAAACAATTGAGTGAACTAAGCCTTATACTTAGTAAAGAAAAGGCTTTCTTACTTCAAATACTACAACTTCTAAACTTTAACTTAACATATACTTATGGATAGAAAATCATTGATAAAGATTTTTAGAAAGTGGCCTAAGCTAAGGGTGTTAGAAAAATATTTTAATTTTCTATGGCATCCATAAAATAATAATAGGTTGCATTATCCAATTAATGACCCATAAGTTTAATCAACAATGAAGTTGAACTCTATAGCATCTTGCCAAACTACTCAATTTGTTTTAGAAACTGATAAAGATATGTCACTATATCAATACTAGAATACTTTGGTGGCTTTAGCTTGAGGAATTTATGTACTATTGTGAATTTATTTTCCATACCCTTTTTAAAAGGGTTATACTTACCTTAGCATTCTTTCTCATGATTATGATCCTTATCATAATTGTCCTAGCTTCTATAATAATTATGCTCTTTAATTTTGATCAAAGGCCTTATTAACTTAGTCCAAAACTTGTATATATAAATTTGTAACCCAAGAAGGAAGTTATTATTTGTTACCTTCCCTTTTCACTTGTTTACTACTTTGAACTTGCTAGCCCTTAGATGACTCTTTATGCTTAGGGTTGCTAGCTCATGCTTGAGTTAATTATTATCCATGGCCTAGTTTATAAAATTTTTTAAGTAATTAAACAATGATTAAGACAACATTAAACATTCTATCGCAAATATACTCCACCTCTAACATCATTAAGCATTATAGAGTCCATCAAAATGATACTAATGATATATGATTCCGAGCGCACATATACTATTAGTATAGTTTCAATTGATACCTATTTAGGTAGCATACAAGTATAACCTAGAGCCTCATCCCACTAGGGAAAACCCTAATCATGACTAGCAAGGGACTCGTTATCCAATTTCCACTATTTTAATTTATATATTTATTATTATTCCTAAATATATGTGTAAAATTGTAAATGAATACCTACATGCCATATAAATGGAGGAAATACACTTTATTTATCAAAATGAATTTAATAAAGGGAAAGTTAGGCTTACTTATATTCCTCCAAAGTTAAGGATGAGGAAACCAAGATAGCTCTAGAAAGTGTATTCCATATTTCTCTATCCTTGACCTATATAAAATAAGGCCCACATCATTAATTTTTATCAAAATACCCTATACTACCACTAGCTAAATTAGAAAGCTTCTAGGAAGTTTAACTTTAGAGTAATGGTGGTAGAGGTTTAACTTATGTATCTATAATTAAAAACAGAGAGGAATAAGTCTAAGATTTAGTGAGTAAAACATCCTAATATAGATAAAGTTAAAAAGGCAATTACTGATAAAATTACACTTCTTTATGGCTAACAATCCATTTTTAAAATATCAAATTTAGATATTAGCAATCATCACTTGTGTTAATAAGAAATAAGGCTTATATACTCTCATAATACTAATTCACAACACAATGATCAATTCATTTTAAATTATCACATTTCAAATAGAATTCTTAATCAATTCTCACGTAAATATAAATAAACTTCTTTATGACTCTCAATCATCCTTATCTCTTCACAAACCTAACTTTATGCTTCTTAAGTCTATCTTTTCATTTCACAAATAGTTAATAGATTTAGTTTAGTTTATAATTCTCATTAATACACCTTTATTCACATTTTCTCTCTCATATACACATATAAATCTCAATCTTTAAAATTTGATTTATAGTACATATACCAATCACACCTGCCTTATAGCATGACCATATTACTTTATCATTATCATTTAGATGTATAAACATGTACAACATAATGCCATGTACTCATTTTATATCATAATAATTATTTGAGAATTCATTATTAAGGATACATGAGCCATATTTGAATATATGCTTGACTACTAACTGCACAAGAACATTTTCTCAATGTATAGTAGACTATATATGCAATTATGGTTCACCTAGGAATAAATCGTAGTCGATTATAGACCTTTAGAGGCATGGTCCAATTGAGATAATTGACTATATACTTAATTATATCCATCCAAAGAGTAAGCTCTCTAGCCATGGTCTACTACAAACTTATAAAAGTTAAGCTTTTCATTGGTAATTGATTATATAGCTAACAATGGCCTTCTAAAGGGCAACTCTTAGGCCATAGTTAACTATGTAGTTGACACTACATGTGATTCTACATATTTCAACTTAAGAACACTGTTTATATTGTAAGTTTTCCACACAAAATCATTTATTACTTCATCAATCCATACGAAGTTAATAGCATACACTTAATACACTTCATTTATATTAACTTCCATATCAAGATCAAGTAAAACAACACACATCTACATAATTAATACCTTACACTCATTAAAACTTGAAACTTATCACAATCAAGCAAATTTCAATTAAATTCTTGAATTTGAATTAGGATGTTCGCTCATCTAATATAATAGAGGTATTTAAATACTATAAGCAAGATTTAGTAGTCCTCAATCATTCAAAATGAGCAAATTAAAGGTTAGGTCTCCATTCTCCCCTTTTTAAGCTCAATAATTAAATTTTACCTGAAGTTGAATGGAAGATTAGAGAAATGTACAAGATTATAAAGATTTAAGTGGCTTTACCTTGATTATGAGGAAATTTGATAAAGAATCAATCTTCAAATTGCTTAATTTAAGGAGAAGTAAAGTAACAGAAGGAGGAATTAAAAGAGTATATATGGTATAAGTGTTTGAAAATTTAGAAATCAAAAGTTAAAAATGGAAATAATTGAAGTTTAAGGGAATAAAGGCAGAGATGTTTTAGGAAGTGTGTTCTAAATCTTCTTCATACTCACATATATACTCATAAACACTTATAATCATTAAACATCTTAGTTTATTTATCCTTTTTTTAGCTTAATTATACCAATTCTTCCTCCCAAACCTACTTAAACAATCCATTATTATTTACCCAAAATTTTATTTCATACTTCCTAGTATAAATTTTACTACCTTCACCCAAAATAATTTCGAAAAAACTTTAAGTTTTAATAAGTTATAACAATGTAGGAATTTGTAGTAATCTTATTTGGAATTTCCAAAATATTTAAGTTAATTTAGGTTGGTACAAGTCATTATTTCAAACTAAGAATAACTATTATTCAAAATCAAAATTTATATTAAAAAAATCAAATAATCATTTTATACAAAAATATATTACTTTATAAGTTTACAATAACTTTAAAAAATTTTAAAATAATTAAACCTAAATGAACTATCCTTATAACATTCTATATCTAATGTTATTATTTTTTAATAAAAATAGTACAAAATTTAATCCTTGTTTTAATCTTATTTTAATATTATAAGAAATTGAATTTTAATAATAAATTTCATTACTTACTTGTATAATGTACCAATTGAATTAAAAAAAATATAGTTTTTAATTATTCATGTTTATGATGGGAATAATATATATTTTGTATATAATTTGTATAATTTATATTATAGATTGATTTATAGTTACTAAACAATTTAAGTTGTAATTTAAGCTTATGTATTTTACTTTTAAATATGAGTGAATGTATTTTTATGATATTACTAATAAAGATATACTTTAATAGCTTTAAATATAATTTTTATTGATATTTAGGCTTTATTTGATAATTAGTTTATCACATTAGTAGTTAACTAATTAAATTTATTATTAATTGATAGTTAATTATATTAGCTAATTTGACTGGTTGATAGTATTACTTTTTTGTATAAAAATATTTAATAAAATTAACTATTTATTATTAATTATTTATATATAAAATGGTATATAAGGATATGTGTGTATTTTATGATTTATTTGAATATTTTTTACTTTAATAATATTTTAGATTATAATATATTATTTATTATATTAATTTTTTTAAAAAAATTGTATCAATATACTTTATTGTACTTGTTTTATTTTTTTAAAATAATGAACGGTTATAATTTTTAAGTTAAAAATACTTGTTATATTTTAGCAAACGTAATAACTATTAAAATTTATTTTATAACTATTTTTAATATTAAATTTAAAATTCATATATTTATCATTGAAAATATTAATTAATTACATAGTTTAAGTATAAAAATATATCTTTCACAAGTAATATCATCCTATTTTTCTTTTTTTGGTAATATATAGTATTCTTTAATTTAAAATATATCATTCAATAAGATTAATAATTTTTTCAATACATTTTATATTATTCTCCATGAATTAAACATATATTCTTTTCTTTTTTTGATACAATTATGATAGAAATGATATGATTATATTCATATAATTTTTTATTAATAAATATTTTTATATAATTTATTATATATATTTAAATTTTTCTCTAAGAAATAATAAATATAATTAAGGATGAAAATGTAAAAAAATTTATAATTATGAGCAAAAATATCTTTTTCTATATTAAATACAAATTAACTATTTTAAAAAGCTACTATTCCTAACTTTTTCAAAATGACTGTTGGACAATCAATAAACTAACTAAAATAATTATTTATCAAACATTCAAATCAACTAATTTACTTAGTCAAATAGTTGAAAATACTTAAATCAGCTAAAAGTTGCTTGCTAAACACTATCTTAAAATTTTAAAATTTTTTTTCTTACATCTTAAAAAATAATGACAATATAGGGAAGTTATCAAGTGAGAGAATATTTTTATGTGAGAGTTAGATAAGTAAATCGTGGTCATCGAATCAAATATTGATAACTAGGATTAAAACATAATTGAAGGTAATATGACCATTTAAAAAAGTCATGTTATCATTTCAAAAAGGTCATATAATTTTATATTTTAATCTTAATCATTTAGTGTTAGATCTGATGATCATGATTCACTCCTTTTACTCTTATATGAAAATATTTCTCTAACTTTATATATATATATATATATATATATATATATATATATATATATATATATATATATATATATATATATATATATATATATATTATAAAGGGTGATGATTCATAGCGATATGATATTAGAGATAATTATTTATAATGATATGATTAAGGGACAAAAACACAAATTAAACGTACATAACTAGTTGTATATATATAAATATACAACAATAGTGAAAGCATTACTTTTATATGATTTGGATTCCATTCATTTTTTTCAATATTTTTTAGTTTAAGAGAAATAGAAATACAATCTTTTATTATAAGGTCCATAATTTTTTTAATTAAAAGCCACTATGTCAATACAAAAAAGACTTTTGTGTCCATCCCTCTCATAAATTTACATCTTCAAATTTCTAAAGAAATGAAAAGATTTCAAATTCATTCTTTTATAAGAGTGAGAGAAATATATTATGGTCATTGCCACGATTAAACATAACTAAATATTAAATGATCATTCAAAATAGTTATATGACTTTATATTTTAATTCTGATCATCAATGTAAAATTCAATGACCATGATTCATTTCTCTCAATTTCATATTAAGGTGATGCTTTTATTTAATATGCTCCTTCATAAATATATGTACACAAATAAAATTTAAATTATATTGCATTGTGTTAAAATAAAATTACATATATAATTATCATTCTATTAATTCATTTTATCAATTTTATGTAGAAAGTTTATGATGTCGACATTCATGCGATGATAGTATTTGCATTAACAATGCTTTTGTAATTTAACTTACAATAATTATGATGTTTATCAAATGCAAGTCCACCTTTTCTAATAATAAAAGTGATTAAACTATTAAATGCACTTACACAAAATCCTATAACTAAAAGTTATTGGAAAAATAAGAACAAATAATTGAAAAGTTAATTATAAGATTACATTCATCATATGAAATAGCTTATAAGTTTGAATAAATTAGTTTATTAAGGAATAATTATAATGAAAAAACATTCCTAAATGTCAATTTGATATCCTTGATAATAAATCTAATGTATTTTGTGATGCTAAATTATTTTTGAATCTTAGATCCATTGGGCTTCCTTTAATACAAAAGATAAAAACAAAGGAGGATAATAATAAAAGGGTTAAAAAGGATTTGCCCAAATCTCATTCCCTAATATATATTAAAATTCTTGTATTTCAATAAGGTGACCATAAGTATATATGGAGTGAGACTCGGAAACTTTCCCTCATGGGTTAAATTATGTTAACTTTCCCATCATGGAAAATCTGGGAATAAAAACCATAAAATAAAACATCCATAAAGGCCTAAGAGTCCAAATAGGATTGAATCATAATATGATCATTAACTTGGACCTAACTAATTATTCTATATTATTGTGCATTCGTTAATCCAACTTTACAAATTATTATTAATTATGTTAATACATAAAATAATTCCAACAAAAGTAGGATGTGAAAGAAGGTAAAACCTTTAAACAAAATCATATGCCCTATTTGAAAAGCGTAAATAATATTCATCATTAGCAATCAATCAATTGATGTGAAGCATATTTGTATGAAGATTAATGTATGCATTAGAAAAGAAGAGCCAACTTTTTATAATAAACAAAGGTGTTTGAGTAGTTTATCATCAATTACAATTCTAAATATGAATTTCCTAAATCTATTTAGTGTAAATTTAGAGGTACAAATTTGTTTGATGATCTTTTTAGTAAGAAATTGAAATAAGATCAAAGATAAGAAAGAGAGAATCAAGTAGAATGGTTAAACATGAGAGAGAACTTTCTAGCAAAGAAGTTGATTTACTTTCTTAAGAACCAAAAACCCTAAAAGGATGAGTCTATGATGCAAAGATTGAAAAGTATATGTATTATATATCTAGGTTAATCACTTTACAAGCCACCTAAACTATATAGACATAAATTAAAGCTGAGTTACAATTACAATTAAACATGATATCTAAATGGTATCAAGTGCATATGAGTAGGGGTGCTTAATGGATAAATTGAGCCATTGTCTATGTGGACTTGATTTGTTTAGGCTTGTATCTTTAACTGGTCTATTTTAAGTGGTTTGGTCTATTGACTAGTTCACATGTCAGCCTACTTTTTTTTCTTTTTATTTTTTATATTTTTATATTTATTATGTCATTTTATGTTTTTAATTTTTTATATTTTTTAAGTTTATTACTTTTATTATTTGTTTTTATTTTGTAATGTTTAATTATTTTTAGTAATTAAGTTTAGTTTTTTCGCAATTGGATTGTATTTTATATTGAATTATGATATTAAAATAAATAATATGTTTCCTTTTTTCTTTTAACATAAATTCTATTTAAATTATTAAATATAAAAAGTTAAATAAAATGTAATCTAAGCTCATTTAGGCCTAACCTATTTTAGTTCATGGCCACTAAACCAAATTCATTTAGATTGATTTTTATATGAGCCTAATTTTTTCTAATCTAATTCACACAAAGCTCATAAACTAGCCCATTTGGCTTACAAACTATAGGCCCATTAATCACCTTTACATATAAGTTACATAATTTAAAACAAACATGAACAAAAAATGCTCTTTCTTTTGTTTAAAGATTTAAGCTTGATTTTAATTACCAATCTAATGAAATTTATTCTCAAATCAATTTTTTAAGTCAAGTTAATCAATTTTTTTACGCCTCAATAATTTAAACAACCCTAGCATACTCTATCCATCATGGTTTAGCATTACCTATTGTTAATTATTGTCTACTGTCATTATTGACTATTATTTGTCACCACTCATAACCATTGACACTACAAAAAATTATTATTTATGTCTCAAATTACACCATAAAAATTTGAAAATCAAGGAAGTTATATCTCTTATTGTATGAATAAAGGAATTCAAATAAAGATACAAAAAAATAAAAAAATTATGTTATAAGAAAATTTTATTCATAGAAAAGAATCATTTATGACACAAATAAAGTTATGAAAACACTTTGATCATGATAAAATATCACTTGTACCATAATTTTAGTAGAAAAACTTTACTTATGGTAAAGTATCACTCATAAGAAAATCAAATTGAATAAATTTTCATACTAAAATTTGGAAGGATAAATTTGTAAAACTCATAATGCTCATTAAGTAATCTTGGTAGGATAAATAGGTCATAATCAAACCGATTAAATTGGGAGATCAAACTAATGGTATTATATAAAATAATAATATAAAAATATATATTATAATAATATTAATGAGATTAACTTAATTATATTTAATAATAATTTTTATATTAGCCATTATAATATCAAAAAATTTCATTAAAAATAGATAATAATAATTATATAAAATAATATATGATTTCATAATAATAATAAAATTATTATGTGGAAAAATATGTAAGCTATTATATTGAATGAAGTGGTATATATAAAAAGGATTAAAATTCTATTTTGGTCCCTTATTAATTTTTCTTGTATCAAATTTGCCCTTCATAAATATTTTATATCAATTTTATCTCTTATAAATAATACTTTTATTTATTTCGTTTATCTATTAGTATCTCTATTAATGGTAAATGATTGGATAGATAAAATGATTAAAATAAGATATAAATAATATATAAAGAATGAAAAATTTCTTTTATACATTTAATTTTATATGAAGTTATTCAATTTTTTGGAAAGAGGATAAGGGCTAACAAGATAGCATTAAGCAATTAAGCCTTCTTGTTCTTATGTTTCTCTCATTTATCATTTATATAAAATTAAAATAAATTTAAATTTGATCCACTGATAATGTAAAATAGTTTAAAAAGAAATTTTTATGATAGTAAAAAAGTTATGATAGTTTTTATTAACATGGCAATATATGGGTGAGTGATAGTATAAAGATAGTCTATATTGACAGTTGATTAAATTTAAATATAATTAAAATTAAAAATTATTTTGTATTGGCATCAATGTTTTGATATACGATTTAACCATTGACCTGACAAAATGATCAAGTAATAGTCAGATTGTTTTAATTAGTTGAATCACATAATTGAATTGATTAATGTAATTTTTATGTGTATAATATTTTACATTATATACATATATAAAAATTAAATCTATTTAACTCATATGTGTAAGCTTATTTTTAATTTTTTCATAATTATAATAATGTAACATAATTTTAAAATTATTTTGTAATATTAAAATTATACTTTATTTTAATCTATTAAAAATTTTAAATTTGTTACTATAAATATTTGCAATAATTACTAAATAAGAATGTTTCAATGATATATTATATAAAATATAAATATTTAATACATATTATTTATTAAAAAAATTCAATTGAAGTTATATTTGGAAATTATAAACTAATATGCCTTATGTATAATGAAAGCTATATATGCTCATAGAGTTGCATTTTGAAATTTTATTGTGGTTAGATTATTTAGCTTAGCTAGCTTACCCAAGCTAGGTCTTTTAGTTCAATAATAGTTTATAGTAGTATCGCCTAGATTAGGATTCGGTTCTCAATTAGATTGGCTAGTTTATTTGGGTTTTAAAACTTTGGCTAGCATTTGTATTTTGTTAAGTATTTTTTAAAAATTTTATTTAATAATATTAGATTATAAAGTAAACCGAATATTTAGTCTCTTATTTATAAATGTGGTAATTACTATATACCTTAACTTTTATAACTAGTATTTTTAGTCTTTTTATTTTGCTTTTGCTATAATTTTTAGTTCATTCCTTCACTTATAATATTAAAATAAATGAAAAATATTGTAGTGAATTGTTAAATTTTACCTTAGCAACGTGAAATACATGTTTACTTTTTAGTTATATTCTTAATTTTCATAATTTATTTTAATGTTATGAGTGAAAGGAGGAATAAATAATTACAACAAAAATAAAAATGAAAAACTAATTATTGTGTTTATTGTAGATGATATTTATGGTACTTGTGGATAATGTATATTATTTTTTAATTTTTTTTAAGATTTCATACAAGGAATTTATTGAATCTTATATTTTTAAATATCATAATTTTTTGTAAGTTTGTTATACATACATCTATACATACATATTAGTATTTATGCATACATATATGTGCATTTGTATATATGTGTTAGTGAAGCATGTTATATTATTTTATTAACATAGTCTAAGTTTTTAATTTATGTATAGACCATTTTTTTTTAAAAAAATTGTTGAAGGTATTTTAGTTTAATTATGTACTTTAAATTTATTTGGGATAATTTTATTGATTTTTGATATGTAAGTTATTATAATTAAATTAATTATTTTTTAATTCTATATATTCTTGTACAAAATGACAACATATAAAAGATAGAAAATTTTTATTTAAACTTTCACCTATATAATCATTATTGGGTTTGACTTAAATTCAAAATTGTTATCCATTATTAATTCTTTCCTATTACGAGTTAACTTCCTATTTAAGTTAGGTTTTTATGTTAAAGTTGGAGTGTGATTTATTGTTAAAACAAGTATTTTTGGGTATCAATATTTGTGTTGGCAAAGGATTTGAGGTGTAAAAAAGATAATGTGAGTGCCTATAGTTATTATTTGGGAATTTTTATAAAGGTTTGTAAGAGATTAGGGATGGTGGCTAGAAGTTATGGGCGTATGGTTAAGAATCTTTATATGCATTATCCTGTAATATTGATAATATATTGAATCTTTTCTCATCTATCACTTTTCTTCTAAAGTTAAGTTTTTTTCATGTTAAATTATTGGTTTAATTTATTACAACGATCTGCTTGATTTAATTGTCTGATACTTATGTGTTTGGATAAGGGATATTTTTCTCAATAACTAGTATCAGAGTAAGTTTGACCTGGTAAGAGTAGTAATCTAAGATAATAAAGCTTGATTGATGTCACATGATGGATGATGAAAAAAGTTAATGGTGATGGTGAAAGTGAAAATGATGATGATGTTGCTAATGTTAATGGTGATGGTGATAACGATGATTTGATTATGTAGAGTTGATGATGATGATGGTTATAGTTAATGATGGAGAAGATAGTGTGAAGTGTTTATGTCATTCAAGAAGGTGTTTGCAAATTTAATGTTCTTGAATATGTGAGAAGTTCCTATGGATAAGGAGGTTATGGATAGGATTTGGTAAAGGTTATGATGCTTGATTGAGGTGGATCTACTTGATAGGAAGATGATTATTATAGTTTGAAAAAATTGCAATAATGAAAGACTCTTATGGTGAGTGACACATGATTGATCTCATTTAGTAATAGATAGAATGTGAAAATTAATAAAGATGATGGAATTTAGGTCAAGATAAAGATTATTTAATTTAATCCAAATTCAAATTATCAATTATTGATTACTTCTTATTATAGATTGTCTTCCTATTCAATTTGGGTTTTTATGTTAGAGTTGAAGTGTGATTTCTTGTAAAATGAGTATTTTTAGGTATAAATATTTGTATTGACCAAGGATTTGAGGTATGAGAGAAATGTAAGGTGAGTGCCCATAGGGTTTATATCGGAACCCTTATAGGGCTTTGCAAGAGATGTAGGAATGGTAGATAAAAAGTTATATGGTTATAGAATACCTTCACATGCATTGTTCTATAATTTTTAATAATATAATGAATCTTTTCTCATCCATGGTTTTCTTGCAAGAGTTAGGATTTTCCATGTTAAATTATTGGTGTGATTTGTTATGACACTTTGATTAATCTAATTACTTCATATTTATGTGTTTGGAGAAAGGATTTTTCCCTAATAGTAATATAACACACATCATATAATATATTATCTTATCCTATATAATATTATACTATACTATTGGATGGTATATAGTGTGTCAAACAAGGTTTTGTAGTGCAATATGTGAATTTAGGTAAATCTTTAGGGGCTATGACCCTTTCAAAGCAATGCCTAGTCCTACTTTTTTACATAGGGTAATTATTAACAAGCTTTGCCATCTAAACTCCTGACTGTTTTGTGATTTCCTATTTCATGATATACATGCACAAAACATATGGTTTTTTTAATCAATTTGTAGTTATAGAGAAAATTTTCAATTTTTTTGAAGTAAAACTTTTAAACTAATTGTCTTAACATCCTAAGGTGGTAGTTAAAAAAATAGGTAGTGCAACACATGCTTAATATAAATTAACTATGTTAACACATGAATTTTAATTCATTTCTTTGTCATAACCTTTTAATTTTTAGACCTTACTTTTATGGCAAACTTATTCTTAACTTAAGAAGATGGACCCTTAGCTAGTGACATTATATTTAAAATAATGAAAGTTCATTCTTCCGATTTGTCTTTGCAATTGGAAATTAATAAATAAAAATTGTTACTATAGCCTTAGAGGCTCTCATATTATACAAGAAAATTATAAATAGTTTGCATCCTCTAATGTCATAGTATTTTATCTTAAAAGACATAGTCATAGAAGTAAACCTAATTCATTCTAACTTTATGATTGTTATATTGACTCATTAACCACTTATAGACTCCCAAGAACTTTAAATCTTAGAACTTAAAATGTTAATTTAATTGGTAGAGCATATGGTGTGCTTCTTTTTAGTAATACTACACCTAATGCTACTAATTAAGTTAATGTTTTCTTCAATCTTACCACTGATGTAGGTAGAGCTTTACCAAAACCACAATTTGGATTCCAAATTGTTAATTGTGTTTATAGCTTAGCCATAAGCAGCTAAGTGATAAAGTATTTCTTGTGGGTAGTTTTTTCCAGAACTTCTACAATAGTCTACCCTTTTTAATGAAACTTTATTCTAGATAGGACATGATAACAACAATAAATATTGGATTGTTTATTTAACATTATCATAATGGAGAAATGAGGAATTTAGAATCCTTTCAAAAGTTATTTTATCTAACATGTCCTTAATCACTTCTATAAAAAGATTAACATTAATGGCATATGGATTTGTTACAAGAATTAGGTGATAGCTTAAAGTTTGGAAGTCGAAAGTATTTATGAAGCTGAAAAACTAAAGACTAAGCAATTCAGGGTAAACCCTTTTAAGTGCATGGACTAACTATTATTTATTCTAAATAACAAGATATTAGTTGCTAGTGAAGTACTAATTATCTAAGAAATCAGCAAACTATAAAGGTGTACAAAGATTTAGAGCTTTAAATAACTAGTTGCTTGATCATGGTGAAAATCTATTATTACATGTTCCATTTACATGGTAAAGGTACCGTCCTACGTCCTTATACTAACACTAGTGATCCTTCGCATATGTTCTAATATAAATTCATATATTACTTAGTTATAACTATAATAAGCCTTGTATATAATTATTTTATTAAACTAACTTCAATATTCCATCAATAACAGAGAATAACTAGCCTAAAATTGCAACTCTAATAGTATTTTTATTATAGGCATAGGTATATCAATAATACTAAGACATACAATTCTTAAATTGAATATTATGCTCTTTATTTGTGTTTATGCTGATTAAAAAAATTTTCATACTTATTTTCTTTTAAGGTATAAGAGTAAAGAATAAAGGATTATTATGTGGACAACTATCATTTTGCTTTGCATATGTTATGCTCTAAATGTATGTTAAGATTCTATATTGCTAGGTTTCAATTTATTATATTTCATAGCAGTTTGTAATTAATTACACTTACATTTCAATTTTCACTATTTATATGATGATAAATATTTAGTATATTCCTCAATTTGCCTTAGGAATTGTAATAATCTTATTTGAGTTAAATACAATTAGATGCGTTATTAGCATTTTAGCATATTCATAGACTCTTACAACAACCAATTAATGACTTCTTTTCATACCTATTTTTCTCCTTAACTACCTTTATTGCATTTTTATGTGTTAATTTCTAATTATGATTGTTGATAAATCATGTTATAAAGAAAAATGCTATTTTCTCTTTTAAGTTTTAATGAAATGATGTAGACCTCCCTTTTAAATTCAAAACTTACTCAAGTTTACCTTAAAATATAATTAAAAAAAGCTACACCTAAACCCAAATTTAAATTTGTGAAAAAAATATGATCATAAATTCAAATCAAACAAATGCTTTGATTGAGGTTAAATAGTTAAAAAAATTGTCACACTTGTATCAAAATTGGACTTTTTTATTAATCATGTTTTAACTATTTAAATCTAATTAGAACATGTTTTTTTATAACAATACTTGAAATATCACTTGTCAAGAAAAATATCCTTTCTCCAAACAAATATGTATCAAGTAAATAAATTAATTAAAGTAGTGCAATAAATAACATATAAACAAACTTAACAAAGAAAAACTCCAAACTCTAGAGGAAGAAACTATAGATGAGAAAAGATCTATCATAATAAAAAGATTGCATGATAATGTATGTGAAAGCCATTAAACATAGTCCTATAATTGCTTAGTCACTATTTCTGCATCTCTTATAAGCCTCTTTAAGGGTTCCCACAAAATTCTCATATGTATTTATATTGCATCTCTCTCGTATCTCAAATCCTTAGTTAATATAAATATTTATAGTTCAAAAATATTTATTTGGCAACGAATCTTAATCCTACTCTAATAAAAAAACCTAACTTAAATAAAAAATAACTTATAATAGAAAATAATATCTAATAAATGAAAATTTAAATTTAGGTCAAACTCAAACAATCTCTATCTTGATACAAATTCAATCATCTTCATTTTCACTTATTGTCAAATGAGACCAATTAGAGGGTGTTAATCATAAGAGGCCTCTATCATTGTATTTTCTTCAAACTATAGCAATAATCTTCCTATTAAATAGTGATGTATGTCATTTCATACCAAAAGTTATTATTAAACCTACTTTAACATGTAGCTAGGATGAGACTAAGTTGAACACTATGGAATAGAAGTCAACCTATGAATATGAATATAAAAATTGGGGGTTTTAAAATTAAATTTAAATGAAGTAAATTTGGATAGAATCAAAATAGAAATACCAAAATATGAAAGTCTAATCCAAAAGATATTACACTCTAATTCTCATATTTATCATTGACCTTAAACAAGTTTACTCTTAATTTGATTACTTAACTAATAAAAACCTCTAAACTTGCAATAATCATGCAAGTTTCTAATGTTAGATTAATCAGAACAAACACTTAATTAATCTTCTGTTATTAATATAAATCTAGAAAAAAATTTATAATCCTAATTAATTATAACTTTAAACATTTAGAACATGGTTAACGTTAAATCTAACAATTCTATAAGCAAAATTGCTAAATTCATTCTTTATTTTTCTTATGCAACTGATGATTCACCTAAGTATTAAATCACTGAAGCCTAATTTTTATTAATTGCAATAAACCATAATTAACCTATAAGTGGCAATTAATTATAATTAATTATTTAGCTATAAACCATAACATATAATTAGTGAATTAGCTTAATTAGCAAATTATCTAAGCATTCATTCACGATGAAGAGCATAAAAACAAGAGATAATCAAATCAAAAGTAAAATTAAGTGTAAGGTCTTAAAATCAATCAAAATTAGAGTGTTAATCCCTTGAACTATTAAAAGAAATCAACTACTCATGATAGTTTATAAGAAAACTTAGAGAAGAGAAGAAAGCTATTTAATGTTTAAATGTTACCTTTAGAGGCATAAAATCCTATTTAATCTAATCTTCAAGGGAGAAAACCTTAATAGGCTAAGTTGGGATAACTTTTAGGGTTACAATGAATTAGGCCTTGTTTAATTTGGATGCCTAGAACTTATTTTATAAATTAGAACTCTTAGTTAGTTTATTGTAGCAAATCTCATAATTCACCATTCCAACTGTTGAATGACCACTAAAACAAAGCATAATTTCATTAAAGTAAGTTTTGAAATATCTTAATATAGATCTTGGGCAACTTTAAGCTTTAGTTTGACACCATTTTGACTCATGAAGCTCCATTAATACCTTAATTAGTAAGGCTCAATTAGATTGGATAGCAACACTACATCTTCTTCTTGGACAACTTCGAACCTCCAAATAACCAAACTAAGCTTTCTTGTCTCCATAACATTTGTAAGACATCTTTTTAGATTTCTATGGACATAAATATCAACCCTACTAGATCTCTAGAACTTAAGTTATAACAAATATCAACCCTACTAGATCTCTAGAACTTAAGTTATAACTAAAAACTTGAAACAATATCAAAATTTAGCATTAATTAAATAATTCAATTACATTATAAAATCAAGATCTAATCACAAAACAAAGCCAAATTCATTAAATTAAGCATATGTAATACCTTTAAAGCTAGAATATAGGAGAAAATAATGTAGAAAATATTATGTGCATCAAGTAACTTTACTTATATTAAGTATAACTTGCTTCACTAGAGTTTATCTTTGATTTCCTCATTTATAAGCATCTCAAACATTTGCAAGAATATCAGATCTTACAAACACTTTTATGAATTAACATATGCTTTTCAAATCTTCATCACTGTTATCAATTGTAACATTATTATTCTTACATGGGTTAAAGCCATTGACATTCATCACATTAGTCAAACATCCTCTTCAATTCACGCATAATCAAACTAGCTATCCCTATAGCATGTGTCATTATTCATTTTAAAAATTACATAACCAAACTAGCTTTATAACATACTAGTGGATCATTAATATCATTATTATCACCATTACCATCATCAAGCGACATCAAACCAGACTCATTATCCTAAATTACCATTTTCATGTAGAATAAACCATGCTTTGATACCAGTTATTAGAAAAATTATCCCTTTTCTAAACATACAAGTATTAAATAATTAAATTAATTAAAGTAGTGCATACAAATAGATTTAATATGGAAAAACCTTAAACTTTAGGAAAAAAATCATGAATGACAAGAGATCCACTATAATAAAAAGATTATAAGATAATGGATATAAGGGCTATCAATTATAGCCCTATAACTTTCTAATTATTATTTTTACATCTCTCATAAACTTTTATAAGGGTTATTAAATATAACCCTAATAGCCCTATAACTTTCTGATTATTATCTTTACATCTCTTATAAACCTTTATGAGAGTTCTCATATAATTCCTATGGACACTCTTATTACATCTCTCTCATATGTCAAAATTTTGACTAAATATTTATAGTTCATAAATACTTATTTGATGAGGAATTTTAATCCTAATCTAATGTAAAAATCTAACTTAAATAGAAAGTTAATTTAAAATAGACAATTACTAATTACTAATAATTTGAATATGGGTCAAACTTATCATCATTGTATCACTAAAAGTGATGGATAAGTTAAATATTTATTTCTAATTCATTAAGGGAAAAAGATTCTAGTTCAACCAATAATTTTAAACACCATTCTTAATAATAAAATGATATTCATTATTGTCTTAATAAGAGGTACTTTTTTCTTCAATATCCTAAATATAAATTTGTGACATCGCACATATAAGTTAAATGAGACTTACCATGGTAACCATACAATATAAAGATCATTTAAACATTTTGGTTAGTAGTGGTTTTGTTATTTTTGCACTCGAGTGTAGCATGGTTAGTTTGGACTTATGTCAAAATTCATTCCAAACTAACTAATGCTTATATTTAGGTTGCATTGTGGTAAACAACTATTTGTGGTAGTGAATAATGGTCAATAGTGATAAATGTGGCGATACAATGGTCAATTACAGTAAGTGGTGATAGATGGTAATCAATGTTAATAGATAGCAAAAGGTTGAGGTAGTTATAATGGAAAGTATTTTGATGGAAAGTGTCACCACTTATTTTGATCGTGACCGACATAAATCCCATTACTAGTTTTCATAAGCCTTAAAAATTTTCACCTTTCTATCCAACAAGAGTTTCCAAAATTCATTGGGACTTGAAATTTTCATTAAAATTTTTGTAGAAAAAAAGGAAAGAATATCCCCTATTTTTGGACACTTTTCAAAAGCCACACATCCTAAAATATAACACCTATATTATTTTTCAGATGTGATACAATCAACAGACACATAAAACAATACAATTCCACACTTATCACATCATACACAGAATCATCATCATCACAATCATCCATTTATTTCTAATTTTAATCTAAAATAATCCTTAGCTGTCAAATCTCTTTGGCAAGGCAGTCTTGGATCTCTATAAGTGCAATAAGCTCAAATATGCTCACCCTGACCTATAAACATTGAAAATACAACAAAATGAGTCACAAGAACTCAGTGAGCATATATCTATCAATATCTTACAAGAGATTAATTTTATATACAATCTTTATAGATTAATCATATATTAACAAACCTAATTTTTTGAAATTCTGAAGTATATGTGACCATGCCCTAATATAAGGGTTCACCTACACATGACTTAAATTCTGTTCCTCACATCACAACATAAGAGTCTTAACTATTTGTGAGAACTCAAATATATCACCCATTTTGTGTAGATATCACATTCACAAATAGCCATTAGGACTTAAATACAAATAAATCATCACAGACACATCAAGTCTTTACAATCATGTCTAATAGTGACATTCAATCACAAACAAAGTTTAATATCATATCAATTCACACAATCTATTATGATAAACATATATGTAGTTGCTTTTTTATTCCAAGATCAAGTTTATACTCTTCTCAACTATTTGTCCGAAATTTCCCATTTGGCTTTCGAATCAATCTTATATCTTTCATAATTGTTTGTTAGGAATTTAACATTTGACTTTCACATCATAATTCCATTATTGTTCAAAATTTTCAAGATCGTTGCTATAACATAGTTCATAACTTTCAATGCTGTTCATGGCCAAATTTGTAGATAATATATACACGAGAGCTTGACTTTCCAATCACATTTCACATCATAATCTCCAGTATACTAATGACAAAGAGTTCAACCATAAATATTCAAAAATTAATAATAACCTCATCATACTTTTGCTATGCACTCTGATCCATTAACATACATACAAAGACAGATATATACATATAGAAATATAGATTTACTACTATCAGTCAGAAGAATACAATTTACAATAATTAAATTACATTTTGTTTAGATAAAAGTTTAGTGGTATAATATATATCCACTAGTAACACAAATCCTAACTTGGAGGATCTTCAACTCTCTTACTTTCACCTTCTGTTCTTTCCTATTTGTCAATTTAATAATAAATTATAATTATATACACATTACTTATTTTCTTTCCATATATAACAAATCCATGCCCAAATCACAATATAATAACACTTTATATTATTAATTCTTATTTTCATAATTCTTAAGATTAGCTTTTAGCTCAAATATACTATTACTTAAGGACTCTTAGATTAAAACTAATAAGTTTAAATAGTAGAACTTGAAACTCTAAAATGCTCGTATTCAATTATCCTATCATTCTAAACTTTATTTTCAACTCTTTTATTGATAAATCAAGGATTTCCATAACTAATAGGTTTCTTTTTTTAAATATGAAATATAAAAATGAGCAAAATAGGATCTCAAGCTTAAGAAGGGTTCTAGCCATATTAGTGTATAAAACTATATATTCATTTCTTTATATTTTTAACTTCTTTAAGGAATAAGAAAGAAATCACATTTATTGGATATATCCAAACCAAAGTTCAAACATAAAAAATAAATGATTTTTATCATATTAATATACTTCAAATACCATAATTTAAAATTACTGAGCATAAACTCTTTCTTTCATCAATATCATACTAGGTATCCAAATAATATAATGAAGCAAGATTTTTTAATTTAGATTCAAACTTTCTATTATATTCAGATATGATGCTCAAAAGGCTTCAATCATATAATTTCATTGCTCCATAGTATAAAATATTATTTTTTAGAAGTATTGCTAAAAATCTATAATTTGCAAAAAATTGAATTTTCTTGAATCAAGTTAGAATTTTGCTAAATATTAAAGTCTAATACTCTATATTTATTCTAATTACTTTATTCAACTAATCTTTATCATAAAATTTTGATTTTACTAAATTACCATCAAATATTCAAAGTGCCTGAATGGGCTTTCTTCAAAATGTGCATGATCATTCAAAAAAATAATATATAATGCTTTACATATATTTTAATCATATTATATAAAAATTATATTTTTCATGGGTACTATACTATATATCATTCCAAACAACATAAATTAAAGATTTAGAGTATATAAAGGATTTTACCACACCTTGAGGGGGTTACCGGCGGCAAGGGTCTACTGGGTCACTGGCAATAGGAAAAGCCGAATGGCCCTATTTCTTCATCTTTGGCTGTGCCTCCTACGGCTCCCAAGTTAAGAGGGAAGCTCGCCAAGCCAACCAGCAGTGTCGGAATGAAGGACTCGTGGTGGAAGAGCTCAGAAGGAGCAACGTTTTTTGCTGTTGCTCTTATTGCCAATCGGCCCAATCACGACACCGCACCCGCAACAGCTACTGAGTTGACGCAGTGAGTAGGGAGCAGGGCAAAAGTTTGGTGGTGATACTGGTAGCCGGAGAAGTAGATGTTAGTAGCCGGAGAGTTAGGGAGGTAGAGGACCCATAAAAAAGGGAGAAGAGAGGAGGAGGCAGCAGAAAGAGAGTGAAAAGAGGGAAGGAAATTCTGAAAATAAGAAAGAGGGACAGAAAGAGAGCAGAAAATTTTTTTGAAAAAAGGTGGAAAGAGAAAATAAAATGAAATGGGCATTGATTGAATGTTTTTCACATTATTATAAGCTCATAGACCAAATCTTAGCCATTTTTTGTTTGACTAAAGCCTATCGTCATAAAAATTTATTTATTTAAACTTCTAACTTAATTATTTTCATTCTCTCTCTCTTACATGCATGTAAATATATGTATTTGAAATAGCCTATTAAATTTTAAAATTCTAAAATAATTATTTTAAATTTTCATGATCTAAAAATAATTTATTGAATATTAAAAATTTATTTTATAATTTCATATATCTAAAATATTAAAATTATCCTCAATTTATAAGAAATTTCTTATAAAATAATTTTCATCTAATCTCACATAAATAATGACCATAAAAATAACAATTCCTATAAATATCCTTTTCTTTTTCTTTTTTTTAATTTTCCAAAACCTTTAATTTATAAAATAAATTTAAAACTAATATTAGCTAAATAAATAATTTATCTACAACTCTTAAATTTATATAGCTTTATATTTAACCTGGGGTTATTACAAAAAGGTGAAAACTTGATCTTTTTATATTATTAAATTATTCTCATATCATAGGAATATAGGATACTCACCCTAAAGATATATTTTAAGAGAATATTAGATTAAAAATATTACCATGAATGCAAACTTCTTGTGTAAGGAAAAGTTTCTTAATTTTGAATAAAACATGAAAATCAAAAGCTCCCTTAAAACATTTTCATAATTGTGAGAAATTTTTCATGAACTAAGCACTACCTTAAAATAGATATGCAAGAACAAAAGAATTAAGCTTCAACTTAATAAGGGAAGCTTATAAGAATCTATACAGAAGTTAGTTTACAAAAATAATTAATCCTAAAACTATAGACAAGGGGAAGAATTCATCTAATATAATAAGAAGGGTTACATTTAATTTGTTTTTAATGTGGTAGATTTGGATATAACAATAATGTTTGTCTTATTGTCATTATAACAATTTTGAATATTATGAGGTCTCAAGAATATAGCGTAGAATGTGGATATATAAGGAAAAATAAAAATGTTGTAGTTAAAAAAATGCAAAACTAGTGGATTGGAAATTAAGAATCAGAAGAATATGATCACCAATGACATAGTGAAGGTTAGTAAGGTTGAATTAGTGAATAGATGATCACATAAAGCTAAGTGTGGAAATTTTTGATGCAAAATAGGAAAATAATACAATCAAGGGGTCCAAATGTTATAGGTCACAGGGAACCATGGATCAAAATAACTCAAAAAATCTAGCATAATCATGATTCACATTTTAATGTGTTAAATAATGAAGAGTTGATTTCCTTTGGAGATAATATAATAATTGTTTGTGTGAATATGGGTGAAAGATCAATTATTAGGGAAGAATTTTTTTTTGGGTAATTTATGAAAGAAAATTTTTAACAATAAAAAGAATGGGTACATCCCAAACTATATGCTACTTATATAAAACTAAAAAAGAGGCAAAAAATAAGTTAAATCAATCTTAAGAGAAAACTAACATGTTAAAAGCATATAAGGATATGGCTTAATATAAGTTTCCAAAGCTTGTTATTGGAAGAAAGTTAAATGATAAGTAAGAATAACATGCGAACTATTGGTAGCCTTTCACCTAGCACCTTAACTTGCAATGTTGTGGGAAATGCTTTTTAAACCTTTTTTTTATCACAACATATTTATATGGTTCTTATGAATCTTGTTACTTGGAATTACAAGGTAGCATGCTTTCTTACTTTTGCTTAATAAGTCCTTGATCTTCTTAGTGTACAAGAACTTGGTCTAGTTATCATTTTGGAGCTTAAAATCAAAGGAAAGGAAGTTTCCAAAGTTATCCATAATATCAGTTAAAATGGTATTTTTAAAATTGACCTAAAATTTTTCTTAAGTGGAATTATTTTATATGGATTAAGGCATCTTATAATGTATACATTATTAAAAGTCATAATTAGTCTATTCATGCTTTAGTTATTGTTATTAATAGTTCTTAATCTTGTCTCATCATTGTTGTTGATGGTTCTCCAAATTAACAAGTTAGGAAAGAGCTCAAGAAAGCTTTATATTTTTGGCTTCCTATATATAGGAACCTTGGCTAGATCTTTGAGATTTCAATGCATATATTTAAGAGTTAAAAAAGTGTTAGGGTGCATCTTCTAATTAGGATTTTATGTCCTAGTTTGTAGGATGTTTAAATATATCTTATCTTATTGATTTAAGATTTCAAGGGTCATAATTCACTTGGAAAAACAAAAACCTAAAGAAAAGAATTAATAGAGTAGTATGTGACACTAAATAGGTTTTTTTTCTACTGTATCATTTTTTTCATTTCTTCCTTCACAAATAAAATCATAAAACCTTTATTGTACATATACAATCTCCATCAGATAACTTGCATGGGATGAGACCATTTTACTTTCTAATAGCTTGTCTTACAAATAATTCATTTGCAAATATTGTTAAATTTTCTTTGGTAAGAGAAAAGAATTGAAGCTAAGCCTTTTTTGAATTTTTTAAAGGTGTGATAGTTTGAAATAAAGGAGTTTTTTTATAATATTTTCAAAAAAGAATAAAAGGTCCAGATTTGAAGGTAGTGGTAATAAACATGAACTTGGTTATAATGCATATCTATAACAACTAAAAAATTAACTTTAGAAGTATTAAGAACATTTTCTTCTTTATAAAGAAATTACAAGATATTAATAGCCTTGGTGCAATTGGCTTCTTTATAAAGATAAAAAAAAAAAACTTGCTATTGTCATACTTTAACAATTATGAAATTAAGAAAAAATAAAATTCAATTTTTGAAGAATAATAATTGCAAATTAAGCAATAACCTTAAAGCTTTAAAAAGCATGATTGTTAGTTATATTGAAAATATACTTTCTATTCAACTAGATAAGCTCCATTCCTTTTAAAGGGAAAATTTCTATATATGAGGGAAAATATTTTAAAAGAAGTCTAAAAGCCTTTCATAACTTAGGTAGTTAAACAAGCTATTTATAGTATAAGTGCTTTTAAAACTTTTAAAATAAATGCTTTGTATGTAATCTTTTAGATATAATAGGATGTTATGAGAGGATTAGTATATGAGATTATGAGAAATGTCTACTTAAACCTAACACAAATGGTAAAAATTAATGAGTTTTTTTTTATATTTACTTCAAAAGTTGAAAATTCAAAGCATTTAAAAGAAATTTGCCTTCACTAGCTTGTTCAATATGCTTTAAAAGTTAGTAACAAAAATCATATATGTTTGGCTTAAAAATTCCATGGGAGGTTTAATAGCTTTAAATCAATATAACATTACCCTAAGATGTCATAGTTTTAATAACACAGTTGTAGCATAAGAAGCCATTCATTTTATGCATCAAATGAGTCAAGAAAAAGGCTACATAGTAATTCAAATGGATCTTCAAAAGGCAGATGATCATCTTTGCTAGAATTTCAAGAAGGATACTCTTTATAAGTTGAGCAAACATTTTATCTCAATCATCATGTACTGCTTTTCTTTTGTTTATATGTAGGTGGTTTAAAAGGGATATGAAAAATTTCTCCATTAAAATGCATTAAACAAATAGATTTTCCCTTATCTTATTTAATGGTCTTATGTGTTGAAAAAATAACTCAATATATTATGCTTGCAATTAATGAAGGTATTTAGAAACCTCTTCATTTAGTAAAAAATGGATTACTATATGACATTTGTTTTTTTGTTGATGGCCAATTTATTTCTCCATAAGTGCCTACAAGAAAAGTCAACAATAAAAACTCTTCTCTTAATTCATTTTTGTGAGTATTTGAGGTAAAGGTTTGATAAAGGCTTAGGGAAGCATTTGACTTTTCTATTACTCAAAACTTAGGAACATACTTAAGCAATCTTATTCATTATAGAAAAGTGATTAAATTAATATTTAATTTTATTCTAGAAAAGGTTAAGAAAATTCTTAATGCTTGTAAGGGAAAAAACTTTGTCTTTAGCTAATCATATTACATTTATGAAGTCATTTATTAGTGACTTCCCTTAATACAAAATATAAACTAATAGTTTATTTATATTGATATGTTCCAAAATTGAGCAAATAGCAGAAATTTCATTTAGGGCTCCTCTTTAAATATTAGCAAATCTTATCTAGTTAATAGGGATGATCTATTAAAGCACATCATTCATATCAAAATTAAAATTATTCTCGTTAGAATGAAGTATCAATAAGTTTAGGTCAAACCTGATGGATTAGATGACTAATTGAGGCAAAACAGAATTAGAAGTAGGGGATTTCTAAAAAAAATTAAATAGAAATAGAATTTAACTATCAATAACAAAATTAAAAGGGAAAAAGGATTTTACGAAAGGGAAAACTAAGTTTAAGAAGTGTTTTGACCCTAAATTTGTTAATTTATCTTTGATTCATATAAAAATACTTTTAATGTGATTGCTTAGCCAAGGATTAACAAACCCTTATGTTCCTTAATATTAGTTAACATAAGCCCAACACCTAGACTTACCCCTTATTATTAAAGCCCAACACCTAGACTTACCCCTTATTATTAAAGCCCAACACCTAAATAATAACTTTAAGTAATAAAGAATGGCTAAGATTGAATCAATAATTTAACCCAATATCAAATCATTAATTCATTCCCTATTTCTTTTAAGGTTATTAATAATTTAACGTAGCATCAAATCATTTGAACCTATTTGCTACTTGCAATAATCAATCATAATTATTCTTTAAGTGAGGATTAATCATAACCAATGGGATAGCTATAAACTACAACATATAATTAACTAAATAGTCGTATTTAGCAAATTATCTAAGCAATCATAATTAACCAATGTTTGCTACTTGCTTCAAGAAGTTGTTGCACTCTAGGTTGACTAGTTGATCTTCTCATTGGCTTGAGAGGATTTAGGTAGATAGGGAGCCATATTATGCCACATTTTTATTTTATGCTTTATTTAATATATGAAATTTCTTAGATAGTATGTATAAACAAAAGGCTAATTATAGGGAGATCTAAAATAATTAAATTAAATAAATCCTTCAATATAAATATTAAGTTAATAATAATCTATGATATCTTTCAAATATTGGCACTTGTTAAGGTCTCGATTGACATAGGATAAGTTTGCTAAAGTAAAGTACCTTTTTTATTTTGTTGAGACATGATAGGATAATTATGATATTTGGCCATCAATTCAAGCCATCTTAGGATTAAGGGCTTATAGGCACAAAGTTAGGCTTTAATCCATAAAATGGACTACAACAAGTGTTATTCACCTAACTAATATAAGAATTGTATGTGATGTAATTGGCAAGTGTTGCGTACCTAAATAGCCAAATCTTATGTAATAAGCCAAAGTTAACTTGAGATTAAGTGAAATATCGATCTTAGCCCATTAGAAAATCTTGATAATGTGATTTTTTGAATTAATAGTGAAAGCTATTAGTTTGAATAAAATAGTTGGAGGAACATTTAATAAAAGCCCTTATTAAATGATTAAAACATGATACATATTTTGTATAATTCTATTGTAGATATAGATAACAAACATTTCAAATAACCTAGATTATGATTGGTCCTTAAGAAAGACAAATTAGTTGGGATAAACTTCCTAGATTAGTACAGCAATTTAAGAATAGTTCTCAAACATGAACGAAAGTTATATGTCCTAGAGAGACTCGTTCCTCCACCATTTAAAGTTAGTGCACCTTTTGTTGAGAGAGATGCTTATAGAAAACATCATGACGATGTATTAAACATCAATTATTTCATGTTGATTACCATGGATTTTGAACTTCAAAAGTTACATGAGAGCATGGAAGCTTATGTTATGATTGAGCACCAAAAGAAACTTTATCAAAGGTAAGCTCGACATAAGACGTGTGACATTCTTAGAGTATTGTTTCAGTGCCCGATAGAAAGAAATCCTATTGGATCTCATGTACATAAGATGACTGGGTAAATTGATAATCTTGTGTAGTTATGCTATAATAAATTTGTCATAAATTACATCATGAAAAAAATTGACAAATCAATGCTAAAATTATTAAGAATGCTAAGAATTACTAAAAAAATTTGCAAAAAGCAAAGTCTAATACTATAATGATGGTACAAAAAGGTAAGGGCAAAATCAAGAAGGATTATAAATTCAATGTAAGCCTAGGCCCAAGTCCTATGGATTGAAACTTGAAGGTGGTGTGGCTAAAAAAGGAAAATGCTTCCATTATGGTTAGATTGGACATTAGAAGAGGAACTACAAGTTCTACTAGAAGAATATAAAAAGGAAGAAAGGAAGTAAGACTTCTACTTTAGATATTTTTGTTATAGAAATTAATAAATGCCAATTAATAATATAAATACTAAATGGTTCAAAATTTGAACCTAACCTATCTCTAGCACTATGACTTAGCCATATAAATAAGAAGTGTGTATCCAACCTTTATAAAAATGGGTTCTTGTATTCATTTGACTTTGAATCATATAAGGTGTGCAACTTTTGTTTATTTGATAAGATGAATAAAGCTTCATTCACTAAACGTAGTGAAAAGGCTAATAATTTATTAAGCCTCACACATAGTGATGTATGTTAACATAATAATTCACTTGTTAAAGGTTGTTTTCAATATTTCATTACATTTACTGATAACTTTAGTAGATATGGATATATATATCTCATGGAACCTAAATTGGAATCTTTTAAAAATTTCAAAGAATTTAAGAATAAAGTCCAAAACTAACTTGATAAAAGTATTAAAACACTTTAATTAGATCAAGGTGAAAAATATTAAAGCTAAGAGTTTCATGATTATCTAAAAAAGTGTGGTATAATATCACAACTCACTCCACTTAGAACATTATAATGGAATGGTGTTTCAGAGAGGTGAAATTGCATCCTGTTAGACATGGTATGATCTATGATAAGTCATGCAAATCTTCTAATTTCCTTTTGAGGACATTCTTTAAAGACAATTATTTTTATACATAACCATGTTCCTTCTAAAATGATTCAAAAGACTTCATATGAGATATGGACTAGGAAATATTTTATTATGTCTTTTATAAAAACTTAGGGCTATTAAGCTGGAAATATTTTATTATGTCTTTTATAAAAACTTAGGGCTATTAAGCTTTTGTAAAGTGTCAAGTATTTAACAAGCTTGGACCTAAATTTAATAAACATTATTTTACATAGTATTCTAAGGAAACCAAAGAGTACTATTTCTATAATCTTAAAGAAGGAAAAGTGTTTGTTGCTTAAAGCGATGTTTTTCTAGAAAAAGAGTTTATTTGTAAGAGAACTAGTGGGAGAAAAATAGAACTCAAAGAAATTTAAGAATCATAAGATAATATTGAAGTTATAAAAGAACTTGGGTGAAAGCCACAAATTATTATGGAAGAAGAACTTATTAAAGTAACATAAAGCTTGCATAGCTCTAGTAAAACATATCATGAACTTAAGAAATTTGGATTTCTTATAATTTAACATGGTGATATATTTATCATAGATTAAAATAAGCCTATAACTTACCAAAAAGCTATTAGTGATTCAAACTCTGAGAAGTAGCTTAAGGCTATAAGATCTAAAATAGATTCCATGTATGCCAATCAAGTATGGGTTTTAGTTTATGCACCTGAAAAGGTAAAATCCATTGGATACTAGTGGATTTTTAAGAAAAAACTAATATGGATGGCAATGTACAAACCTTTAAAGGGTAATTAAATGCTAAAGGTTTTAGGCAAATTCATAATATAAATTATAATAAGACTACCATGCTAAAATCTGTCAAGATCTTGCTTGCTATTACAACTTTTTATGATTATAAAATCTAGCATGGATATTAAAATCACTTTCCTCAATAGGATGCTTCTTGAGGATGTGTCCATGGTATAACTTAAGTGTATTACCATTGCTAGAAGATATATAAGCAGTAAAGATCCATTTATGGATTAAAGTAAGCTTTTTAGAGCTAGAATTTTTGTTTTGATGATGCGATTAAAGAGTTTGGTTTCATAAAAAAATGAAAATGAATCTCGTGTTTACAAAAAGATTAGTAGGAGCATAATTATTTTTCTTATGTTACATATGGATGACATATTACTCATTGAAAATAATATTTTTACCTTACAAGCTACAAGAACTTAGTTAAGGAATTATTTTTTGATGAAAGACTTAGGCAAAGCTACCTACATATTAAGTATCAAGCTCTATAGAGATAGATCAAAAAAATTATTTTATTTAAGTTAAAGTACATATATTAACAAGGTATTAAAATGGTTCAACATGCAAGAATCTAAAAAATGGTCCTTACCTATGTTGGAAGATATAAATTTGTCTATAGCTCAATGTCCTATAAAAAAAATGAGAAGGACCATGTGAATAATATTCCTTATGCATCAGTAATTGGATTTATCATATATGTCATGCTATGTACTTGTTCTGATGTCTTATATGCCGTGAGCATGACAAGTAGCTACAAGTCAAATCTTGATGAGAGTTACTAGATTGTTATAAAGAATATCCCCAAGTACGTAAAAAGAACTAAAGATTCTTTCTTAAAATATGAAGGTAAGGAGGAATCGATTGTAAAGGGTTACACTAATACCAATTTCTAGTTTGATGAGGATAGTTCTAGATTGCATCAGGTTATGTGTTTGCTCAAATAATAGTATTATAAGCTAGAAGAGTTTGAAACTTTAAAATAGTGGTTAATTTTGCCATAAAGGTTAAGTATATTGCTACCTTCGATGTATTAAAAAAGTCTGTTTGGATTAAGAAGTTCATCATTGAACTTAGCATAACTCCTACCATTTCAAACCAACTAATATTGTGATAACAATGGGGTCATTTAATAAGCTAAGAAACCTAGATTTGACTAGTAATTCAAAGTATGTAGGTGCTTCCATCTCATCCCTAAAATAGTTGATAGATGATATGTAAAGATATACGAAGTACCAATAAATGATAATATCTTCAACCCACTAACATAACCTTTGGCATAGTAGAAGCAAAATAGTCACACTAGGTCACTTAGTATTAGGCACATGAGTGACTGACTCTAATGCAAATGGAAAATTATTGGTGTATGCTTTAATAACTAATCAAAAAATGATTATATTTGCATACATTATATTATATTTTCTTTATAAAGTCCAATAGTGTTTAATGTTATACCTATGTAATATAAGTAAATGTAATAATTGTCTCAAGAATGATTTATATTATTCTTAAAATATTCTTAGTCAAGTATTATTGTAAACTAGGATAACAATAATGCTTTAATACTAGTCTATATATTGATTAGTGACACTCTTAAGAATATTTGACTAATACATAATGCAAACTAAATATAGGTCTGTTATTAACCAAAGTCGTGTTTGGATTTGGTCAATATGCATAATAGTGATTGGCTTTCTCAAGGTATTTAGTTAGAGAATAAAAAGGAATTTTATTTAAAAGATAAAATAAATTAGATAGATAATAATATCTGACTAATATAAGTTAAATCCTTTTAAAAGGAATTATATTAATGAGATATTTATCTTTTAAAAGGGCAAATATTTGGATAAGATATTTATCACATGATTCAATAAACATATGATTGGGATTAGAAAACCTAACAATCATCATCCATGAGATAGAGAAAATGCTAAAGGTTGTTAAAGAGAGATTGATTTATAACCCTAAAAAATTTTATAGCTAGTATTGTGATGAGAGAGAGAGAGAGTGAGTGATCAAATCCAATTAGATCAGAGTATTCAACTATTTATATGGATCCCATAAAGACATTGCCCTTTTAGATGATGTTTATGATTTGTAATAATCCTATTCATGTGTTTGTGATGAGATCTAATCATGATTGATTATTGTTTAAGATCAACCATTTGTGTGTTCATGATTAAATGATTTGAACGTTAGTGATCAAAACTAAAGTAAAATACTATTATTGGTTTATGCTTCTTTCGCTTAGATCCTTGGTAAGTTTTAAGGTAATTTTTAAATTCTCTACTATGCTTTTTAATTAGGAACCCAACATTATCAATTATACTAGTATCTGTAATTATTATTATTATTAATGTTACCATTATTGATAATATGGATAATATCTTAAAAGATGGCATTCATGGTGATATTGTTATAAGGTGTGAATTTAGCAAAATTAAGGTATTGAGGTCATACTAAGATTACATTAAAAGAAAGATATGGAAATGGAACTTGTGAAATCAAGAAGAACATTAAAACCTATCAAATACACTTTAATTGTAGCTAATAAAGAGATTATAGATGTACATAATGGCTTTGGATTGTGAAAAGGTAATGACGAGATCATTAAAATCTTAAAGAGTGTTCTAATGCAAACAAGTGAGTAACTGAGTATTCATACATGTCAAAGAAACTCTTGTAATTACCTTTAAGTTAATGGTATGCTTAAAATTAGAGCTAAAATTCATAGTGTCATTAGATTAGTGAGACTCTTAAGAATTTAAGAATGAATTCTTTAGAAGGGAGAAGTATTGTTACGCCTTCTTTAAAATATAGTATTCTAGAATTTTGTTTTATGGTGAGAATAATCGAGATGACTTGTATGCCTTTGGTTAATATAGAGTTTGTATGGAAAATAAATGAATTTTGATGAATAAATATGAATGAGATATTGCGTAAAATAAAAATTTAATAATTTAGTGAGTTACAAGATGAAAATTTTATGAGAAATTGATATGAAAAATTTAATAAAATAAAAAAGTTTAAAGTTTTAAGTCTTTAGAAGTAATTATGTAAGTATGAAGGAGATTCAAGGAATATTTTCAAAAATGCCCCAATCACTATTCCTCATTTTTATAGCCATCCCCTTTATATTTTTTCAAAATCTCTCAAACCTTTATTCTTAACTGTCTCCACTTTCATAACCTCTCCAACTTCTTCTTCTCTATTTTTCAAATTAAGCAAGAAAAAAGCCAATCAACCCTAAATTTTCACCTAACCAAGGTAAATACTTTTTTAGTGTTAGATTCTCCTCTTAATCTATCTTAGTTTTGGTAAAGTTTGGAATTTTTTGATTCTAATGAGAAATTAGAAGCCTAACTCAGTAAATTATTGATTTAGGTGTGAATAGGACTAAGGAATATTGAATCTGCCTCCTCGTAATGTCCTTCATACTAGATGAATAAATATTTTAATCCTAGTTTAAGGATTTGAGTGATTTTTGTTTAATTATATGAGTTTTAAGTTTTATAAGAGTGATTTAGGTTCTGTAATTTATATGACAAATATAATGATTTATGATAAGTAGAGGTGTTTAATTTGTGTTTGTTGTTAGAAATAGTTTAAATGTGATATTCCAAAGGTGTATTTATGTTTTGATGCAGATTAATAGCAAGAAAAATGCTTTTAGATGATAGATTTATTGAATGAACAATAAAAATCATGGAGAAGTTTTGCATAATCCAAAGCAAAAAAGTAATCATTAGGACTTAATGGTTAACCATTGGTTTGGAAACTTGATGAATTTCCTGCCAATAGCTAATTGATGAACACGTCACAATGCACCAAAATTAATTAAAACTGGTTTGTTGAAGAAATAATGTAGAAAAATGGCACAACCTAGTCATATCCCTAATGATCCCATGATATTATCTTTTCTAATTGAATTCATCACAATATTTACATGATTATTGAGTTATTAATGCACTAAGAATGAAAGAAACCAATGCAAATAGAATGCAATTGCAGTAAAAAAGAATGTTGTAACAAAATGGATGCAATATGTTGTATGCTATATGAACAATTTTGTGAAACGCTAAAGGTAGGATAAGGAATTGTTTGCACGAAATTAAACAATAGCAATAAACTAAACAAGCTCAAAATAGCAGCAAAATAGAAAGTAGATAAAAAGAACTCAATGTAATAAGATAGTTGATTTAAGGAATTAAAAGCCCTAAATTAGATTAATCATTAGTTAATTAGAATTTGACTTTTATAATTAATTCTTCAACCTTAGATTACTCAAAACCCTTACAATAACCCATGAATTTTAAGCTAGATTATCATCTAGGATTCGATTAATTAAGATTAGCTAATTAAACAACTGCTATAATCCCTATGTTAGATCAAAATTATTTAATGATAGAATTTAGTTAAATTAATAAATTAATTTAGAAACCTCCAAATTAACCCTTCAACACTCTATCCTTATGTGTAAAATCATGATTTACTAATCACAATTCAACATCAAAATAGCAAGAAATAAAAAATCACAAGGATGAATATCAATTATATCAAATCAATATCCAACACAAGTAATTTAAAAAATTCATCAAAAGTTAATAGGTGAAGAGAAAAATTAATTAAAGAAAGTTAACATTACAATTTATAATCTCATAATTTAGAGGAAGAGAGCTTCAAACTCCTTGAATCAACCATGGGTTTAAGTTTCCATTGATGAAAAACAAAGAAAACAAGAAAAAGAAAAGTTGTGCTGGTAAATGCTATGTAAAAGTCTGAATATTCTAATAAGTTCTCTTTATTTATTTAATCTAATTAAGCTAAAAACCTACTAGACTTGGATTGTATGAATCTTAGCATTATAGTAATAAGGCCTTTTTAATTTTTAGAAGCCCAAATCCATTTTTAACAAGACAATTAACTTTAATAATTACAATAGTGAATTCTCAAAACTCTAACTTCCAACCAGTTTAAGACTACTAAAAAAGGGGTAATTTGGCTGTAAATATGAAAGTTGTAGGCCTATGTCTTATAAAAATTTAAGTGTTGGTTCCATTTTAATTTTAACCTATATAGCTTCAAATATGGCCTAAAAATAAAGGCAGACTCATCTAGGATAGAGACAAGACTTCATCTTTTCATCCATATATGACCTCCAAAATGTCCGAACTAAGCTTGGGTTAAATCATAAAAGTTATAGATCTCTCTTTAAACTTTCTAATAATATAAAGTTTGCCTAAATCTAATGTCCAGAGCTCAAGATATAACTAAAAAATAGAAATAGTGTCAAAATCCAGTATTTACTGAATAAATTCTAAATATTGTAAAAATCAATCACAAATTATAAAATAAGGCAATTCTATGAAATTAAGCATGTGTAACCCACTAAGAGACATAAAATAATAGAAAATAAAATAGTAAATATTTTTCTTATTAAATTCTCCCACACTTAGCTCTTGCATGTCCTCGAGTAAGACATAACTTTATTTAAAACTACAACACAAAAGACTTTACTTTTCAAAGACTTCAAAATTTCAAATCGACAAGCAAGAGACAAATAAAAGCAAGCAAGAAACATAACACATCATGAAGAAAAACTTTGACAAACTTGGAACTAACCAATATAGCAACTTCATTAAAAAAAAAGGATATTAAATAGGTAAATTCTTAAAAACTTCATTCTGCAACTCTCAAGTGTTTAGACTAGTGTTTCACTCAAGTTCATTTCATAAGGTTATTCTACCATAAGCTAATCATCTAATCTCCACTACTTAAATCATATGCATAAAACAAATCAAAAGGACATTATTCATGGTTGTAATGTGGCTAAGGTAATGGTAGAAAAAAGAAAGATATGGAAGGTTAGAAACTAAAGAAATCAATAGAGCACTTGAATAAAAAATATATTAGCAAATTATAAACAATTACAACTCAACACAATAAGCCAAATTCAAATTCAAACACTCATCAACTTCTTTATTTTTTCTTTCCCTTTTCTTTCTTTCTTTCTTTCTTTTCTTTTTTCTCTTTTTGCCTTATTCTCTAGTTTTTGTCTTTTCTATTTTTTTGATTTTTTACTTTTTTTCTTCTTTTTTTTCAACTAACCTTTCAACTTGAAGTTGATGATGATTTTTTTTTTATATAACATGTAAAGTCACACACATTCATATTACTTCAAGATCACATATAACAATATTTAAATGCTTTACTAATCCTTAAGGTTAGGTGAAGACATTTATTTTTTATTGGAAATTTACTTATAGGCTAATCAACAAAAAAAATGACAATTAAAGTTCAAGGGGGCTTAACAAAGATAAAATTTCAAGGTTGGTTTTATGGTTTTAGCTTAAAAGAAAGAATGCCTTAATCATGTTTGTATATGCACATGTAGAATGTAATCTCAAAAAGATTCAAAGCAAGTTCTAGAAAATCAATTCATAGAAGAACATCACACAATAAGGAAAAAGAATAGCATGAATTTTTCAACATGAGATTCAAAATCTCATAAGGTAAGCTATGTTACCAAGTTTAATCTACTAATTCAAAATCTATCATTACATTAATTAATTTCAAAAGGCGAAATCATTCATTCAATCATGTTATGAATCCTATCCAACTTCAATTGAATCCTACTTATGCAAGTGTAAAATCTTTATTAATAGAAAGCAATTAAAAAGATATCAAAATGACTCAAAAACAAGTGAAAAACATACTTTTTAAAAAAAAATCTATTTTTTTAGTTTTTTTAAAGCATAAAAAGCATTGAAAGAAAACGTAAAACATGAAGTAAATCCTAAAAGTCTCTTCCCTTACACCAAAATTTGACATTATCCTTAATTTAAAGCATATCAATATCATCAAGAATAACATCAAGAAAAATAAAGGACATGGAAAATAAAAAAGGAGGGTAAGAGGAAGCAAATTTCAAAAGTGGCTTAGGTTGCCTTCCAAAAAGCACCATTCTTTAATGTCTTTAGCTATACCGTTACTCTAGTTACTTCAACCAGGATTTACACTGGGATTGGCTACCTCCATTGCTTCCACATTGCCAAGCTTTAGGTTATCCATCAAAAAGGTAACATGGAAATTAGAATCATCCACCATAATGCTCCAAGTGTTATTCTTAAATCATTCTTGGTTCTTGAATGCTTAAAATTATGTTGTATGACAAATTCAACATGGTTAGTAAAAGAATTAAAATGATCAAGCAGAAAGAACTTTTTTTCTTTTAAAAGTGGAATCTCTTCATTATGATGTTTTTCGATAGTTTTTGAAACAACCTCATTATCATCTTTTAATAATGCAAAAATTTTAGCACATATATTATATTTAATAGCACCATCTCTACGAGGATGCTAATTGCCATCATTAAAATTCATAAAATTAGAAAGTTCAGGGAATTCAACAAGTAGTTCACCATGGATAGCATTAACATATGATTCAAAATCAATAAGCTTTAAACCAATAAAATCAGAATGAGAAACAGGAGAATCAGAAATACTAGAATCTAAAATAGCAAAATTAGAAACATTAGAATTAAAACTATTGGAAGGGGGATAACATGCAATAAAGGCTCTAAAGTTGAAAGGAAGGATATAAAATTATCTTGCATAGCCTAAAAAATATTAAACTTAGCTATAATAACATTAAACTCTATAATTAATGTTCCATCTTGAACATTAGTTATGATTTTTGCTATCTTGAGGAAGGGCCAACCAAGAATGATTGCTGGAAGAATGTTAGAATCCTTATTTTCTATCTTCAAAATGTAGAAATCTATTAGAAAGATTAATCCATCAACTTGCACTAGAATGTCTTTAATAACTCCTAAAGGGTAAATGTTAGATCTATTGGCTAATTGAACAACCACTTTTATTTCTTTCAAAAATCCTAAATTCAAAGCATTGAACACAGAAAGGGGCATAACACTAATGGATGCCCCTAAGTCTAGCATGGTATGCTCTATTCTAGTTTTCCTTATGAAACATGGAATGATAAGTGTGTCTGGATCTTTACATTTTCTTGGTAATTTTCCTTGAATGATTGTAGATACATTTGCTTTCACACTTAATAATTTTATTTTATTAATGCATAAATTTTTCAAAAAGTTAGCATATCTTAGAATTTGTTTTATCAAATCTAGTAAAGGTATGTTAACTTCTATTTTTCTAAAAGTCTCTAAAATTTTATTTTCATCTTTATTTTTTTTTCATTTCTTTTTTAGTGAAAAAGTCTTCTATTTGAAAAAGGGAAGGGGTAGGAAAATTAATGGAAGTAGGGAGAGAATTCACCATACTATCACCATGTTCTTGCCATTTTTCTTATTTATTCTGGTTTTCCTCTTTTGGTTGTTTCTATTGGTTCTATTTCTTTTGTTCTAGTCTATTCTTTGCTAGTTCTTCTCGTTAGCTATTTATTTCTACTTAATTGCTTGCTAGCTTGGTTGTCACTGGTTGTGAGGATGAAGGCATGTCAATTTCTCTACCATTTCTCAGAAGGATTGCATTAAAAACTTCCTTATTTCTTGTATTGCTTGAATAAGGTTATCTAGAAACTTTTGCCTTAAGTTCACTTAATGCAAATGTTAAGTAGCCTATTTGAGTTTGTAAGTTCATAATGGTGGCCTTTGTTCTTTGCTGGAATTGGAGATTATTTGCTACCATATGCTTAACTAACTCTTCAAAAGATAGCTAAGAAGAGTTCAAAGTTGCTTCTAGTTAGTTTACAGAATTTGGTGACTTTCTAGAATAGGTAAGAGGATTTTGGTTTGAATTGCCATCATATGTAAAATTCTAATTATTTCTCTAACCAGAATATTGATTATGTTGTTGCTAGTACTGGTTGAGTTATGACTGTTGGTGTAGATATTGGTTATGTTGCTGAAATTATGGCTTCCCAAGGAAAATGGCTATTGTATATACAAGAGGAGGAAAATAATTCTCTTCTTGTAGTGTTAGATAGCAATCTGTTAGATAATTTGGATACGAGTAAATCCTATAAAGTTTTGCTAGATAAAGGGCTTGGAATTGCTATTGTTATCCCATTACCAATTGCCTAATAGGGGAAGTCAGCTCATCTAACTTACTCTCTAGTATTTGCTAATTTGAATTTAAGCAACTGAGCTCATTCACGCCTCTTGTTGCAGCCATAATTTTAGTTCCAAACTTTTGAGAATTAACTACTATGTTTATAATAAAATCTTTGGCTACCATTGGAGTCTTATCTACTAATGCAGCACCACTTGCTACATCAATTATACTCCTATCATTGGTAATAAGCCCTCATAAAAGTATCAAATAAGGAGTTGATCATTAATTTGGTGGTGAAGGCAGCTTACACACAACTTTTTAAACCTTTCCTAATATTCATATAGTATCTCTCCATTCATTTGTTTAGTGTCATATATCTCTTTCCTTATTATAATAGCTCTAGAAGTAGGGAAAATTTTTTCAAAGAAGAGTTGCTTCATATCATTCTAGCAAATGATTGATCCAGGTTATAAGTAGTAAAGTCAATTTTTAGCAACATTAGCTAGAGAGAAAGGGAATGCCCTAAGCTTGATATGATCTTTAGAAATTCCTTAAGGTTTCATTGTAGAGCATGCCACGTGAAACTCCTTGGAGTGCTCATGAGGGTCCTCAAATGTAAAACAATAAAACCTTGGAAGTAAATGGATTAAACTAGATTTTAATTCAAAATTAGCATTAAGTTTAAGATATTAGATGCCTAATGGTTGATAGGTAACATTAGGGGTAGCCAGTTCCTTCAAAGTCCTATTATTATTTGTTATATTTTTTTTAGTTATCTAGGGAATCAGAATAGGGAATAGGGGAGTTAGAACTACCTATATTTTTGTTCTTATAAAGGGGATGGAAAGTTCTATCAATTTTAGAATCAAAATCAAATAATTCATGCACTATCACTATATAACACTACACAAATTAGACTATAAAAGCATTATAGGAACATAAAAACACTAAAATGAAAATCCAATATAAAAAATTAACCTAAACATATATAATTAACCTATTTAGACATTTTTAACAATTATAAAACCACCACAAAAAATTTTTTTATAGTTATGTAGAACCTAAAAATGTAATAAAAAACCTTAAAAAAATTTTAAAAGTGGACAAAACAGTGGAATTTAGCTAAAAAAATAGGGCATTTCACAAGCAATGCTTATGGCTTTTGATAAGAAAAATCAAAACTAGCACTTGTAAAAATTTCAGCTCAATTGGAGCTAGAGAGATCCAATACGATTCTTAGGGGGTGGTTGAAAAATGCTTGAAAACTAGTTTCTTTTGGCCAAAAACCTCTATTTTAATGTTGGATGATGTATAACATGACAAAATATGATAAACTGAAGTAGAAGAATGAGAAGAAAATAAAGAATGCAATGGAATTTAAGAAAATGCAGAAAATGATAGTTACCATAAAATGCAAGAAACACAATTAACAAATGCAATTACCCATTGAAATGCTTAAACAATTATGTAATATATTACTAGAAATATGTGGGAAAAGATAACTTCAAGAGGATCCCTACCAATGATGACAAAATTTTGATGAACACATCACAATGTAACAAAATTAGTTAAAACTAGTATCCTAAAGAAATAATATAGAAAAGTGGCACAATCAGGCCGTACCCCTAGTGATCTTTGATATTACCTTTTCTAATTGAATTCCTCACAATATTTACATAATTACTGAATTATTAAAGCATTAAGAATGAAAAAACCAATGCAAACAAAATCCAGTTGCAATAAAATAGAATGTTGTAACAAAATAGGTGCAATATGATATATGTCGTATGAAAAATTATGTAGAACATTGAATGCAAGATGGAGGGTTGTTTGCATGAAATTAAATAAGAGCAATAAATTAAACAAGCTTAAAATAGAAATAAAATAGAAAGTAGATAAAAAGAACTTAATGCAATAAGACAGCTAATTCAAGGAATCGAAAGCCTTAAATTGGATTAATCATGGATTAATTAGGATTTAATTTTTCTAATTAATTCTTCAACCTTAGATTATTTGGAACCCCTGCAATAACCCATGAATTCTAAGGTAGATTACCTTCTAAGATTTGATCAATTAAGACTAGTTGATTAAGCAATCATTATAATCCTTATGTTAGATCAAAATTGATTTAATGATAGAATTCAGTTGAATTGAGAAATTAATTTAGAAACCTCCAAATTAACCCTTCAACCCTCTATCTCTATGTGTAAAAATCATAATTTACTAACCATAATTTAACATCAAAATAGAAAGAAATAAAAAATTATGAGGATGAACATCAATTATACCAAATTAAAATCCAACAGAAGTAATTTCAAGAATTCAGTACAAGTAAATAAGAGAAGAGAAAAATTAATTAAAAAATTTAACATTATAATTCATAATTTAATAATCTAGATGAAGAAAGCCCTAAACTCCTTGAATCAATTGCAAGTTTAAGCTTCCATTGATGAAAGATAAAGAAAACAAGAAGAAGAAAAGTTGTGCTATAGAATACTGTGTAAAAATCTAAATATTCTAATGAGTTTTCTCTATTTATTTATCCTAATTAAGCTAAAATCCTATTAGACTTAGATTGTATGACTCTCAGCATTACAATAATTAGGCCTACCTATTTTTAACAAGAAAATTAACTTTAACAGTTATAATAGTAAATTTTCACAGGTCTGACTTCCTACCAATTTAAGACTATAGGATAATTTGGAAAACTCATAAACATAAAAGTTGTAGGCCTATGTCTTATGAAAATTAGGGCACTATTTCCATATTAATTTGACCTCTATAACTCCAAATATGGCCTAAAAACAAAGGCAAGCTTAGCTAGGGTAGAGACACAACTTCAACTTCTCAACCACATATGACCTCCAAAATGTCTTAATTAGGCTGGGGCCGAAACATAAAAGTTATATATCTCTCTTTAAGCTTTCTAAAAATATGAAGTTCACCTTAATCTGATATCCAAAGCTCAAGATATGACTAAAAAACAAAAATAGTATCAAAATCTAATATTTATCGAATAAATTAAAGTATTTTAAAATTCAACTATAGGCCAATTTTATAAAATTAAGCATGTATAACCCATTAAAAGACATAAAATAGAGAAAAATAAAATAGTAAATATTTTTCTCATCATTATTAATCCACCATTAGCTTTATAACTGTCGACCATTGGCCATTGAGTGCCAGGACTACTCTTATGAGATATAAAAACTAGCTTTCTTTCATTATTCCCTTATTTCCATTTATGACATTTACATAAATGACATAAGTCAAAATAAGTATATACCTCTTATTTGAATTCAAATAAAATTCAAAAAGATAAAATTCCAAGAAAATAAAAATCTAGATTTTGAGTTCTCATTCAAAAAGATGAATTTTTAGAATTTTGGTATTTTTTACCTCATTAAAGAACCATTTAAGAGCTTCTAAAAATAGCTTGAAAATCATAATTTCATTAAGTTATATCAAAACAACTAAGGCTAAGATTTTTTCTTTCTAAATTATATGTATTTTATATAATATCCCATAAAAAGGCTTCAAACTTAGAAATTTTTGAATAATCTTAGATGATGAGTTAAGTAGAGACATGGCACTTTTTTTATATTCATCTATTAGTACTATATTTGATGTGGTTAGCATGTTATGCATATTGGAAATATCTATATATTGTAAGTGGTTATTAAGCAAACCTTCACGGCCATGCAATGAATGCATGGCAATTTTATTACTTGTTATTATTATGATGGAAATTAAACTATTGTGTTGTTATTGGAATAAATTAAGTCACGTGACCATGTAGAGAAGTATGGCAATGTTGTGATGAATAAAACAGATTGTGAATCAAATTATCATGTTTATAGAATGGATATAGTCATGTGGCAACAGATATATGAATTATGTGTGTTTAAATATTTATATAGAAATGAGTGGGTAACGTAAATACATTTGAAATGTAGTATGCTTAACATATGCTTTATGAAAAAGAATGTGTTGAATGTATTTAATAGGTGATATAAGAAGGGAAATGTGATAGTGTTTGACAAGGCTATCTTTACCAAAGAAAATGTGATAGTGTTAGAAGCTAGACAAGGCTATCTTCACTAAAAGAAAATATGGTGGTGTTGAAAGCCTTACGAGGCTATTTCCAGTAAAGAAAATGTGATGGTTTTGAAAGCTTAATGAAATTATATTCACTAAAGGAAATATGATAGTGTTAGAAGCCTAATGATTTTGTTTTCACCAAAGGTAATGTGATAATGTTGAAAGCTCGACGAGACATGTCATGACCCAAACCTAATAGTAACTAGCATAGAACTTACTGATGTGAGCCCGCAAGTGCACGGGTTTAGTCGAGTTATAGTATAAAAGATATCGTCTCCACAGGGATTGAGTGTTGAATACTAACTGAATTTCAAGGTAAATTATCTAGGTATACTAATTGTGATTGTGAATTAAGAGTAAAATGTGAAACAAAGTTTAGTTATAAAAAAGGAAGCAAATGGAACTAGTATAAATTAAGTAAAGATTTAATTCAAATGGGGTGGAAGTGTACTCAGCTTTAGGGTTTTCTTGTGATATTCATTATGGAATGAAGATAATTTTCTGGCCCAGTTTGCTGTTAATTTAGATTGCTGGATTATCGAAAATAAACTATACCTCATTGCAAGGCTACTAGCTACTAACCAATAAATAAAGTGCCCAGAATTTCTCTAGTAATCACTCACCTAGGTTGCATTAACAGTGCTTTGAGAATCCAATTTTAGACATTTCATCTTGTGCAAAAAAATCCAATTAGCTTAATTCCTAAGTCTAATAGAGATTCCCAATGATTATGCAAGGTCTGATTAATTAATTGGTCATTCCAACCTAAAATCAACTAATCCTTTACACAAATCTAATATTCTAGAAGTATTGGGATGCTGAATTACAAAACAGCATAATCAAATCATAAATTAACAATAAATCAAGCTAGATTATATTAAAATCAAATCCATAAATCCATGAACAAGTCTACCCCAGCTGAGCACTGAGGTTTAGTGTGAGTTCATTACAAAACCAGCAGAAAACTAGAAAATAGAGAGGGGAATCAAACTAGTCATGAAGCTTTACAAATTCCTTGCTTGAATCCAATCCTCCAAGGCTAGCAGTCACCCTTAGTGTCTTTAGGTCTCTCCAAGGGTTTCTACCGATGGCTCCCTTTTTAATTTTTAACTCTTCTCTCTCTTTTTAGCAAATTCTCTGCATAAAACTTATATCGATAAAGTACATGGGGTATGACACAGCCTGTGTTGTGACCCGTGTTCTTATACGAAGGGTCAGGCAGTATGGTATACGGGGTCTGACATTCCCTGTGTCAACCCCTGTGTTCTTTTGTGAGCAGCTCAGTAAGGCTTCGAAATACACAGAAAGATACACGGCTATCCACACGGGGTTCTTATACCCTGTGTTCTTTGTCAGATGAGCGAATTTGCTTTGATTCTCCATAATTTGCATGGTTTTAGCTCTGGATCCTTTTCTAATGCTCTAATGAGTCACTTCAAAACCTGAGAACAAAATATCGAGCATTTAAGTACCCTTTTCCAATTAATTTGCATAAAATACTAAATAAATAAGTGATGAAACACATAAAATATAAGTGTAAATGTGCATTTATCACTTACTACTTGATTTCCACTAGTATAATTTGATTTACTTATCACAATACTAAATGATTAGCTAGAGAATGAACAAAATGGATAGTATCATTTAATAGGAAAGAAGATTTCAATCATTGATAAGGTTTTGCAAAAGTAAGAGAAAGTTAGAATTCCTTATCTTTGTCACGACCCTAATCCAGTTGTGACCAATTTGGAACTTGTTTCCACTAACCTTATCCAGTTTACTTATCACAATCTTGAACAATTAAATAGAGAATGAACAAGATGGATAGTAACGTTTAATAAGAAAGAACACTTCAATCATTAACAAGGTTTTATAAAGTATAAAGAAGTTAAGGTTACATATAACTTGCCCAAGTTAAGGATAAGCCACCTTAACTAACCCAAAAGGGAATTTGATGTTTGAATTCTCTACCTAAACCTATACATAAAATAAAGCCCCAAAAGCTATTCAATACACAAATATCTGGTGCTATCAAATAATTAAACTAATAAGCTTCTAGTGAGTCTAGATTTAAGGAGGTGATAATAGAGGCTTGATATGTGTATTTGCAAAATAAATCATAATGGAATGAGTTTAGGGTTTAATGAGTAAATACTCTAATAAAAATAAATACAATAATATAATAATCTTACCTTCTAAATTATTCTCTTATAAAAGCTAACACATAAACATTTACAATTACCGATTCATACTTTAATGGTCATAAAGTAATCATTAATAACTATATGAACACATAGGAAGATCAATTAACAATTCAATTATAATTTCATAATGCAATTCATAATAATAAATAAATAAATAAACACATACATCCACTTTATGATTCCTAGGTGAGCCATATACCTTACCTATTTTTCCATTCTTATGCCTCCTAGATTAACTTTATATCCTACCAACCTTCTATTAGGAATTGGTCATCTAGTGTTCACATTGCCCTAACATATTTCTCAATTCATAATTTCACAATGCTTTTATTTCTCATATTAAAGCATAAAGTATGATCATCGTATTAATCAATAATACCATACTTCAATTTGTGCCAATACAATACATTTTATTACATAAACAAAATTATAAGTTTGTTCACATCTTGTATTATATAGTGCAGTAGCTCAATTCATTATTTCATGGTTTCCAACACATGTATTTACCTTTCATAATTATTTCTATCTTGCCTTAGTGTCTAGGAATGATTCATCCTTTATTGGGCCCTTAGGAATCGTGTTTAAACAAAGTAGGATAGGTATAATTGACTACATACTCAACTATGGGTGCCTTAAAAACAATTCTAAGGTCCACGTTGACTATATAGTCAATTATTTAGGTCTAAGAACAAATTTAGGGCTTAATAGTCAAGTATTGGGCTTTAAAGAGCATCCTAGATGTTTATAGTTGATTATATAGTTCATTGTTAAGCTCCAAAAAGCAACTTATAGCCAAATAGTTGACTATACCTTTAAAGAAAACATTTTCTATGGCATGGTCAATTGTCACTTGGAATCTTGTAGAAACTGTGAATTTTTCACTAGTTAACTACACTAAAAACTTGCATTTAATGCATCCATTTGCTCATTAAACATCACATAACAATAAATACAAATTAGTATCACATTAATGAAGCCATAGTTATCATTAAATTAAATTAACTCCATAAATCAACGTAAAATCAAGCATTTATGTTTATATAACCATAAGAGCCAAATTGTGCAATTAACATAGGCTCTTAAAATTTAATTAGAAAAGGTAAAGTATCCATTCACTTAGTATAGATGAGATTTCTAGGATGTCAAATTTGAGGTTTTTAACATCATTCACACTAAAAAGCAATATTTTCTTATGTTTAGTTTCTAAATCCATTTTAAAATCAAAATTCATCAAATTTTTATAAACTAAAAGGAAGATTAGGAAGAATCCTAGCAATAAGGATATTCTTACCTTGATTGGATGAAGAATTTGAGAAAAATTGATAATTACTTAAGGAAGAGGAAGGAATAAAGAGAGTTTGTGTGAAAAATGAGGAATTAGGAAAATAAGGAGGGTTAAAAGGCAATGGCTATAAAAATAGGGAATAGTGCCTTAAGGGTATTTTTGAAATTATATTTTAAACTCTCTCTATACTCACATTCTTACTTATAATAATTCAAAACCTTATACTTTGTCACTTTATTAAATTTTCCTCATTTATTTATCATCATGACTCATCTCAAAATTTATTAAAGCATTAAATTTTAATTTTCTTTATAATTGCATATAAAACCCTTATTTAAGCAAAGTATGTCAATTATTTCAATTATCTCCTTCACAGAACAAATTTTAAATTATTATATTTTGAGAATCCCTTTAAAGGAATTCATCCTTGAATTCTTAGAGTGTATGATACCTTTATAGTTTTATGGAATATAGGAAGGTTAGACTAATCATTCACCAAACAATTAAAGGTATTTCTATCATATATCTACTTTTAATTCCCATATAGCTTTTTCCACTCTATGGTGTTCCCAACAAACCTTCCTATATAGAACTTCCTTAGATTTTAATTTCAAACATAATGATATAAGATCTTTATTGGTTGCTCCTTGTAAGATAACTTATGATCTAGCTACAATGATTCATCCTAAATTACGTGAAACTCATCTAGTAGGTATTTTTTATGCATTAAGATATATGATATAAGATGAATGGCTCATAACCTATTGGATAACTCTAACTAATATGCTACAGCTCCAACAAGTTTGAGTATAGGAAATAGCTTAATGAAATGAGGTACTAATTTGCCTTTGTCCTTAAACCTCATCACACCCTTCGTAAGTGAAATCATTAGAAATATCATGTTCTTTGCCTGAAACTCTGATTCTTTCTTCTTTTTATTTGCATGTGGTTTTTGTTTATCTTGAGTTGTCTTTAGCCAATAATGAATAATTTGAACTTATTCTAAAGCATTGATCACTTAATCCAATCCTAAGAGTTTTACATCTCTCAATTTTAAACCATTTTGCTAGAGAACAACACTTCTAACCATAAAATGCTTTGTAGGATGCCATTTAAGTGCTAGATTAATAAATATTGTTATAAGCAAATTCAATCAAGGATAAATACCTTTCCTAAATCCTTTTAAATTTCAAGGTGCACACCTTGAGCATTTATTCCAATATTTGAATGGTCTTCTCATATCATCATCAATTTGTGAATGAAAGGCTACACTAAATAGTAGTTGAGTCCCTAATGCTTGTTGAAATGACTGTCAGAAATGACATGTTAACTAAGTACTACAATCTAACATGATTATGATGGGACTCCATATGATGGCACAATATTGTCAAGACACACCTAAGCATATTGAGTTTCTATAAAGGTAGAAAATAGGTAGATTTTATTAGTCTATTAATAATGACATATATGGAATCATATCCTTTTTAGGTTCTAAGCAAGCAAGTTAAGAAGCTTATAGTCATACTTTCACATTTTCATTCCGATATTTTAAGTGGTTGATGTATTTTAGCCAGGCATTAATGTTCTACTTTCATTTACTAGTAGGTAAGATATTTCACCATATAACCCAACAAATCCTTTTTCATTCCTTTCCACTAAAAGACATCTTTCAAATCATAGTACATTTTTATTACTTTAAGCTGTATAGTGTATAAAGCATTTATAAGCTTAGTACATTGATTCATTCTGTTCACTTATGGGAACCTAAATTCATCCTTAGCAACACATTATTCCTCTTTAATCAATATTTAAGTTAAATTTTGGTTCTTCAGTTAACTTATTTACCAATGTTACATAACTTAGATCATTCCTCTAAGAACCATTAATTCTTTCCATGATAAATGATTGGACTACCACATGAATTAGCATTACTTCCTATTTTGTGGATTGCATTTTTATTATCTTACTTGCCAATTTCTTGCTAAAACCATCCGCTACTACATTAGTCTTACCAAAATATTAAGTAATCAAAATCTTTAACGAGCTTCATCCATCTCCTTTACCTTAAATTAAAATCTTTCTACTCAAAGATATACTTCAAGTTGTTATGATTTGTGTAGATTTTAGTGGCTTCTATATATAGTTAATGCCTTTAAATTTTTAAAGTAAAAATTAATACTGCCATTTCTAGTCATGAGTGGTATAATTATGCTTATGTTTTTTCAATTATTAGAAGATGTAAGTGTCACTATGATATATTGCATAAGAACACATCTGAGCCCAATCCTAGACACATTAAGTATACCACACACCTTCCATTAAGGTAGAGCCAACACTAGTAGGATTGTCAAACATGATTTCAACTTCTAGAAATTATTCCCACATGTATCCAACCACTTAAATTTAACATCTTTCAATGTCAATCTAGTTAATGGTTTGGAGGTTATAAAGAAGTCTTTAACAAAGCTCTTGTAATATTAGACCAATTTAAGGAAATTATGAATTTTAGTAGCTAATGATAGCCTTGGCTAACTCTTTATTAGCTCAATCTTTTAAAGGTCCACCCAAACTCCCACTTGCAACACAATAGGGTTGAGGAATTTGATATTAATCGTACAAAATTCACATTTGAAAAATTTTGCATATAATTAATACTCCTATATGGTTTGCAAGATTGCCCAAAGATGTTGAATATATTCTTTTTTGCTTTTAAGTACATTAAAATATCAACTACGAAGATAATGATGAACTTATCTAGGTAGGGCTTAAACATCTAATTCATTAAATCCTTAAGGTAATTAGAGCATTAGTTAATCTAAAAAACATGATTAGGAACTAAAAATAACTATATTGAGTCCTAAAAGCAGTCTTTGGAATGTTTTATTGTAGATTTTTAATTAGTGATGATTCATTCATAAATCAATCTTGAAAAAAATATTTTGCTTTTCAAAGCTCATTGAAGAGATTATCAATATATGGAAGTGGGAACTTATCTTTTATGGTGACTTTATAGATTTAATGAGAATCAATATACAACCATATTATTCCATCATTTTTCTATACAAAGAGAATAAAAGCTCAATGCTTGTGCCCTTGACAAGTCAAGGTGCCCCAAGCACCCATGCGGTTAGCCAGCCTATGCACTTTTTTCGATAGTTAGAGAATAAGAGCTCCCTAAGGTGAAGAGTTCAAGTGTATAGAGCCTTTGTCTAGTAAATCATGCAATTTCTCTTTCAACTTTTGCACTTTTATTAAGGTCATATGGTATAGGAGTATGGAAATCGGTTATATGCTAAGCAAAAAATCAATATGAAACTTAATCTCATAATTTAATGGTAATCGAAGAAATTTCTCTAAAAATAAGTCAAGAAATTCTCTCACTACTAGAACATTATTGACCTTGAGGATAGGTTAATTTAAATCTTGCACCAAAGTTAATGACCCTTTGAGCTTTAATGCTTGAAATGATGATAATAGTTTTTGACATCCTTTATCCCTAAAATTTAATAGGTGAAGAACCCTTTATAGACAAGGTAATAGATTTGTTAAAATAATTCTCATACATAATACTTGGATAACTAATCCATTCCTAAAATTATATCATAATCATCCATATCAAGTAAAGCTAGATATACCAACATTGTATAGTTATGAATCTTTATAGGGCAAGCTTTTAATTTGTGTATAGCTATGAGGGGCATTTTTATCAACATCATTACAATTAAAGGTGCATCCATTAGTTTAGTGTGCATAATTGTCGAAACCAATCAAAATTAAAAATTATTGGTTTGATAAAATTTATAGTATTAGGTAATAAACTAGGTCAAACTTTTAATGATCCATCTAATACATTTTATCACAATAATTAATTAGCCATGATTATATAATTATTTAAGCATTTTATGTAAAGAATGAAGAAGAAATAAATAGAAATAAAAGTAAAAATCAACCCTACATATTTAAGCAATTAAGCAAACAATATGTAAGAAAGATACAAAAATATAAATAAAGCAGGAATGTAAATAGAATTAAATTGGGGGGTTTGTTTCAAAGTGAAAAAATTTTCAAGATTGGAAATAGAATATAGGATTAACATAAAAAAAATAATATAGAAACACAATTAATATAAGAAAATTAAGAACTCTTTGATAAATTAATCACATATTGTAACATAATTGACATTTACAATTGATTTCTTAGCTTAGAATTATCCAAAACCTATGCAATTATTCATAAATTCTATGCTAGATTATTATCTAGGATTTGATTAATGCAAATTAGCAAAATCAAACAACTACTATAATCCATAAAGCTAGATTTAAATCAATTTGAATATGGAATTCAATTAATTTGAATGATTAAATCAATGAATGATTAAATCAAAAACCTTTAATTTAATCATTCAATCCTCTATTCTCACATGAAAAATGATGATTAATTAACAAAAATTTAATAAGACTAGATTAAAAATCATAAATCACAATATTGGACATAGGTTATACCAAATCTATATCCAATTCATGCAATTCTAAAAAATTAGATAAGAGAATTAAAGAAAGAGGAAAATTAATTAACAAAAAATAACATTATAGCTTAGAATCTTATAATCCTAATCAAGATGAGCCTCAAGTTTCTTAAATCAATCCAAAATTAGCTTTTCATGAATAAAAAGAAAAAAATTGGAAAAGAGAAGAAAAATGTCTATAATTGTGTGTTCTTGCCTTTGGAGGTATAAAACTCCTAAATTTGATCACTCCTTCTTTAAAACCTAATAGGCCAAGTAAATATGCCTCCTAGGATTACAAAAAATAGGCCTTGCTAGTTTTAAAAGCCTATAGCCTAATTTACAATTTAATCTACTTATAATATTTTACTATAGTAATTTTCATCACTGAGCGTCTAACTTATGTTTGACCATCAAAACAACGTAGTTTCACTAAACTCTAAATATGAAAATTATTTGTTTAGGTATTAAGCAACTTTAAAAATTAGTTTCACCTTGATTGGACAATTGGAGCTCCATATATGACCTAAAATTTGAGATTGGTTAACTTAGATAAAAACAAAATATTAATTTCACAGCCATTTTCAACCTTACAAATATTTGAATTAGGCTTTGTTCAAAATTTGAAAGTTTTAGAGCTTCCTTTAAAATTTTCAATGATATAAGGATTACCCAATTTTAACATTTGAAATTCAAGTTATAGCTAAAAAATTAAAATAGTGTAAAAATCTAGCATTAACTAAACAATTTCAAAATATTAAAAAATTGACACCTAATCACATAATATGGCTATTATATAAAATTAAGCATATGAAACACGTTGAGAGGCATAAAATAGGAAGAAATAATATAAACAATATTTTACATCAAATTCCCCCACAAGTACAACTAAAGAATAATATTTTGCATGACCTCAGACAAATATAACTTTATTTAAAACTAAAAAATAAAATACTTACTTTTCAAAGACCTTAAAATCACAAATCCACAAGCAATCAAAAATTAAAGCCTTCACGAGACATAACATATTATGAACAAAAATCTTGACAAACTTGAAATTAATGAACATAACAACTTTATTAAAAAAGGTAGATCAAATTCATAGATTCTCTTAAAATTCACTCTCTTACTCTCAAGTGTTTAGAATAAGTATTCATTGAAGTTCATTTGATGAAATTGCTCTACTACAAACTTGTTTATCATCTAATCTTTATCATTTAAATTACATGTATAATGCAAATAAAAAATACTTTATTTAAGCTTGCAATGAGGTTAAGGAGAAAATGAAGGAAAATTAAAGATATAAAGATTAAAAATCAAAGAAATCAATAGAGTATTTGAACCATAAACATATAGGCAATTTATGAACAATTACAAGTTAACATAATAACCTAACTTTAAATTCAAACACTCATTGACTTCTTTTTTCCCCCTTTCTTTCCTAGTTCTTTTTTATTTTATTCTTCTTCTTTTCACTTTTCTTCTTTTTCATCATTTTTTATATTTCTCTTTTTTTTAAACTAATTCCTTAGCTTGAAATTGATAAATTTTAACAAAATACACACACACACACACACCCCTCCACATTACTTAAAAACCTATCTAATAAAAATTCAAATGCTTTACAAATCCTTAAAGTTAGGTAAAGACACTTATTTTTTATTAGAAAAATGTTCATAGGCTGATTAACAAAAAAAGGTAATTAAAGTCAAGAGGGCTTAACAAAGATAAAAAATACAAGATTAGCTATTTAACAATAGCTCAAATAAAGAAAAAATGTCTTTATCATTTTCAAAGATACATATGCAACTATAATCTCAAAAAGAATTAAAGCAAATTCTAAAGAAATAAAAATCATGAAAGAATATCACACAAGAAGGAAAAGTAATAGCAACAATTTTTAATATAAAGCTTAAAATCTCACAAGGAATGTCATGCTACAAAATTTAATTCACCAATTCAAAATCTATTAATATATTAATCCATTTTAAAAAGTAAAATCATTCATTCAATCATATTATAAACCTATCAAAGTCCTATCGATTCCTACTCATAAAAAATCTAAAATCTCTATTAATGAAAAATAATTAAAATAACTTAAAATGACTTTAAAAACCAATTGGAAAAACACATATTTTTTAATTTTTCTATTTTTAACTTAAAAAGTACTAAAGGAAGACATAAAACATAAATTAAATCTTAGAAGTCTTTGGCTTCGAAAATTATTAAAATTTTAGTGTCATTGTTGAGGATTCATTTTAATTTACCTTTAACATCATTTATTAGTTGTAATTTTCATAATTGTTCAAGAATTCTACTCAATTTTGCAAAGTTAGCGTTTCCTTGCATTTTATGATTTTTGTTATTTTTTATATTTTATTTTTCTAGAAAAATTTTACATCTTAAAGATAGAAAATGAGACATATAAGGCTCTTTATCTAATCATTCTTGGATGGCTTTTTTTTTTAAAAAAGTAAGAATTATAATCAATGTTTGAGATGGAATATTAACCATGGAGTTTACTGATGTAACTACTAAGTTTGATATTGTTGAAGTTACACAATAGTTTATTGTTAATTTTATGTTCTTTCTTATGCTTTTAAGCCTTTATTGCATGATGTTGCTCACTCTATTTTTTTCTAATTCTATCTTTGATTTCGTTATTTCTAATGTATTTGCTAAAGCTACTAATAATGATATGCTTGTTGACTTGAGATTTTTAAGTTTATAGAGTTTATTAATGGACTTGAGTACATTTGCTTCAATGGTGATAAGAGGTTTAACATATGAGTTAAGATTTTTGCATTTATAAGTAATAAGAATATCGCTATTTTAGAATATGAAGGAAATGATGATCATGTAAAAATTTTATTTGCAAAAGTGGTGTTTATTACTAAATTAGTAACTCCAATTTATCCAGTTAAACTTGAATTCTTAGAGACAAAACAATGCTTTCTTATTAATCATTCTAGTGATTGAATTATGATTTTGAACTTTCATGAAAGAGTGATTGAAGGATAGCACTTGAAGAAATTATGTTGAATGATTCCAATTTACAAATGACTTCTTTACTGGATGATGTGAAGCTTAGCAATTTCCAAGTAAAAAATGTAGTTAATTTTCATGTGGATCTTGGTTGAAGAAGTTACAATTATGTCAAGTCAAAGATGTCAAATAAAGGCACTTTTTAGGAAGTAACCCATGCCTTTCATATTTGCTTTTTCTTTCTTTCTTTTTTATTTTATATTTTACTTATCCTTTATGTTTCATGATGTTGATATGCTTTGCATAAAAAAGAATGTAAAATTTAAGTGTGCAAAAGAGACTTTTAGAGTTTGATTTATGTGTTATGTTTTATTTAATGCTTTTGAGGTTGAAAATTTTGAAAGTAATATTGAATAATGTGTGTTTTTCCAATTAGTTTTTGAAATCTTTTTAAGTCATTTTAATTGCTTTCCATTGATAAAGATTTTTCATTTTTCATGAGTAGGAATAAATAAGAGTTTGATGGGTTCATTGCTTCTTGAAATGGATTAGTGCAATGATGGATTTTGAATTGGTGAATTAAATTTGGTAGTATGACTTTCCTTGTGAGATTTTAAGCTTTATGTTGAAAATTTATGCCATTATTTTTCCTTCTCAAGTGATATTCTTCCATGATTTTTGATTCTCCAAAACTTACTTTAATTCCTTGTGAGATTACAATTGCACATATATATACAAAAATAATAAAGGCACTCTTTCTTTGTTTAAATTGGAGTCAAATAGTAAACTTTAAATTTTTATCTTTGTTAAGCTTCCTTGAGCCTAATTATCTTTTCTTTGTTAATTAGCCCATGACCATTTTTTCAATGAAAAAGAAGTGTCTTTACTTAACCTTAAGGATTAGTAAAGCATTTAAATTTTTGTTAAATAAGTTTTTAAATAAGTGTAGGGTGTGTATATGTGTATTTTATGGAAATTTATAAAGCTCAAGGATTGGTTGAAAAGAAAAGAAAGGAAGGAAGGAAAAAAAGATAATGACAAAAGAAAAAATGATGAAAAAAAAGAATTAAAAAAGTGAAAAAATAATAATAAGGTAAAAAGAATCGAAAAAGAAAGGAAAAAAAGAAAGAGGTTGATAAGTGTTTGAATTTAAAGTTTGATTGTTGTGTAGAGTTATAATTATCCATAAGTTATGCAAATGTTTATGATTTAAATGCTCTATTAATTTTCTTAGATTTTTAAGCTTTATATTTTTAATTTTCCTTCCCTTTCTCGCTAACCTAATTACAAGCTTGAATAAGTGCTTTATGTTATCTTGTGCATGTGATTTGAGTAATGAATATTAGATAATAGACAAGCTTATGGTAAAACAATTTCATAGAATGAACTTGAGTGAAACACTTTCTTAAACACTTGAGAATTGGAAAGTGAGTTTTAAGAGAATCCACCATTTTAATCTACCTTCTCGAATAAAGTTGCTATGTTGATTGATTTCAAATTTGTCAAGATTTTTGTTCATGATGTGTTATGACTCTTGATGGCTTTGATTATTTCTTACTTATGAATTTATGATTTTTGAAGTCCTTAGAAAGTAAATCTTTTGTTCTTTAATTTTAAATAAAGTTGTACTTACCTAAGGTCATGCAAAGGCTATATGTTGAGGAATTTGATGTGTAAAATATTCTCTATATTATTTCTTTCTATTTTATGCCTCTTAGTACATTTCATATGCTTACTTTTATGAAATTAACCTTGTTATGTGATTGGGTATTAGTTTTCTAATGTTTTGAATAGTTTAGTTGAGGTTAGACTTTTACATTATTTCAAAATTTTGGCTATAAATTAAGTTTTGGATGTCAAAATTACGTAAATTTTATATCATTAGAAAGCTTAGAGCAAACTTTAAAACTTTCATGTTTTTAGCCAAAGCCTAATTTGGACATTTGGAAGGTTAAAAATGGTTATGAATTTGATGCTTTATTTTTGTTCAAGTTGAACTTATCTCAATTTCCAAGCTATATCTAAAGCTTTAAAGGTTCAATTAAGGTAAAACCACTGCTTAAAGTTTCCTAAGATCTAACCTAACAATTTTTATGTATGGGATTTAGCAAAACTACATCATTTTAATGGTAAAACATAGGTTAAAAGCTAAGTGATGAAAATTATTGTAATAAAACATTGTTAGTAATTGTAATTAAGTTACAGGTTTTTAAAATTAGCAAGCAACCCTAGAAGATATATTTACTTGGCCTTTTAGGTTTTGAATAAAGAAAGATTAGATTTAAAGTTTTAAATCTCTAAGGTCTAGAATACACAATTCTAGCTACCTTTATTCTCTTCTCAAAATTTTTTGTTTTTATCTATGGAAGGCTAATTTTTAGATTGATTTAAGGAATTTAAGACTTATCTTAATTTGGATTGTAAGATCCTAAACTGTAATGTCAACTATTATTAATTGATTTTTTTCTCTAGTTTTTCTATCTAATTTTTGGAAATTGCATGATTTAGATAAAAATTCCAAAATTTTGATAGTTTTCAAAGCTAATCAAAATTAAAAATTACTAGTTTGATAAATATTTGTAGTATAAGGCAACAAACCAGGTCAAACCACTAGTGATTTATTTAATAAATCCTATCACAATGATTTACTAACTATGATTATAGAGTTATTTAACCTTTTATGCAATGAAATCAAAAGAAATAAATGGGAATAGAAGTGAAGATTAATCCTACACACTTTAGTAATTAAGTGAATAGTATGCAAATAAGATGTAGGAATGTAAATAGAACTAAATTGGAGGAGTTTGATTCAAAATTAAGCAAAATTCAAGATTAGGAACTGAATGCATAATTAACATAAAAAATAAAGAACACAATTGATCTAAAGAAATTAAGAACTCTTCAGTAGATTAACCATAGATCACAATATAATTAACCATTGTAATTGATTTCTCAACCTACAACCATCCAAAACCCCTACAATTCATAAATTCTACACTAGATTACTATTTAACATTTGATTAATTCATATTAGTTAAATTCAGCAATCATTATAATCCATAAAATTAGATCTAAATTAATTTGAATAAATAATTTAGTTAAATTGAATGATAAATTAGAAACCTTTGATTTAATCATTCAATCCTCTATCCTCGTATGAAGAATAATGATTAGGTAAACAAAACTTAACATAAGACTAGATTAAAATCATAAATCACAATATTGAACATATATTATACTAAATCTATATCCAATTCATGTAATTTCAAGAAGTTAGATAAAAGAAATAGGGAAAGAGGAAAATCAATTAACAATAATTAATATTATAACTCAGGATCTCTTAATCCAAATCGACATGAGCCTTATATTCTTTAAATTAATCCAAAGATTAGCTTTCTATGGATGAAAAGAAGAAACTTGGAGAAAAGAAGAAAGTTATCTAGAATTGTGTGTTCTTGACTTTGGAGGTATAAAACCCTTAAAACTGATCTCTTCTCATTTAAAACCTAATAAGCCAAGTAAATATACCTTTTAGGGTTACAAAAAATGGGTCCTTGCTAATTTTAAAAGCCTATAATCTAATTTATAATTTAATTTACTAATAGTATTTTATTATAGTAATTTTCATTACTTTGCTCCCACCTCATATTTGACCATCAAAATGGCATAGTTTCACAAACCTTAAACATAAAAATTGTTAAGCTAGGTCTTAGCAAATTTGGAAATTAGTTTCATCTTGATTGGACATATGAAACTCCAAATATGGCTAAAAAATAGAGAATGGTTTAGCTTGGACAAAAATATAACATCAACTTCATTACCATTTTTAACCTTCCAAATGTTTGAATCAAGCCTCAACCAAGCATAAAAGTTATAAAACTTCCTCGAAACTTTCCAACAATACAAAGATTAGCCAATTTTAACATTCATAACTCAAGTTATGGTTAAAAAACTAAAATAGGGTAGAAATTCCGCATTAACTTAACAATTTCAAAACATTAGAAAACTAATACCCAATCACATTATAAGGTCAATTTCATAAAATTAAGCATATAAAACACATTAAGAGGCATAAAATAAGAAGAAATAACATAGAAAATATTTTACATATCATGTTTATCTAAAGTGACAATAAATCTTTTTACTACAAATTAATGAGTGGCTCTAGAATCAAATAAACTTTAATGGAATGGTTTTTAATGGTAATAGTACTTATCTCCATTGCATTGAAGGTATAAGTCTCTTAGTGAGTGAGTGTATAAACTTAAGCTTAACTCTTGCTTACCTCTTTTCCTTAGTTTGCTATATAAGCACCTTTAGTGGGAGCTAAAGGATTTCTTTAACAATAAATGGGTAAAGGATTTAGGGCATTTCATTATGACATAGAACAACCTACTCCTTGTCTTGCAATATTGTTAGGGCAATCCATCTTTGTGCCTAACTCTTCCACACTTAAAACATTCTCCTATAAAATGGTTATAAAGGCCACCATGGTGGTAATAACATTGTGAACACTAAGGTCCTCCACTATATTACATTGAAAGTCAGCTTTATTAGCTTAGAGGAGGATTAGAAAGAGAGTTATTTGTCCTTTAGAGCTCTTTCTAGTGGAAAATCCATTAGAGGCACCTTAATAAGATGTTGGCCCTAATAGTGGAACAACTTCCACCATATCGAAAGTTTGCAAGAAGTACTAAGCTTGGTTTAGCCCTTTAGACTAGCTTCTTTTCCTACTTCTTTCTTGCACTTATCTTACTTTCTTCTTATTGAATCTCAACATATGTCTCAATGCTTGATCCACTACCTTTTGATAAGTAATGTTCTGATTAACATGAATTTATCATAGTAGTAATGCTTTGGGCCTTATACAAACCTTTTTACTTTAACCTTTTTAATGGAAATCAAGTAAAGTGCATATCATGATAATCAAATGAATTAGGCATCATATTTGGCAATAGGATTATAGAAAAGCCCTCTTATTTTAGGTTTTTGAATTCTCAAAGTCTTCTTTGGTATATGCTTGAAGGTAGAAAGTGATCAATCATTCTTAAAAAGTTACCTAAGTTAAAGGATCTAAGTGTGGATCTTAATTCATTATGGTGTTAATGAAATGGTAATAGGCTATATCATCTAATTAGTATCCTAATAACTTAATCACTAGAGAGGTAGGCTTTTTAACATATTGCTCAATTGTGCAATGTGCTCTAATAATAGATGAGGATCCATTGTGGACTTAAAAACAAAATATCTTAGTGGATTTAGCCAAAGAAACTCATACACAACTTTGAATCTATTTCCTTTTCCTTTTATAGAAAAGGTATGTTCTTTCTCTTGTTCTTATTCTTGATCATGATTCTCATCATGATCAATTGGATGGCTTATATGTTCACCTTAGTCCCTTGATTAGCTATGCCCTATGCACGATAAAGAACTGTATCAATCTAATCTAAATATATTATAAGAAGGGCATGGTTTAAAGTGAGAACAATTGATCATTTCCCTCACTGGCCTTTTATCTACCATTATGAGCTTGCAAGTGCCTAAACGAGTCTTCATGTCCAGGATGTTTTACTCGTGCTTAACTTTTCATATTTACCATTTCTTAATTTCATAAAATTTCTTAAATAATTAAACAATGATTGAAGTAATTAATAAACAATCCATTAAATAATTTATCACATATAAACTTTACTACCTACATCAATCGTATGTAGGGTCCATCAAAATGGTACATATGATATGTAATCCTAGGTGCAAACATACCAGTAGTATGATTTTAGTTAACACTTATCATGATAACAAAGATATAGCCTAAGGGTCTCATGCTACTAAGAACCTAGACTATATTTTGATATAGTCTTTATCATGACTCTAACCTAGTCATAACTATCATGGAACCTACTACCTAGTTACCATTTAGATTAATACAATTTATATGCCACAATCCTGAATAATTAACTAGAGAATGAACAAGATAGATAGTAACATTTAATAGGAAAGAGTATTTTAATTATTAATAAGATTTTACAAAGTATAAAGAAGTTAAGGTTTCTTATCCTTTATCATGACCATAACCTAACTATGATATAGAACCTACTACTTAGTTTCCATTAACCTAATTCAATTTACTTATCACAATCTTGAATAATTAACTAAATAATGAACAAAATGGATAATGGCATTTGATAGGCAAGGAAATTTCAATAATCAATAATGTTTTACAAAGTATGAAGAAGTTAGGGCTATTTATAACCCATTTAAGGTAAGGATAAGCTGCACTAACTAACCTAAAAGGAATTCAATGTTTGGAACCTTTACCTAAATCAATGCATAAAATAGGGCCTTAAAAGTTATTTTATATATAAATATCTGGTGCTACAAAATAACTAAACTAATAAGCTTCCAATTAGTCTAGCTTTGAAGATATAGTGGTAGTAGTGGAAGCTTGACCATATCTACAAAATAAATTATGAAAAAGTTAAGCTAGGGCTTAGCGAGTAAGTACTCTAATAAAAACAAATGTAATAATAAAATAACCATACCTACTAGATCATTCTCTTATAAAAGTTAATACATAAACATTTGCAATTACTAATTCGTACTCTAACACTATAATGGACTCATTAATAATTATATTATCACACATTCATATCATATAAGAATGACCAATAAATAATTTAATTATAATTTTATAATGTAATTCATAATGATAAATAAATAAACATTTACATCCACCATGTGACTCATAGGTCAACCTTATGCCTACCCACATTTCCATCCTTATGCCTATTAGGACAATCTTGCATCTTACCCACCTTTCTATCCTTGTGCATCCTAGGTTAACTTTATATCCTACCCACCTTTTACCTAAAATTAGTCACCTAATGTTTACATCACCCCAATGTATTTCTCAATTCACAATTTCATAATTCTTTAATTTCTCATATTATGGCAAAAGCTATGCTTATCATATTAGTTAACAACACTATGCCTTAATGCATGACTATATAATACATTCCATTACATAAATAACATTATAAGGTTGTTCACATCTTGTATAATGTTGTATAGTAGTTTAATTCCTCATTTCTTCCAGCCATGTATTTACACTTAGTAATCATTTGCCATCTTGCCTTTTTGTTTAGCAATCATTTTTAAAGGTCTATTAGACCCTTAGAATTCATTTTTAAACAAATTTGGATTAGTATAGTCAATTATACTCAACTATAGGAGCCTCAAGAGCAATTTTAGGAGCCATAGTCATTTAGTCAACTCCCTGGGTCTAAGAATAAATTTGGGGCTCAAAAGTTAATTATAAAGTCAATTGTTTGGCTCCAGAAAGCATCTTAAAGGTTTATAAGTGACTATTAATCTCTAGAAAGCAACTTGTAGCCAAATTGTTGACTATGCCTTTCAAGAATGCATTTTTTAGGGGCATAGTCGACAATATAGTCAATATTACCTAGAATTTTGCAAGAACTTCAAATATTTCACTATTCATCTACCCTAAATCTTGCATTTAATGCATCAATTTGCCCACCAAACATCACACAACCATAAATATAAACTAGTATCACATTAATGATGCCATCATCATCATTAAATCAAACCATTTCTATAAATGACATACAATCAAGCATTTGTGTTTATATAGCCATAAGAGGCTAAAATGCGCAATTTAACATAAATTCTTAAATTCTAATAAGAAAAAGTGGAGCATTCACTCACTTAATTTGAAAAAAAATGTTGGGACATTAGATTTGAGGTTTCTTAAACTTTCTCACACTAAAAACCAAAGCTTTCTGTGTTAAGGTTTTAAATCCCCTTTGAATCCAAAACTCATCAAATTTCACTAAATTAAAAGGAAAATAAAGAAAAATCCTAATAATAGAGATTTTCTCATCTTGATTAGATGAAGAATTTGAGAAAGATTGATGATTCCTTATTTTGGGTTAATCAAGGGAAAAAGAAAGAGAAGAGAAAGTTTGTATGGAAGATGAGGAATTACAAAAATAAAAAGGGATGAAGGGCAATGGCTATAAAAATGAGGAATAGTTCCCCAAGGAAATTTTTGAAATTATTTCTTAAATTTCCTCTATACTTATGTTCTTTTACAATAGTTTAAATTCCTTATTTATTTCCCACCATAACTTATCTTAAAATTTATTAAAACATCAAATTTTAATTTTTTTTCAAAATTTACACACAAAATTCCTAATTTAAGTAGAGCATGCCAATTATTTCAATTATCCTCTCTTGTAAATAAATTATAAATTACTATATTTTGAAAAGGATGTAACAAAGTTATCTTCACCGAAAGATAATGTGATGGTGTTAGAAGCTTGCAAGAAATTGTCTTTACTAAAAGTTAATGAGATAATGTTAGAAGCTCACATGAAACTATCTTTAATAAAGAGCCATACTATTGAAAGTCCATAAGGTTGTTTTCATTATGTTATTATTTATATGTCATGATGAGATTTATGATATGATGAATACGTACATTTAAAATATTTCTTATAAATTAATGTGCAATTACTAACAAATGTTAAGTTATAACAAGTATGATTATGTGACTAAGTTCACGGAAGGGTAAATGTAGTTAGTAAGCTTATGTTTATTATTTTGTTTGCTTATACTAGAGTGTTTACTCATTAACTCCTAGAATTACCTTTCTGTGTGTTTTTCTTTTACAAATACTCAAGTTGATCCTCCACCACCACCTTGGGGTGCTCTTAGAGTATCTAATATGATTTAGGTAATGTTTAGGTATCTTGTGGTAAAAGTCTTAGACTATAATCTATATAGGGTAAAGAGGGTAGAAGAACAATACATATATTTTTTAAGGTCAACTAGATTGGCTTATCTTTAAAATGACAAATTATAAGTAGAACTAACTTCTTTGTAACCAAAATATATTTTGTTAAATGAGAATATCTTCTTTTCCTTCTACGGTAAGGAAACATTTCTCAAATTCCCAAGGTTTATTTTATTTAAATTATATTGATTTATGGATTAGACTAATGAAAATTGGGTAACAAATTCCACATTGGCTATAGCTAAGGTTAGGTCATGACATCAAACTATTATTTTTAGTTCACCATGTTTACAAGCATGCTTCGCATTCTCTTAAGATTTCATTTTTCTTAATTGAAGTTTCATATCTAATGATGTTTCAGAATTCCAATCCTATCAAACTAGGCTTGTACAAATATGCTCCCTATTCATATGTACCAATCAATACTAATTTCTAAATTAATAGTTATAGCTCACTAACCTACGACTACTACCAAGAAAAGAAAAAGCCATATCTAACATTTTACATGTAATATATCTCTTTATGTTCAATCATGAAAACATTAAGGGACTAAGACATTTAATACATCTCATGAATGCTTAGTCTTCCTATCAAGATTTACATTTTTTTTTACTTTGGCTTTCTACCATTTATTATTTAGGATATAAATTCATAATTCATAATTTATTAATCTTGACAATTAGTTAGAACAACTCATGACACCAAAGAATAGCAATACATGTCCTTATTGCTAATGTGTAAATAAAATTATGAGTAAAATACAGTACCTTCCTTTATAATTTAATAAAATTACACCAACCACCCTTCTAATTTTAAATCCTACATTACTTTTTCTTTATTAAGAAAAAGTGGAACACATAACTCCGTTTTTACTTAATAATACTTAACATTATTTGGTCAATAATTTTACTATTTTTTAACAAAAATATATGAAATTTACCTTTTATCAATTATAAAAACAAAAAGAGATAAGGAAAGCCATTTATTCTTTCTATTTTCTAGAAGTTCTAATTCCATCTTCTAATTTTACATTTTTTCATGATTTCTTATCTCATTTTCTACTCTAATATTCTAAATGTAAAGATTTTAGCTTATAACAAAAAATATTTTAAAAAAACTAAAGAATTTATAAGTAGAAGATAAATAAAAGTAAGTTTAGTTTTATTTTTTTCCCAATAAGTTAAAATAAAGCCCTTTTTGCAAATCAAAAGAAAGAGCTTTTTACTTAAGAATCCATTTCCTTATTTTTGTTTTATAAATTTCTCATTTTTCCATTATCTAAAAAAAATTAGTAATTGGATAAATGAAAATGAAACTTAGGGTGGAAGGCATTATTTGGGTGTTGAAAAAAATGCTAGGTTTAATTTTTTTTTTCATTCTTCTAGTGATATGTTTTATTTAGAGATAGAGAAAGAAAACGTGGAGAAAATGGAATAATTTATGAAAAATTTTCTTTTCACTTTGGATTTATGAATTGATGATTATTTTCTAATTCGAGCCTTTTTTTGTTGAAATAGAGAAAAAGAGCATTGAAAGTAAGAAAAGATTAATTCAATTTCATCGCCCCCTTTTATCAAGCAACAAAAGTAAATAATCCAAAACCTATGTTTGGATTAAATAGTGACATCGTGTTCGTTCTTGGATACACTTTTTGAGTTGAAAGTAAAGGGAAGAAAATGATAACTAATAAATGTAGAGTTGGTGATGCTTTGTTAGGAGTTCCTTAATGGTATAATTGACATAATTGTAACTACAGTTGAGTAGGGTTTAGCATTGTAAATTGCCAACCCAAAAATTCTTAAAAATAGAAAGAAGCAGAGATAGATGAAAAGATAGAGGCCAAGTAAGGTAATGGTGCATTATAGCTAATGATAGCTTTTGATATAGACTGTGCAATAAAACTAGATAAAGGCTAATAGTGAAGCTAGGTAGTAACTTACACTACTCAATCTTAACCTTGTGCTATTTTCCTTTATAGGTTGCATTAGGAAGGTGTTTAGCAAAATATAGGATTTGGTAATGGATGGTTGCATTAGAAAGGTGCTTAATAGAAAGAAAGATTAGAAAAGGAAGATATAGTGAAAGGATGGAGTGGGAAGAAGAAATAGAAAGTCAAAAGAAGTAACTGGAAATGAAAGATTAATGGGTAGTATAGTTATTTTATAATTAACTTTTGAAGGAAATTACAATGAAAGGTATAAAGGAATAAAAATAAAATATTCCTTCTACTTTTTTGTCAAATGGACTAATGTCTAAGATTTGAAACTAGAGGAGATGTTTATGTAATTTTAGTATATTATAGAGAAGGATAACATATTTTACTCTAAAATTATTTAAGAAAACTTATAATAAATTTATATTATATTCATTAAACCTACTTAAGGAATAAACATGCAAAATAAAATTAGTCATTTAATTTCCTTACGGATTCAAACTATCAGTCTACACCCATTCTTGTATTGGATCAATCATAACAAATACTTGTAATAAAAGTCATTAACAATTTGAAGAATGACAATAAACTTAAGGATAGAAAAGTACTCACTCTAATTATCCTAAACTTCCTATATATGAAAGTGACCTATAGAGAGTTTGATATATGAAATGTAAATGACAAGTCTATCAATGCCTCTCTTTGATAGTTGTTGGCCTATTATCAAGCTTCAATACTTTTAAAACATTCATTTAGATAGTTGAAATTTTCTACTTCATGATTTCAATCAAAGTGCACTAGTAAGCCCTAGACATTACTCCGATACTATCTTTGTTATAACCCATTCCCAACATATATGATCAGCATAGGAAGTTCCTACGGGCAATAACCTACGAGTGTTTTTGACAACTTATCTAATGCAATATTTCACATGCAAAGTATACTGTGCTTTTAAAGAGTGTGCAATTTTTGTGATTCAAATGCAAATGTTTTCATAAATTATTATGCAAAATTATTTCAACTATCTTAACATTGGCCTTGGTACCAAAGTTCTCAAGCAAGCCCACTTTTCCTAATAAGTAGCAACTAGATGCCTAAAAGGGAAGGATCCCTAAAAAAGAAACAAACAAATAAAGGAGAAAAGTGAGTTTTCTTAAAACTCAATAAGTAAGCATTTAAAAATCAGTAAATAATAATGATTAAACCAAGACAAAATATAAGACTTATATGTTTAATATGTAAACAAATCCTAAATACTAACTAAGCTCTATTGTGAGTAATATCTACATATTTATACCTTGACTAGGGGAAAAGGAATGGTTTCATTAATAAACAACTTGTATAGTAGGAAAATAGAAATAAACCTATAACTAATTAGGTCATAATCATGAGTATAATGACTATTATTTATTTATTTTCTTCATCTTACATTAACCTAGTTTATAAGGGAGGATCCCTTAGCATAACAAGTATATATCATATCATCCCTATCATAATTCAAGTACAGTGAAGACAATCTCATAGGCTTTCAACATTATGGCCATTTAGTAAAATAATATCACATAGGCTTCTAACATTTTCCCATTATATCTTAGTAAAGACAGCCTTCTATAAGCTTTTAATACCATTTTATCACTTTTTATTGCAGACAACCTCTCTTGGCTTCCAACATTATGTCATCATCTTTTGGTGAAAATAACCTCTTATAGGTTTGCAACACCATTTCATTAGCTTTTGTGAAAACAACCTTTTATGAGCTTCAAATATCATTTCATCATTTGGCAATTCACTACACTACCACAACACTTTCATATCACACATTAGACTTATTCAATAGAATCTCATTCACAAAGTACATATCAAGTATATCACATTTCAAACATAATACATTATTTACTCATTATTATTAAAGAACTAAACATATACAACACAACAATTCAATTTACAACATGGCTTATATGTCATAAAACTACCATGCCTCTTTATATAGCCACACATATTATTTTTATCATTATTCATCATATAAATAATTAATAAAATATCAAATTATCACACTGATAATAATATTCATATATGCACATATAAACAAAGTCTAGTTAATTTATCAACCTAAATAAATTGTTTGAATTTTTGTACATTACAAGTATAACGTCTAATGTCATATTTTTATCTAACCCATCATTTAAAATTGTTTGAAAATTTTCTAAGTATGTAGCCTTTATATAGAGAGCTACATAAAATGCATATTATTTGGGAACAAAAGAGCTTAATCTTAGCCAATTAGAAATAACTTAATCTAAACATGATTTTTAATGAATTGTTGAAAGCTTTTAAGTAGCTTTTTAATGAGGTGAAAAATAATAAAATTTAGAAAATTCATCATGTTGAACTAGAATCCAAAATCTAGATTTTTATTTTTTAAAGTTTAATTTTTTTATATTTTATTCAAATCTAAATAGGGTATTTCCTTATTTAAATTTATGTATTAGGCTAATGTCCTTATTTATCTTTATTTAACATTCATTTAAGTGACATAAATAGAAATAAAGGAATATGAAAGACAATTAACCTTTATATATTTGAAAAGTATTCTCAAGGCCAATAGTTAATCGTTAGTTACTAGAAGAAAAATTTGTAAATTTTCTAGACCAATAATCAACCATTTACTTAGGATTCTGCAAAACTCCCCCATAATTTTCACTATTAATTCGATAAATCTATCATCCAAATGTATTTTTCTTGCTATAAATCCATATAAAGCATGAATACACCTTTATAATACCAAATTTAAACTATTTCTAGCAACCAACATAAATCAAACACCACTACTCATCACAAATCATCATATTTATCCAATAAATAATAAAACTCAAAACTCATACAACCAAATAGAAACCACCAAAATCTTCGATTTGGTGCTAGAATGTTTACTCATCTAATATGAAGTAGGATTTGGGATGTTGAATTTGTTGTCTCTTTACTTTAATCAATCAAAATCCTAAAGATTCCACATTATGATTCATTCTCTCCTTTTGAATTTAAACATCCAAATCTCCTAAAATTCAAAGAAAACATTGAGGACTCTAGTTATTAAGGAGACTTTACCTGGTTGGTATAAAGAATTTGATGAAAAATTACCCTTTAATTGCTTAATTGAAGAAAGATTCTAATAGGGAAGAAAGAGAAAAAGAAAAAGATTAAGAGACAAGTTTAAGGTTTAAAAAATAAGGAATGGTTAGAAATAGGGGCTAAAGTCAAGGTAAAATAGGGATAAGGGCATTTTCATCCTTTTGCCTTAGCTCTCCTCCATACTCACCAACCAACTTCTAATCACTTATAACCTATATAACTTTTTTATTCAACACACTTTACTTTGACAACTCTTTCAAGATTCTTATTTTAAATCCACTCAAGCAACTGATTTTTATTTTTCCAAAATTTTATTCAAAAATTATTTAAATAATTAATTATCTTTCCTCAATATATCATTCATATTTTTCCTATCAAAATTTATCCATTTCTCTTAATATCTCTATTTTTGAAATTTTCTTTTTTTCACTATAATAATTAGCTAATTAATCACTCCCCTTACAACATAAAATTTATGTATTACTGTTATATCCCAAAATTTAAGCTCCATAAATTTTAATATTTTAGGATAATTATAATATTTTGGATACAAGAAGTTTTGAAATAAATTGTTTGTATTTCAATAAATTATTATTTGATTAATATTAATTTTAAATTTATTTTCTGAATTTAGAATTTTGAAATATTAAAAATAACATTTATGATAATATTCAAAAATAAAAATTTATATATGGTCATTATTGAAGTAGGATCTCATTCATTGGAAATAATTTTAATAGTTTTGGGTGTAAGCTTTATAGAATAAATTGTATTGAATAAATTATAAAAAAAAGAAAATGAATGAATGTTTGAAATATTTTTGTAGGACTTCTATGTTTATTTAGCTCATATAAATATATGCATTTACATGTATATATGAGAGGAGGATTGAAAATATATGAAGTAATATTTTAAATAAAAACAAGTTTTATAATAGGAATGACTAGGATTTAGTAAAAGAGAGTTAAGTAATTAAGATCAATGGTTGAGATTTACGGTAAAATGAACTTCTGATAGGATGAGAAGCATCATAACAAAAGTTGTAGCCACCCTTTCCTCTCTCCTCCGTACCGCCACTTTCACTCTTTTTCTCTAATTTTTTTCCCTTCTAAGGCTCGATTTTTTTTATATTCTGGTTTCTTTTTATTAAATTTCACTCAGCACTCTTCTCTCTCATCACACGGAACAGCAGCTTTTTCTTATTAAAAGAAAAGGATAAAAATATGTTGTTGTTCTCTTTTTAAAACAAAAAAAGAGGAATTATTAAAATTTTTAGCAGCCTTCTTTTTTCTTTCTCGTGTACTCTCTGTCTCCCATTTTTCTAAAATATTCCAGCAGCTTCCTTCTAAGCATATACAGCACCGCCTCTTGTTTTCTATCTCTTCTTACAAGGTACAACAGCTAGCTCCTCTATTTTTCAAAATTTCTCGTCAGCACCACCTATCTTGGCGGTGGCTCTCTCTCACTCTCTCTCGCGGGGTTTTTGTGTTGCTGTACTGCTGCAACAGAGTGCAACTGCAATTGGCGTGAAGAGTTGACTAACTATGCTGCTGCTTCCCGTCGCTGTGCAGAAAGCTTTGCTGGCAATTCTCCTTCGTCCAGCGACCATTGCTGGTAGCATGGAAGAATTGAGGGGAGCTGCTAGCTATTGGAAATGATGGTTGTGCTGTCGCCAGCTTCTCTCTATTCAGGGACTACTCTCTTTTTCTCCCTTCCCCAATCATTCTCCTCCTTGCCAGCTACTGCTGCTTTCAGCATCACCATGGTTTGTAGCTGATTTCTCTTAGCTGGACTTGCGTAAGAAGGTGCTGAATAGGAGGATCAATGGTGCAACACGAGCTTTTATCTTTCGCGACTTTTTTCTTTTCCAGCCGCCATCTTGGTGCTGTTGTTCCCCGCAGCTCTGTAGCACGTTCGTATGAGAAAGACGTTAGGTGGAGCAACAGTAGCCGATGGAAAAGCGATTCACGAACAACGTTCTTTCCAACCTTCACACGTTACTTGAGCTGCTGTATGGCATTAGCTTCTAGCCGTGAAGAAGGAAGTTAAGACCACAGTTGAATAGCAACAAATAGGGAGCTCCTTTTCTTCCCTTCTTTTCTTCTTCGATCATAGCTCCCCTGCTAGGAGGGTATCTTCACCACATGCACTGTTCTGCTAAGGGGGAGCGATGATTTGCTTGGGCTTGTCACCTTCATGTTCGTTCCCAGCACCAGCATCCCCTGACTCTATGAGAAAGAAGAAAGAGGAAACACAATCTTCAAACACACATTTGAAAACTCACTCTTCGTATATATGACGGGAAAAAGCCTCTAGTCTCAGTTCTATTAAGAACATTACATTTGTGAATCCGTAGAATGGATGAGAATTATTATTACCGAGTACCTAACCATCACGAAGCAGAACAGCCGGTGAGCGGGAATGCTGGATGGATTTTGCACTCTAAACCGAGATTCAACTGGGGCATTGGACTCGTATGAAAACGGGATACCGTAGGTATTATCTAAACGCTTAACTGGAGCTTTAATCATAATTGCACATAAGAAGTTGATGAAATATTTGATTGAAGTAGGGTCTATATAATGAACTAAATTGCATAATTCCATTGCCCCTATTCAGATTGGAAGGCATTTGTCATTATTATACTATTATAATTGTTTTGGGCCATGATGGTAAAAATATCAAATTACTATTTTTTCAAAAATTTATTTCCGTTTTACCGTTGTTTGAAAATATATTATCAAAATACGTGTGACGGGCGGAGGCGTCAGGCCGGAAGGCGTCCTCGGGGAGGATGCGTCAGTTCGGATGGCGCCTCCGGTGCTGCTTTGAGGGCGCCATTCAAAATAGCGCCCTTACTCTGTGATTTTCTTGAATTTAAAAATAAATAATGTGAATTTGATGCCATTTCAAAATATAAATTTTAAAAATAAATATTATGTGATTGTGGCTCAAAATAAATTTTTAAAAATAAATTACTCATTTTATAATTATATTTGATATCATAAAAAAATATTTTATTCCACTTTGATATTTAATACATTAATTTATTATAGGAATCAAATAAGAAAGTAATTAATGATAATAATATATTTAGTTAAAGTAAAAAATATTTAGTAAATAATTGAATATTAATAAAATAAAAGATAGGATCAATAAAGAATAATTACGTAATTTATATTAATGTCTCTCAAAATTTGATCCAATGACAATTAATATTTATCTTTTTTCGGAATTATATACTTCCACCGTTTGGAATTATAATATTACAAATAATTATTTAATACTTTATTACACATAAGCAAATTTATTGAATTATTCAATAATATTCTTTATATACGAAGTTGAAGATCGTTGAAAATGAAAAGATATACAACCAAATAAATATATTTCCTTTTATTTTGTATTTATTCCAATAATATTCTTGCTACTTTGTATTTATTTCAATAAAATATTTTTTTATTTTGTAACAAAATAAATACAAAATAACAAAGTTAAAGATGGTTGAAAATAAAGAAAATGTGGTTATTTCATTGCAATAATCTTTTCATTTTGCAATGAAATTAAAATTATAACATGAATTAATTCCTTTTTATTTCGTCACAATGATAAAATATTTTGGCAACGAGATGTGGAACATGGAATAATCCTTATTATTAGAAAAAAATAAATACACATTGTTGTAAAAAATTTGTAATTAATTTATGTTTGTTAATAATTTATAATAATTAAAGTTATGAAAATAAAATACCAAATGAGAGAATAAAATTCTAGTTAGAAGGATGTTATTAGAAAAAATTGCATATATTTGATGTGTTATATGAGAATTGAATTAATTGTGTATTTGTGAGAAAGATTGGTAAATAAAATCGATATAAGTACCTACGCAAGAAGATAAAAATGTCGTAATAATCAAAACCATCCTAAATTTTGATGTTTGGCTATAAAGTAGTAAGATATATGTGCATAAATATACAATAAACATGAAAAAGAAAGCTAATATCTACGTAAGTGATGTCCAATCCCACATCCAGGATTGATAATGTGGCGGCCATATCTACTAACCCTTTGCGCAGGCTCGGAAGTCATATTTCCGGTGTCTGTGGCTCCTCTACCTCTGGCTCCCGCTCTGCCTCTGTCTCTGGCTCCCGCTCTGCCTCCACCTCTACCTTTATCTGCAAGCATTGAGTCATCTGTCATCATGCCACCAAGTGCTGATCCCTAATCCTGAGTATGTAGATCAAATGCAGGACAATATGACTGTGATGGACCAGCATCACCAAAAGGAAAGACATGGAATGAAGATGAAACTCCTAATATATGTGGAAATGCTTGGAATAAGGATGGAACATCAGAAGTAAACTGGTAGATCTGGGATGATGACGAAGCATATAGTGCAGCCAAGAACATGGTGGAGGATGAAGGATCATTAGGTGCAGTAGGGTACATATGAGATGAGACAGTCATATTTGGCATCATCATCATGGTGTCCTGGGCAGTCGATGATGGAGTCTGTTGCACTGTCAAAGTGGACGGAACATCAGCCTACGACGTAGGTCGTGGACCAGCACGACGACGTCGACGAGTACAAGGCTAATCATGGTCACCCTCCGCAGGGTCAGGGATATGATGGGCATGAGGAGCTGGCTCCGCATATGAGTCAATAATCACATGATCAACCTTCTGAATGGCATGAAGGATGGAGTCTGTTGCTGACCTGAGCGCATCGAAGGTGAACCTAAACTACCCCTCAGGTGTAGTGAAGTCGTATAGTGTGGACACCTTATCTACCTGTGCAAATTTTTTATATTAAAGTTAGTTACAATACTAATACATAGGAAGAAAATCAAACACAAATAACTAGCATGCAGTATTACCACAAGGTCTAGTGCTCTCTCAATGGGTGTAATAAATCGCCTAGTAACCCGTCTGTACCATGCCATATACTAGGACCGTGGGCCTAGGACTAGTCGTGTGGTCGGCTCGGCAATAGCACACAAGTCTCACTGGATATCCCATAGTACAATGTACAGCTGATGCTGGATGTGCCACTCCTCATCATGCTGACCGGACAAGTGAAGGCAATGGACCTCCGCCACCTGTTTTGGTAGCTTAGGAATAGGCTGGCGTAGTCCAAATTGCCACAAAATCCTATCTGGTTAGTACCACTCGACAATCTGAAAGTGTATAAGTGGCACCACTGCTATCCACATGTCACTCCCGTCAAAACAGTACTGAGGAAGTGATGCGGTGACCACCTCAGTGTACGGGATCCAGGTGATCTGAAATTACACATTTATATTGTCATTTAAATGCAACAATGAAATGGATAAACGAATGAAATAAAAATATACATTACTCCCTTCATACCTGGTCGAGACGAAGACGATCCAACACGTATCTATAATAGGGTAAGCTGTGTGCCGGACTATCCTGAAATGTCTTTTAATAATGCCACCTACCAAGTACATTAACTAAGTTAAATAACTTAAAAGTCAACTTAATTACAAGTGTAAATTGAACAATTTTCTAACCTGTAGGTTAGAAGGCCAATCCCTGCATCCCTCGCTGGTATGTCTGAAACAATAATCGCAGGGGCGATAGTGGGAAATCTATCCCATGCCCAAAGCTGTAGTAGTAGGCAACACCCTCCTATCTCCCTGTAATCTGAAGCAATGGCCTTACAGAGCTCTCTGTACAGATAGGCCAAGTAGGCATATCCCCAACTATACGTCCCAGCCTCGTGGAAGTCTCCGAGTAAGGGTAAGTGCATAAGGTGGATATACGTGCTGGAGTGGTCGGGAAATAACATTCCACCAATGAGACGCAAAATGTAGGCCCGGGTGAATCTTTGCACTGTCACTTCATCCGCATCATCTGGAAGATAGGTGAAACGCCTCTCCAACCAACTCATCTTCAATCGCCCCCTCTGATGACATTCTCATCTACCGGTAACTGCAATCCTAGGTACTCCTCTATCAGGGCTCCCCATCCTCACATAGTGGGACCCGTCACTGCTCGACCGTCAATGGGTAGGCCAAGCTGAAAAGCAACATCCTGCAATGTAATAGTGATCTCCCCTTGTGGCATGTAAAAAGTGTGTGTCTCCGGCCTCCATCGCTCTACAAAAGCACTGATCAACTGATGATCGATCGGAACAAACTTATACATCACCAGACCGTAAAAGCCTGCCTCTCGTAACGAGGGAACAATCAATTCTGGTGAGTGCTAGTGATGATAGTGATGAGCCCGTCGAATCCTCAGCACATGGTCAGGCTGCAAAAAAAAATTAATAATTACTGCGTCTGATAATACAGAAAAGTATACACAACTTAAAGATCTAACTATTTCCATACATGGCCTGCCTAAATCGACTGGAATATGTGTGAGTCCTGAGCCGTCAGAAGTGAAGGATCCCGTGGTTTAGGATCGACGCGTTGGGAAGTGGATGCCATTTGCCATTAACTGAATTGCATTAGGATGGAATTTAAACACACATTAATATAACATACACGTGCAATTTAATTACAAAGATCCACACAAAAATTTATAGCACTTGGACGATTGAAGTAATTTGATAATATTACTAGTAATGGGGTCTCATATATATCTATAATGGCATGCTATTTTACAACAGTCAAACAAATCACATCATCTGACCATTACACTTATGAAGAAGTAGATAACATACTTCGTAACATATTTGAAAAAGTAATTATTTTTTACGTGAAGAAGGGCCTTCATCTCTATGGAGAATTAGGCAGTGCCTACGATTATGACCTTCCATTTTACAAAGACCTCATTTTTGCCTGACACCACTCTCTTGAGGTCAATCCATCTCATTCCTGATCCGTGTCGACTTCAGTCGTCCCTTTTCACGCAATCTTTCATAATTTGGAATCAGGACAGGAAATGGTGGTAGGTTATTCCATTGCGATCACTCCCCGATCGACCACCACTCAGATTTGTAGTAATTAAGTAGGGTGTCAAGTCTGTATACAGGATCGACATATGGTTCCCATGATATGTTGACTGAGGCACAAGCAGCAATAATATGAGCACAAGGATACCTATATGCTTGGAATTATCCACATTCACATTGCCCTTTGTCTAATAACACTTGGACGACCCCTCCACATGAACCTCTAGCCATATCAGGGCCCTCCACCACTTCAAACCTAATCCCTTGTCTATTATACGCATGAACATGGTAAGAAGAAGTACGTGATTGGATAGTCACAAGCTGTTGCCTGAATCTGCTTGCGTATATGTGACCTTGTTGTAGTTTAGCATGTGTTTCTTTTGCCCTTTTCACAAAGTACTTGACACATCTATAATATGTTTGTTGAACAAGGCCTGTGATCGGTAGCTTCCTTAATCCTTTGAAAAGGCCATTAATGCACTCTACTATACTAGTCGTCATATGACCATATCTTTTTCCTTCATCATAAGCAAGCATCCACTTCTCCATCGGGATAGCGGCCAACTTCTTGTGGATCTCCTCATTGACTTTGCTTAGGTTGTCCAATCTTTCCATGACCTTTTCTCGATTTGGCTCATATGCTGAATACAAGTAGACAAATAGATTAACCAGGTTGAACTACCAGATACATAAATTTACAGATGAAAAGTTCAACCAAAAAGTTGTGTTGTAAGGCATACCAATCTTAAGGACAGCTTTCTTGACATTGTCATCCCTGCATTTCTTGCGAACGTTACTGGCAATATGTCTGATACAGTACCGATGAAAAGCATGAGGAGGCTGCCATCCTGGACCTTCGTTGGCTACAACATCTTTTATAGCTCGGTGTCGATCTTATATCAGGCATATTCCTTGCTGGTTCGTAACATTTACCCGTAATAATGCTAAAAATTAATTCCAGTTTTCATAGTTCTCCTTTTCAATAATGGCAAAGGCAAGAGGTACGAAACATTTGTTACCATCCTGGGTTGCAGCAATCAGTAGCATACTTTTATACTTGCCATACAGAAACGTTCCATCAACTTGTATGAATTACTTGCAATAGGGAAATGCGGCAATACATGGCTTGAAAGCCTAGAAAACTCGGTTGAAAACATGTTTTTGTGGATCAACACGGTTGTAAACTATGACGAATTCTTCTGACTCTAACTTGAATAGAGCTTAGTCACAATAGCCTAAAATGTCCAACCATTTGGGGAGCACTTCATATGATTTATCCCAATCTCCATACACCTTGACAATTGCCTTCTGTTTTGCCTTCCATGCTTTTCTATACGATATCTTATACCCATACATGCCTTCCACCCTCTCTTGTATAAGCGAGATTGGAACATCTTGCTTCACTTTAATCATCTCCAGTATCAAGGAACTGATATACTCCGAGTCAAGAGACTTGTGATCCTGTGTTAAACTAGCATTAACACATGTGTGAGGCCTTAAAAATCTAGTTATTGTACAAGTGTTAGAATTCTTCAGATTGGTCGCTCTAAGGCGAAATTTGCATTCATCCCTATAATTATCACACTTCACACTCAATCTTCTAGTATTCGATTCCTCCACGTAATAACTATGGTGCCTTTTGATGTGGTAATGCTTGGTTGCAGCAATTAATGTCTCATTGCAATCAAACTCTTGTCCAATCTGTAAGTCCTCTATGCCGTAATCATAGCTTGGTTTGATTATTTTGGAAAATTCATTAACATTCCTTACGGTATCCCAATCAATGTAAAAGAAGACAGCAGCTTGAGGGGCACCACATGATGTCTGTGCAGCATTGTCACTCCTCACGTAGCGAGCGGAAACATTGTCTCCATGTGTAGTTGCACGTTCTTCATTATCAGGGTCACGATCATCACCGCTACTGCAAGACACCTCATCATCTTCAAAACCAGACTCAAGATGGGCATCCATGAGTATAGGATCAGTGGATTCTTCCTCTACGATCGGCAAGATACTTGTTGAACCCATCATGGTATGTGATACATTTCTCGAGAAAATACTTGCAACAGATGAGTCCAATGCAAGAGTATAACTATCAGAAATGTGGAACTCAATTCCACCCGTGTAAGGAGGGCCTTCCCGCACCATCAAACAACTAGTACTGACATGAGACGTTGGATCTACGGGTGGTCTAATTATTGGGACTCTTCCTTGTGAATCAAGATTGGCAACGTGCAGTTCAGATATGATCACCTCCATGTATAATTCCATTGCTGTCATCGTCGAATGTTGTTCGTAGCTTGCTATGGCACATGCCAAGTCTTTATCATCGTCCAATTCGTATGCCATATATTAAGCCTCTGTTTGATGCTATGGAAACCTATAAATAATTCTCCCCACAGCTTGATCTTGGTGAAGCTTCAGTCAGGCATGAATTCTATCTTGCAAAACATCCATAGTGCTGCATCCTCTCAATTTCAATGCTTTTGGGGGAGGTCCATCGTACATTACCCCCATTAATCCCTCAATCATTGTACCGTTTGAATATATAAAAGCAATTAAACTTTTCTTCATCTTATTACTTTTAACTGCAAAACATTCGCTGTACCCTCACAACTGACACATATTATCATATACAATTTTTGTACTTATAAATAAATGAACTGGTATTTAATATTACAAGTAAAAATAAACGAAAAGTATTACTATTTTCGTAAGGTATTTATTTAATAATACGTACTAATTTACCCGCACAGGTCAAACCCATTCCGACCTTTACAAGCTGACATTTTTCTCCTACAAATTTTCAAGCTATTTTTACACCCATTCGTAGTTCTCCATAATTCATAAATTTTTAATGTTCATTTGCAAGTGTGATTTAAATAATTTAATTCTAATTCTTATTTTTTTCCATAAATTCTGATGTAATATAAATAAATTATTACAAAAATAATAAATTTATATTTGAAATAATAATTTCAATTTTTACTTACCTGCACACAATTGAAAAAAAGCTTAATTTTTAAATATTATTGCATAACAAATTTTCATATGTAATAAACATATCATATAATAGGATAATTTTTTCCGGCCAAATAAATATTATTTCTTTTTAAAACTAATATAATATTTGCCTATATAATCTTATCTATATTTTAATTTATCTTTTTCAATTATCATTTTTTTTATTTATTCGGCACAAATTACAGTTATTAAATTGATTACCTTTTTCAATACACTACATTTTTTATTTTCATGATAATTTTTTCCCTTCACACCTATTATTAAATAGCAACCAAAATTATTTACACATTATTGTTTGTATATTTTTATGATTACAATCATGAATTCTTTTTTACATACACTGACTTCGTCTAATACTTATATTACAGTACCTCCATATATATTTCAATACTTTTTGAATAAACTTAAGTATAGTATAATTTTTTCGACTACGTTTATTATTCTTGCATTTATAATATCTACTATTTAAATTGAAAAATATTTATATTTTCAATAATAATATCCTATTTTTTAAAGCTTCTAGTTACATCCACATATCCTAAAATTTTATTTTTATTACCTCTCTTATGATATATTAAAATTTCACATGAAAAAATTCTCTAAATATAACTTTTACTAGGTCCTAAAACTTATTTTAGGACACCTTTCTTTATCTTTTTTATTCTTCTTTTAATAGCATAACCTATCATAGTACACATAAATTTTTACAAATTTTTCATAAATCATAATTTCACATCATAAATCATAATAATCAATATAAAATAAAAAAACTCATATTATTTATATCATAATATTCTAAACAAATTTCTTTACCACTACAAAGAGTTATTTTCATGATGACTAATAAAAATTATAATATAAGCACAAAATTTATAAAAATACTAATCGGTAAGTATTAGGAAAAGCAAACAGAAAAAATCCTCTGCATTAAAGAAATATTTGTTAGATATTTTAATAACTTTAATTGTTAAGTAAAAATTATTAGATATTATTGTATCATTAAAAAAATTATGAAAAAATTACGCTAAATTAAATATATTTTGCAAGACAATATATAAAAGGAACAAAAATAATAACATAGATAAAATTTTATTGATGTATATTTAATTTTAAATATAGTGTTTGAAATTTATATCAAGAAAATATTAATAAATTTTAAAAGAGAATTAATTTTTATTCTTAAATACTTTTATTAAAACTGAAATATTTAAATAATTATTTCAATTAACGCTTCCCATAACATTAATTTTTTTAAATTATTTTAAGATAAAAATAAAATATGTTACATTATGTCAATATTATGTAAATATTCTATTATTTAAATCGTAAATAATATAAGTCAACATAAAAAAATTATAGCAAAATAAATTAAAAAAGGATAAATGCTATGTGAAAGGTAAAGTAATAAGTATTAAAAATTAAATATATAATCAATTAATTTTATAAAATAATATATTTGATTATTAAATATAATTTTATGTCAAAAACAAAATAAATTGTATTATATTTATATTATTCAATATATTGCATTTGAACCTTTAATAGAATGATTGAAAAAAGAAAAAAGAAAAAAGAAAAAATTAAACAAAGTAGATGAAATGAAAGAAAAATAATGTACGAATTGTAAACCTTTGGAGAAATTTTAGTTGATGTATTTTAAATTTAAAACATAATATTTAAAAATTATTATCAACAAAAATTTGAAAAAATTTATATAAATAAAATTTAATTTAATTACTAAGTATTTTTTAAATAAAATTTAATATGAAATTAATTATTTTTATTAATAAAATGTATATTAAAGCTTTAATGTATTTAAAATATTATAATAAGCTAAAAAAATATAACTTATTATATTTATGTTAATTAATGATGTTGATGTTTTAAACCATAAACAATACGAGTGGATATAAAAAGAATACAATCAAGTAAATAAGAAATAAACAATACGTAAGGTATAAAGTAATAAAAAATTGATTGTATAATAAATTAATTAATTAAATAAATTATATAATTTATATAGAATACATTTATAATAGAAATTTTGATATATCTTACTGCTAAAAAATATTAATGTATATGGTTTAAATATCATGGGTTAACAAAGAGGAATAACAAAAATGTATAATAAAAAAGATAAAATAAAGAGAAATAATACATAAAATATCAAGTCTTTACAAAATTTCGTCAATTGATATTTACTTATTTTTACATATATTACTCCAAAATTAATATAAAAATATTGAACAATAGGATAATATATTCTCGTAATAATTAACATATAATAAAAATAATCTTATTTTTATCATATCCTATATCCTAAAAAAATTTATATTTTAAAAATCTCTAAACATAATTTTTACCTAAATTGTAAATTTTATTTTAAGACATTTTTCTTTAACCCCTTTGTTCTTATTTTAAAATCACAAACTATCACAAATTATATAAATTTGTACAAATTTTTCCTAAATCCTAGATCATAATTTCACATCATAAATCATAATAATCAACATACAATAAAAATTTCTCTACCACTGTGAAATATATTCTTATAATAACTAATAAAAATTATAATATAAATATAAAAAATTTAAAAATACTAACTAGTAAAAATCATAAATTATCACAGATCATATAAATTTTTATAAATTTTTCCTAAATCTTAGATCATAATTTTATATCATAAATCATAATAATCAATATATAATAAAAATTTTTCTACCACTATAAAATATATTCTCATAATAACTAACAAAAATTATAATATAAATACAGAAATTATAAAAATACTAACCAAGAAAAAGAAACGAAAGAAGACCAGATCTGATCTAAAGAAGAAAATGTTGGCCGATGAAGTGCACAAAAGTAAGAAAGGATGAAGATTTGTGAGTGGAAAAATGGGAAATAATATGAACAGGAATAGGTGCGAATGGCTGTGAAGAGAGAAGGGCAGAGGGGCTGCGGCGGCGGCTGCAAAGATGGAAAAAGAGTGAAGGGCGAAGAGGGAAGGGGAGGGGTATTTGTAGGCAAGGAGGCGCCACTGCATTTGGCACCTCCTAGAATATTTTGAACGGAAGGCGCCACTTTGAATGGCGCCTCCAAGGTTCAATGGCACCAAGTTAGATGGCGCCTTCAACCTTGGGGCGCCATTCAACCTAGTGCCCTCCAAGTTGGGGGCGCTCCAAAGGCGCCAAACAATGTGGCGCCTCCATGTTGTGCGGTCGTCATTTGGAATGGTGCCCTGCATAATTTAGTAATTTGTTTCGAAACTACGATAAAACGAAAAATTATTTATAAAAAAATCGTATATTAGTATTTTATCCGGCCATGATAATCCTAATATTATTTCTTTGTTGGATATAGATATGAACAAAAGCACTTCTATAGTATAATTATAAATCCAATATAGTATAGTATGTAGTTTTAGGTAATTATGCTAAAAAGAATTGATAATCTAGGAAACTCTAATGATACAAAAAGGGATGTAAGAGCATCAATATTCTTAATTTTTTATGATTTACCTAATAAAAGATGAATAAGATGCATGCTTGAATTACCAGATAATATTGGATAATACAGGTGTTGTACATATAATTATAAGTTATCATTATGTATTGACAAATAGGATAAGATGGAAGTATGGTGATAGCAGTAGAATTAGGATTCTTCGAAGCTATGGGATTCCATCAAGTGAATATATATCACACCATTATTTTTATTTAAATAAAAAGATAATTTAGATATTGTGAATTGTATTCTTTTTGTTGATAATTTGGGATTAAATTTCTTTCGTGGTTAGACATCACTAGTAGGGAATGGTTGTTCATGGTATAATTCTTTGTTTGTATGAATATGATTGCGTATGCTTGGAAAGCTTGATGATAATAGTTAGGATTATTGATAAAGCTTGAATAAAGGTTAGCGAATCAGAGTGCACAACAAAAGCATAATTGTGGTTCAGTATCTATGACACTTACATGTTATGATGTTAGTAGTGTGCTGCGCTAGGCTTGACACTGTTCAGTGATAGATTAATGATCTTGCATGGAAAGTCTTGTGGGTTGTTATGATATGAGAGTTGAGCTCTCTCATGGATATTAGATATTAATTGATTGATTGTAATAGATTATGGTATGATTGTATTATATACTTTGTTTACCTATAGTTGTCCATGCGATCTTGTATTGAAACTGGTGATGTGACTAGAGCAAAGTTTTAGTGAATTTACTACATCGTGAATTGTGTTTTATGAGGTGTTAGGAAATTATGAATAGTGATGAATAATGTAAAATCCAGATAGAGAATTTCTAGTAAAATCATCATAAGAATATATAATTAATCTGAGAGCCAGATGAGACATTCCTGATGAATAGTTAAGAAAAGCAGAGAACTTAACTTGATATCATAGAGCAGCTGTATGTATGTATACTGTATTTGAATATGTGACATCATGTGACTGTTTATGATTGACTTATATTGATGATATGATTATGATAATCTATTTGTATTTGAGCCGTAACAGCTATTTATATGTGATGCCTACCTGGAGTGGGTAGTATATGATTTTGAATTTTGATAGAAAGTTAAGACTCTTATGATTGTACTATGAGAAATAAAGTTTAAGCATGTGTAGGTAAATCTCTATTTTAAGACATGATTTCATATATTTCAGGAATCCAGAAAATAGTTTCCTAGTACTTTTTAATATATCTAGGTTGATCACTTGCAAGATAGTGATAGTTATATGCTCACTGAGTTCTTATAACTCACTCTAGTATATTTTAAAATTTTCAAGTTAAGACTTGAGTTTTTTACATCCATGAAGCATTAAGACCACCTCATTTGGAAGATTTGACAGTTGGAAATAGAAATTTGTTAATTTATGTGGTGTTAATTTATTGAATTTATGTAAAATTGAACCAGTGCTGCATTATATGTATGTATGATTATTGTCGTATCTGAATAAAATAGGCTTTGATATTACAAGGTATGTATCCCTTAGAAAGTGTCCAAAAAGATGGGAGATTTTATCCGATTATCTGTAAAAAAATTTTAAAATGAAAATTTAAGTTCCCCTGAAACTTGGTAACTTCCATTAGATAGAAAGAGTGAAAAATAGTTAAGGCTTATGGAAACTGATAATAGGATCCATACCGATCATAAAAAAAAATGGGCTGTGACAATTACTAGGGAACATGTAATAATTGATTGAACAATTAAAATTCTAGAATCCTAAGGAACATATAACAATTAATTGAATAATTAAAATTTTATTCTTAAGGTGTAAAATCATAGTATGAGAGTTTCTAAATGTATTTTTAGAGGAGTTACTTGGTTTGTCACTAGATAAAAAAGTGGAATTTCATATTAGCTTAGCTCTTAGCATAGAACTAATTTCCATGCCACTATGCTAAATAAGCCCAATTGAGTTAAAAAAGTTGAATTGATAATTGCAAGGCTTGAAGGATAAGGACTTCATTCATTTAAAAGTTTTTCACATTAAAGATGTGACATCTGCAAAAAATTTAACTGACTATAATACTAGTAAATATAACTAAGGAAAATAATAAGACTAGTAAAACCTTATTAGTATAAGAAATCAAGTAAAACTAGGTTTCTAACATTAATCCAAAGTTAGAAAACCTCTAAAAAAGAAAGCCTTAGCAAAAGACTTTTCAGGCTGAATAGACCAAAAAGTTCAAGAAATAAGCTAAAACTCAACTCAAAATGGGCCTTAGCCCATCTTAAAGAAGAAAAACTAGTTATGCAATCAAAAGAAATTTTAAACCATGGTCAAAGGCCCAGCAAGAAGATAATTGTAATTTTAGCACAAGCCAAAGGCAAAAAGGATCCAAATAGGTATAAAGAAGCCAAAAGCCTAAATAATTAGGATATTTCTAGCAAATTAAAGTTATTAAATGGTAATTTCATATTTAGAGTAAGAAAAATTAGATCTTTTAGTTAGAAAAATTTTATTATCAATTTGACATCAAAGATTAATCCTAAAAAAGCCTTAAAAATTCACAAAAAAAGCAGAGGGGTGTAAAAAAAGAGTTTTTTTTATCAAAACTCCTAGAATTAAAATTTACTAACCCTTCTTATGTTTTCTAGACTCATAAAAAAATTATACTTAAAAATACTTTAGATGAACTTTTACATGACTTGCACGAATTACCTAATTTTTTGATAACTTTAAAATTAGCAGAATTTTTTTAGTCCTTCATAATTGGGTTTTAAAATTTAAGAATACAATCAATTAGTGTCTTAAGATAATTTAAATTAAAAAATATAATTAATTTTTAATCATGAAATTCTCTTTATTATTAATTAGTATCTTTTGTCTAATTAAGTGTTTATAACTTAATAAATCTGTTAAACTTTGTTTAGATAAAAAAAAACTAATTTTTTGGACCTATGTATAGTCCTTGGCTATGCAACACTTTAGGCTTGTAAAAAAAAATCCTAGAATTTTAACTCTTAGTTACAACTTATTAAGTGTTTATGACTTATTATCATGCATGTATCAAACTTAACGTATGTAAATGAAAGCTTTCAAGTACAGACAATATTTCAACTATAGAATCCATATAAATTGTAGTGCATTTTCTCTTTGCTAAAAGACTCTAAAAGAATCTTTCCCATATACAACAAAAACCCAAGCTTACCGATATGTAAAATTTATTTTACTCACCTATCTTTCTTATTCTTTTTTTGCTATATAAACCCACCAAAACTAAAACCCAAGGCATATCTCTCACACCACTCTCTCTTCCCAAGGAGAGCATTCTTTTTGTTTCATAGTTAACTATTTGCTACTGCCCTAAACACTTAACCACTTCTTTTCTCTCGTAAAGGCTATGACTCTTTTCACATTCTCTACACCTTAGGTATTCTTTTCACTTTATTATCTTATTTTTATATTTTTTGCTCCATGTTCTTAAAAAATTATTAAAATAAAATAAATTTTTTTATCATTTTGCTTACAAGTTATGATTTTACCAAAAAAATGGTCATTTTATGAAATTTTGGATAGATTTTTAAACACCTACTCAAGTAAGTTGTTACTTATTCTTTTTCTTTTGGATTTTTATTATAGAAATGTATGTTTTGGAATAAGTGATTAGATGATTATAGTATAATTGGAACCTATGAAACTAACTCATGTAAGTATAACTCTTACATATGCTAGAATGGTACATATGTTATCAAATTTTGCTCTGGTAGAATGCACATGTTTCTCAATTTTATTTTAGTGATCTTGAATGCTTATCATTAATATAAAAATAAGAATGCATAATTCTTATAAATTTTAATTTAAATATTAAAATTTGTGAAGTATTAGAATGAGGAAAACAGAAAATTTGGTATTATAATTAGCATATGTGCATACTTGAAATTCTAAAATGTTTATGAGATCAAAAGTAAAAATTTTGGCCACTAAAAGATATAATTTTTCTTGTCATGAATAGAAAGTAATATTCAAAAAAAATAGATAAAGATCATGGATAAAACCTTACTCATGAGTCTCTTCCAAGCAAAATACAAGCTTTTCCTTTAAAAGAGAGCTCATAGGTACCTTTTAATTAATAAGGGAAAGAGTGCTATAAAAATTATAATAATTAAGTATAAATAATATTATAAAAAATGTTGAAAGAAATTGAACTTATATAACTTGCATAATGATTGTTGGATCTATATGGTGAAGTATGGATCTATATGGACTACCTTTAAATGATTTGTGAATTTTTGGACTTGGATATATGACCATCTTAGACCATAATATTACACATATTTGATTGGAATAGGTAAATTAAGCTTATTTGGGTTGCAAAATAAAAAAAGTATAACAGTAATGGTATTTTTTTTACAATAATTAAAACCTTATGTGGCATCATATGGTTATACTATGTGAAAAAATTTATGAGTAGATGTTAATATATAATTATGGGAAAGTTAGCCTATGCTGATCATTTTTCTACTAAGGAAAAAAGGCAGGGTAAGTAATAAGAGGCACAAAGTTGGTTAAGTGAGGATAAGGTTGAAGGGAGTGACAAAAAGGTAACCCACATACTAATTACCATTTAAAAAATAAAAAATGATAATATATATACATATATATATATATATATATATATATATATATTTAAATTAACTTTGTAAGATTTATGAATTTTATTTACTTCCATGATTATGTAAATATTTATTTCTACATATCTTTTATTGATAAAAAAACCACTAGAATAGGAGTTAAGTAATTACTTACTAAATTTCATACTTACTAGTTCCTATTTACTAATTTTGTAGATAATTCTCTATATGGACTAACCTATTAATCCTTAACCCTTGCTAGTTGATTGTATTACTAAATATTACACTATGCCTTTAGGTTACTATAAATTAGAGGCAAAGGTATTGTTGATAATAAATGCTTTCAGCTTGCAGTATATAACATTTGCAAGGTTAACCCCATTAGGATGGCTTCCTAATTTATTAGCCTCAAATGCTACAAATTTGGACAATCTAAACCAATAGGGTGGAAACTTACATTTACCACCTCTTCTCAATTAGCAACCCCTACATAAGTTACATAATATTGCATGAAAAAAGAAATTTAAGAGAAATTCCACACATGTGAACAATATTTTTTTTTAAAATGTAGAAATTCATTTGTGAATTGATTTATTGGATTTAGTATAAAAAAATCTTCCCTTGAATTTATTCACTTTATAAAACCAAGATTTAGCTAATCGAATCAATTTTATAGGGTTAAAGGGCAACCTTTCCTGCAATGAATTAATTCAAGCCTTAAAGAATCACATAGGTAAACTCGAATCAATTTAGGCCTTATAAGAACTTATTAGAGGCCATGAATTGATTCTTAAATCAATTTTTAGCCCCTGATTTTAAAATTTTATTGATAAATCACTCAAAAAAGGATTTTTATAACTTAATTATGTAACACATGTATTAGAAGGGTTGTGATAGAGTTATGACTCCATTTTAAATGTATGGATTATTGTTATGGTAGGACTTAATTAAAGTATGATCATTATTATCATGAAATGCATTAAGAAATATATGGGGATTGAATTATTGATCTATGTGGCTTATGCACTAGATTTGGTAATTGCTTATTCCCAACATAATAATTCCAAATACATTTTTTTATTTGGCCAAAAGTTTTATTTCAAAATTTAATTAAAAATTTTTATAATAAAATTCTCACAAATTGGAAATGTTTTAGTAAGTGTGAGTGTAATGATTTATGAAAATACACCCATAAGTTTTAATAAATGATTTTTCCTAAAATCATAGAATTTTTGACATGTTTATTTTTAGGTTCCTAAAATTTGTCAAGCTATTATAAAACTCATTACGAAAGAAAGGGAACACTTAAAGGGGATAATTTTTGAGATATATGGCTGAGATTAAATTGCCTCAGTTTAGAAAGTGAAATGTAAGGATAAAGTTAAAAAATAAAGTAAGCTCACAATACCTACAACCTAAAACTTATTTTTATTTTTCCCTATTTTCTCTTTCTTTTTCTCGATCTCTTATCTTTTTCTCCTTTTGCTTTCTTTTCTTCTTTCCTCTTTTTCCTTCCTTCACCCAAAATAGCCATTAATCACCATTTCTTTCTTCCATTTCATAACCAATTGCCAGTCTCCTTCTTTAAGCAACTATTGTAGCTAATGATGTGAGTGAGCTATGAAGGCATGATTGGAGGCGACAAAAAAGGAAGTTGTTTAGCTGGTTCCTTCCATCGATAGCTGTCATATTTTCCAGTGATCCTTAAGCTTTAGTCATTAGCTAAGTTGCCAGTGACCTCTTTGGGTGGCAGGAGTTTTCCTAGATAAAAAGATTCTAATATTTTTAAGTATATAAGCATGAAAAAAGAACCCTTATATTATACCCATTTTAATTTTCTTGGTTTATACTTGGAAAAATAAGAATTTTATGCCCTAGAAGGTTAGAATGGCATACTTAGAGCTTTCACAAAGTATTAGACCTTAATATTTCTTATGATTAAGCTTGATCTAAGAAAACCGTTAAAATGTGAAACTTGATTTTCTTAAGATAATATATAAAGGAATAAGTGTAAAAACTTATAAAGTAGTATGAATCAAACTTAGAATGGTAATTTCTAAGGAGAAAATAAGTAATACTAATATATTTATGGATTATCATTGTAAAATCATTGAATAGTAAAAAATAAAAAGATGAATATAGATATTTTAGGACTTCTTAGAGAGGATAGGCATTATTAGGTGAGTGTATATCTATTCTTAAACTCTATTTTATTAAATTTTCATGTTCCTTATTTATCTTATACATAGGTCATGTACTTGGAAAATGATGAATTTGATGAATGTAGCTAGACTTTTTAGTATGTACAAACATAGGAAGTATGATTTTGAAGTTCTCTTGTTATAGTTAGTACTGTAATGTTCAATGGTGCTTTTAGTGCAGTATTTATTTCTCATAAAATATTGTGACAATCTTTTTAGGAATGATACAATGAAAGTATCATATTGAGTGTTATTTTGGTTATTATGTATATATACTTTAGTGGAGATTTGTGCTTGTGCTTAGATTGTGACCACGCATAAAAAGTGTGGGATTACTACCTAACATTATAATTATGTTTATATTGAAATCTCAGTGTATTTGGAATTATTATGTTGGGAATAATGACATGTGGAACTGTGATAGAATATGAGTGCATCCTATTATGGCATTAATGCCATTGGTATGAACTATGCTTAAAATGCTATGAAAATGATTATATGAATGATAGGATTAACATGCTATAAATGAGATTATATGAATATGTGTTGATATGCTATTAGATAGATGTCTTGGGGTGATATGGCTACCAATAGTATCTTAATAGAGAGGTGGGAGAATATTGGTTTAGTGTAAAAGGAACAAGGATGGAAAAAAGGAAGAGGGTATAAGGGAGAACTAGGAGTAACAAGATGGATAAATATTTTCTTGATGATACTAATAGGGATAAATTGTGATGAATGTACATGTTATTTGCTTGATTATGAGATGATATTATTATGTAAATGAATTTCTTGAGATTAATTTACTTTAAAATATGAATTGCAAATGATCATGTATGAAATGGTATGATTGGGAGCCCTGTTCCATTTTTATTACTAAAAGTGATTTTTCTTTATTGTTATGAATGAATTGATTAATTGTTGTGTTATGAAGAACCTCTTAGGTTCTATTACATTTGTGTGTATGAAACTCTTGAAATAGGAATGAGTACGAAAGTGTAACACATCAATTATTAGGCGAGTTAAAGTTATCAGGTATAAGTGTCAGTAAAAATCACTTAGTGGTTTTATAATGAAATTATACGGTTTGTTCTTAGTTAGATAGTAATAATGATTTCTTTATAGATATATGCTTATGAATTTTTTTATAACTTTCTCCTTTCTTTTTTTAAACATTTTCAATATTTAACTTAAGAATATCAAGTTGTATAACTTGGGCAGGAATGCATATCATCTATAGGAAAACTTGACAATTGGTGCTAAATCCTGGATTAGGAATGATGAACTTTATATCCACGTAGTTATATGTTACAATTGTTTTTTTTGTGTATTCTGTGATGTTGAGTTAGCATAAGTTACATGTTTTAAAATTCAAGGTGTGTGGCTTTTAGGAAACACCTGAAAACAAGGGAAACTCTATTTGTTTATTTTAAAATTCATGTTATCCTTAGTACTTATAAGAAGAAACTTGCTTATGCTAGGTTAAAATCCTAAGGATTTGTTGATTAGGCTTATGAAAATCATGTAATAGAATTCACATCAGTTTTGATCAGGTTTAAGTCATGACACATGCTTATATGTAAGGTTTGATACCGGTGAGGATTTTGATTTTGTTTGAATGTGTGACTTATGGTTTAAGGTCAAAGGAGGTTAAATTGGTTGGTAACACTTTAATTATATATTTGTCTTCTTTCCTTAGAATGTTTGCTTATTAAATCCCAGACTTAACTTTTCATTTTTTAAATTTACAAATCTTTAAGTCGAGATACTTATACCACCACCATAGTGAGATAACTCTGTAAAATCCTATGACAACAAATAGACATTTTGTTGATATTATTTATGTATAATCTACCTTTCCATAGGGCCTAGATCCAAAACAGATAATTGTTTGGATAGATATTATAAGTAATAGAGATTTGTTTCCATTTTTTTTCAAATGAATGATTTGAAGATCTAATGTTTTTAACAATTGATTGTAGAGTTCATCATTTAAACCTTTTAATTTATATATGTGGATCTCAAACTTATGAATAGGGATACTGCTGAAACTTATAAAGAAAAAAAAAGGAAGTGAGTTACATAAAAAGAGAAGAAACTTAACCAAAAAAAAAAAAAGTAACTTAGACCAAAGGAAACAAAGTAATTTAAACAAAAAAATCCTTTTCACCAATGACCTTATGCCAATCAATCAAATATTGATTAATACATAATTGATCGAACATTATTTGAAAATGACTATTCTACTTAGAAATGAAATATTTCAAATGTTCCTGAAAATTCTTGCTCTCATTGGATCATTTGTATCTATATGCATTAGGATCCCAATTTATGAACCTCTCAATTCAAGAAATCAAAATAAGAAGATCGAAATATTTTTTTTAACTCTTTTTTAAATTTGATAAATGTTAGTTGATTGTATATTTCATTATACTTTTATGATTTAGAGAATCATTTCCTATTTAATACTTTTCAATTTCATATTCAAAATTATTATTGCATCTATTTATTAAAAAAATTGAGTTAATACATTTCTTATAAACCCACCTATTTTTGGAAAATGTTAGGAATTATAAAGGTTTAAACCCCTTTTTATGTAAAACCAACTATGTTGGTTTTGTAAAAGTTTTGTAATATAATTTTGGGCAAAACTTAAGCAAAATTTCTTATATATTTGTTATAAAGTTTTTCATTCAAAGAAGTGTGTTAATTTCTTTATTAACCGTTAATAATTTCAATTTGATGATTACAATAATTAACAATAATATAATTATAACAAGTAATTAATATATATATTGTAATTTGAATGGAAAATCTATGAAAAATACTTAAAAAATTTTATTTAAATTTTGTCGGATAATTTTTTGTATTAAATATTATCTTAAAAACCTTTGTTTTAAATGTTTAAATTTATCTTTAATTAACATAGATTTGCAGAAAGCGATGGATTGAATTTAACATTGTTTATAGCTTATCAGATATATCAATTACGATAATAATGAATTAAAATTTATAAATAATTTAACGTTTAAAAATTATTTTAAATCACTTTATATCATAAATTATAAATTATAAATAATTTAATACTTAAAAATTATTTTAAATCACATTACATAATACGCACCACGCATTAGAGAATTTTTTCGCCTAGATGGCGCCTTGAATGGGAATGAATCAGTTTCCATTTGTAAACAGTCTGCAGCTGTGTCATCGGGTTCCCGTCTGCACAGCGCAAGAGAACGCGTAGTCCTCCCCGTCACTCTCTCAGGCAGTGTCTAGCGTTAACTTGCATACAATGCTCCAAAGTAGGATATTCCGTAGCCGGAATTTTTGCATCGATAACTAATGCTTAGAAACCTCCGATCTCGTCGCCGACCACCTTACGGCGCCTACATCTGCGCCTTCATTTCCGCTCTTCTTCTTTTGCTCTCTGTCTCTCTCCTATACTCCCGTCTTTCTCTTTCTCACCCTCAATCTCACCCATATTCCAGGCCCTTCCATCAACTTGATTCTGATTCTCTCGTTTCCGATTCCAGCGATGAAGCCGTTAATGGCGGTGACGACAGAATCGACGAGCTCGATATTGTTGAGGAGCAACAACAAGAAGATGCAGAATTAGATGAAGAAGATGGTGGGTTTGATCAGATTAAAAGTTCTGGGTATTTCTTTGATCATGTAAGTGGATCAATTCGGAGGGCTTTCAATAAGCGCTCCATCGAGGACTGGGATGATGATCGTTTTGGGTTTACTGTGGGTTCGGGCTTGGAGGATCCGAGTAAGGCCGCGTTTGGCTCTGATGATACGCCGGTGGATGAGAATGTGAGGAGGAAGGCTACGCAGGTGATGGTTATCGAGGATGCGCTTTTGTTGAAAATGGGTAGAAAGGGATCGCCTTTGAGGGAAGGGTGGGGTGATTGGTTTGAGAAAAAAGCTGTCTTTTTGAGGAAGGATAGGATGTTTAGGTCCACATGGGATCTTCTGAATCCAATGAATAATCCGTTACTGCAAGATCCTGATGCTGTTGGTGTAACCGGATTCACGAGAGGGGACCGACTTCTGCAGAAGGGGTTGATGGATGAGTTTAAGAGAGTCCCATTTCTTGGTAGAAAGACTTTGGATATAACCGGTGGTTCGAAGTTGCAAGAAAATTGTACTAGTGGTGCAGGAAATGACTGTAAGAGTAAGAAGGATAAATTAGTCAATTTTGTGAGTGATAGAGATTCGAGCAGCGAGATCAAACTAGCTGGGCTTAGGACTTCAAATGGTAATGTAGGTAATGCAGATACCAATTTTGGCACCCAGAAATACTCAGATCGTGTGGAACATGGCAAAAGTGTGGAGCATTTTGGTGAAGTGGATGACTTGAGTGGCTCGAAGGATGTATTGAACTCTAGAATTCAGAGGAAGCCTGAGTCTTTAAATCATATATATGCAGATGGTAAGAGGTGGGGATACTATCCTGGGTTGCCTCCACATTTGACTTTTACGAATTTTATGGATGCCTTTTTCAGGAGGGGCAAATGTAGTATGAGGGTATATATGGTTTGGAATTCACCACCTTGGATGTACAGTGTTCGGTACCAGCGTGGCCTTGAGAGTTTACTTTTGCATCATAAGGATGCCTGCGTAGTAGTGTTCTCTGAGACAATTGAGCTTGATTTCTTCAAGGATAAGTTCTTGAATGACGGGTATTTATTCCAAACTACATCTTCTGATAAATAGTCCTATGCTGATTAAGTTTCACATTCTCAATTGAAGCATTACATCTCTCAGATACAAAGTTGCTGTTGTTATGCCAAATCTTGATGAATTGCTGAAGGATACACCTACGCATATTTTTTCTTCTGTCTGGTCTGAGTGGAGAAAGACAAAGTTCTATTCCACTCACTATAGTGAGCTTGTCCGTCTTGCAGCTCTCAACAAGTAAGTTTGCTTCCGTTGGTTACAAGTTCAATTGCTTCAAGCACTAGTTGTTCAGTGTCATACCTTGTGACATGTGAGTGTGTAAAAATAGTACACCAAAATTGTTGTGGAATTATTATTATTATTATTATTATTTTGAGGTCAAAGAATATCCAGTTTGTATGATGGTCTCCTTATATTGATTGAGAGACCTATGGTAAGTCCTTCAGCTAGGAAAGTCTCTGCTCTTTCCTATGCTTTGGGATAACGTTGATTTTCTGAATTCTCTGCTTTAAAGGAGTTTCCTTGACAAGCATGCAGAGAGATTGGAGGGCTTTCTTGCTGTGCTTTGTTGATTTGCAGTTTTACTTTTTTCAAGTTCAGCCCCTGGTTCTCTTGGTTCTTTCTTTTGTTGGAGGATCTCTTGTCCTCCCTCTTCTTTTGTTATGTTTGTGGCTGTTAAGAACTGACAATTTGCTGCTCTTAGAAACTCGGAGTTAGGTGTCTAATTAAATTATAACCACATAATATGCCAAAATAGAAAACTTTGAGGATTTTTAATCATTAGCCCAAATCTTGTGATTTTGTTCTCAATCATTCAATTTTTTTGGTTCCGCAAAAGTTCTGTTCTCAATGTTTTCATGACTGTTGCTGTTAATTTTTAGGCAAGTAGTTGCTTCTTAGTGCGCTCTATTTTCCAGAAATCTTAAATCATAGCTTCACCAGTGTCTTTTGATGCCAAAAATCCTGCCGGGCCACTCTGATTACAGATGTGCCAAAATCTATCCCACTATTATTTTTTATGGTTGGCAGAAATTGCCCTGGATATTCATACTAGGTATCTCTTGTAAATTCATTCTAACTGGGCCATTATCTCTTGGTAATCTTGTTAGAACTTACCATATTTATTTTCAATTTCTTGTTTCAATAAACGAAATATTCTAACTCCCAATATAGTCACATTAACTGGGTGGATTATCTTAAAAAGGATGCACCAAAGGGGCTCATCTTTTTAGCTTCCATTAGCTACCTTGATATGATTAGAAATTCTCTCATGGTTCTTATTTGCTCTTGAACATGTTGATTCTATGTTGTTGCTAATCATGTGAATACGTCTAAAATGGACTTGTGGCTTTACCTTCCTAGAATGTCATCACATTCTTTCTGCAAATCTTTGAAAAGTAATTAACGATTGCTGTCTTTCTTCATAATTCTTTTTCCTAACCATTTAATTTGCAGATTGTGTTATCAAGAAAGTAAAATATTTTGACATTGTTGCTTTTGATGTTAACCTAATTTAAGTTTCTTCTTAACATAATATCATATAAATATTCATGTTTATTGTTGTGATCAATAGCATAAACTACATTACATTGTTAGGCATCATGTTTGGTAGCAAAATCTGGTTGGGGTATTATTTGTCTTTATATCTACCTTAGAGTTTTTTCAAACATTAATAAGTTCTGTCAGCTTCCCAGTGTTTTCCTAGTTTTCTCTTTGTTCTACGGAAGAAATTAATCACAAGGAAAGAAATAGGTTAACGTGTTAACTCTAACTAAGCAAGCACATTTTCTGGTGGGATATGTAACAGAACATCCTGTGTAAATCTTGTGTGATTAAATGCTTGCCTATCTGGACATAATTTTTGGCTGTTGGAGAGGTGGATACCAGAAAAGGGATCTCTTGGATCTACAAAATTATGGCAAGTAATGAAAATACCATTTACTCTTACTCTTTGTGTTTATGATGCCTGAAAGAGTTTGCAGGAAAGATTGGTAGAAGGTACTTAGTTGTAAATTAATTCTCTTTAACTGGATTCAATATCATGATGCTATTTGCCTCAGGTCTGTTGTGTATTTAATTGGATTAAACTGTGACTTGGTATTTCTGATGCCTGTTACTTGGATTTAAATTTAAATTATTGAATTTTCATTTTATATTGTTGTTGCAGGTATGGGGGGATATATTTGGACTCAGATATTGTAGTTCTGAAGCCAATCTCTTTCCTTAATAATTCTGTTGGAATGGAGAATCAGGCGGATGGAGGTGTTTTGAATGGTGCTGTGATGGCATTCGAAAGGAACAGGTACTAATTAGCTGATTTTATGTTTAGAAGTTCATGTTCCAGATTGATATTATGCTTGGAAATTGGTATTTGAGGAACACAACAAAAGAAAGCTGACTGCAGAATGTCCTAGTTATATTTTATAGGGTATTGGCTACATGTTTTCTTGACCAAAGAACCACTATTTAATCTTTTGTGCTCCTAATTTTATTATGTATACCTCTAAATCCTTGTAAATGACATTTTGTTTTTGACTTGGTTTTAATCCCTTTTACAGTCTCAGAGCAATTTTTGGTTATGACTTGTGCAAGCATTGCACATTCTCACACATTTCTGGCATGCTTAAAATCATTATGGTTTGCAGACTGAAGGTGATTTCATATTGTTTGATGTTGATATTTATGAAGTACATAAACTTGTATGCTGAGATGCATACATGCATAGGCGGTACATTGAATGCCTAAGTATATACCATACTTGTCAAACTTGATCAATATGCTTCTTTCATTCTTTGTTGTTCCTTTAATTTAGGGAGTTGCAGTCTGGTTTGTTCTGTTTATTGCAAGGTTATCAAAATTGTAGATTTTACCTAGGATCGGATGAGGGGGCTAAGATCGTAATTCGTAGGATTGTAAGATCCTACCTATAATGTAAAAATACATAAATTTATATGTATATGTGTCCTAAAATATTAAATATAGGCAAAATAATTCCAAACATCCATAATTTAGATAAAATAAAGGTCTTGTACAATGAGCAAAAGTCCTTTTAACATGTTATAAATCACAAACAACATGAACAATGTCAAGATTCAAGCAAAACAACCATACATAAAACAAAATCCTACAGGTTTATCATTTAAGCAATTCATTGACATAAAAAACATCTCTGTTTTCATTTTCCATGGGATCTTCATCATCATTGTTAGTGCTCTTCTCTTCTTCAATTTCATCACCATTATCTTGAAGGTTTGGATCAAAATAATCTCTAGATGCACCATCAACATTGCTAGCAACATCCCCAACTTCATCATTTTCATTTTCCACCTCTAGGTCATGTGCACCATTATTACCATCCAACTTCAACCCTTCATTGGTAGATAAATTTTCATCATCCTCCACAATCTACTCTTCATCAGAAGAAACATTATCTATGTTGTAATTTATATCTTTGCTAACATGTTTCCTCTCCATTAATTTGGAGTTGTACATGACAAAAACAAAATCATTCATTTTCTTTTGGTGTAGACAATTCCTTCTCTTTGTGTGAACCTAAACAAATTAGGGGGGAAAGAGAAATGAGATTTATTTGCATAAATAAAGATGCATAAACTCATAATTTATAAAATTTTACATCTCAAAAGCACTCCAATTTCTTTCACATTCGGAAGAATTGCAAGTCAAGCTTAATATCCTTATTGCAAATTTTTGCAATTTTGGATGTTCATACCATATGAATCCCACCATTTAGCAGATGTTTTTTGAGTCCTCATATTTTTTGTTGCTCTGCTACCAAAAAATCCTCTTGCATGTTTGAAATCTTCAAGTTGTTTATCAATTTTATTGAGCTCCTCATCATTAGGCACCATCCTCTTTATACATTGATACAATTTGCGTTTGACTTTCCTATCTACTTTGAAATCACTACTATAATGGAAGTGAGGATTTATGTAATAGGTTGCAGCATGTAAAGGCCTATGGAGTTGAGCATCTCATCTTTTATTAATAATATCCCACAATGATTGGTAGCTAAAAAGATTACATAAATCAAATTAGATTTTGTTTATATGTGTAAGAAAAAAAATTAAATTACTAAATATCTAAATAAACTAAAAAATAAGTGATATTTATCTTTTTTTTGACAGTTTTGAAATTTACTTGTAGTGTCTCTTTAGCATGGTCCATCTCCTGATAAATAAATCCCATGGTTGGTCTTTCATCTGAATCCACCATACGAAGCACTTTGATGAAAGGATAGGCAACTTACAAGCCTGTCACAATAATTTTCCAAAATTTACCATCTAAAACATAATTCTCAACCATCTTTCCATCCTTTGTTTTTGTGAAATGGCTAGAACTCCATTGTGTAGACTCAAACATTGCCGTCAATGCTTCCTTATTATCCAAAAGATACCCCAAAGTCAACTAAGTAGTGGCAAATCAAGTAACAGTTGGCCTAATCAAGTCTTTCCCTTTAGCAAAGGTTTTCAGTATGGAAATCGATAAAGCCTTTGAATAAATGAAAGTTGTGATTTTTCTTCCTTTTTTAATTATCTCGTTGTGAACCTTGATTTTTTTTCCTCAAAATCCTCTAACTTTGAATCAATACAATGTGCTGCACAAGGAGTCTAATACAGTTTCTTCCTTTACTCCATTAACATTTGCCTAGCTGCTTTATAATTTGCAACATTGTTTGTGACAACTTGGACAACATTTTCTTCACCAACTTATTCTACAACTTCATCTATTATTTTAAAAATTTTATTTGTAGTTTTGCATATGTTTGAAGCATCTACATATTTTAGAAACAACGTCCCTTTAGGGCTATTCAGTAGAAAATTACAAATAGATCTTCTCTTTTTATCAGTCTATCCATTTGTCATGATTGTGCATCTTGTTTTCTTCCATTCAACTTTGTGCTTTGCTAGTAATTCTTCTGTATGAGTCATTTCTTGCTTCAAATACTTTTCTCTAATCTCATGATATGATGGTGGCTTGAATCCAACTCCATATTTTCTCAAATTTAGGATTCTTTATACAATTGAAAGGTATGACACTTGTGTAGAAAAATTTAGCAACTTATTGACATGCTTCCTCCCTCAAATCCTTTCTATACATATGATTAATGGTTGATTGCATGCTTTGATTTGTATTTCTTCTTTTGAATATAGATGCCAATGCCACATGCTTTTCCTTTCTTTTTTCCTTAAGTCCTCCTTTATTAGCATCTTGCATGCTATCCTTTCCTCCATCAAACCCATACCTTTTTTGGAGCTTGGTTTTTCCTCCATATCAATCAAAATTTGCAACATAAGCTTTTTTACATCATCAGGAATAGAATTGCAAGCCCCTATATCCTTTTTTGTGCAAGTCAAATGATGCTTTAAGTGGTAAACACCTCCTGTTAAAATCTTCTCACAGTATTTGCATTTAATCTTCCTAGCATCATTTTCAACTTCATAACCATGTTGCCACCCTATATCACTTATATTTCTTGGTGCCTTTTTTCTAACAACCTTTTTACTTGCACCCGTACTCCTACTTATACTTGCACTTGCGCCATCAGATGAAGCCATTATTTAGCTTCAAAAATTAATAATCATTTAATAAAAATTAATACATTATATAAAATAAAAATTTTCATCAATCAATTAAGAAAAATTAAAATTTTTAATCAACATCAAAAATTAAAATAAGCCAAATAAATATTAATCATTTAATTAACATCAAAATATAAAAAATTCATTTAATCAACATAATTAGACAACATATATAATAAAATTAGCAAAATCAGTAAAATTAGCAATAAAATAAATACAATCAGATAATAAAATTAATATTATATAGTTATATGAATATAAAAATTAAAGAATAAAGATAATAAGAAAGTGATAGATATAAATACATATATAATATAAAATATGGAAAGTTATAAATATTTATATAAAATCTGAAATAGATATAAATTATTAATTATTAAATATATATAAAATTTAAAAGCCTGAAACAAAACAAATACTGGAAGGTGCTTTGTCTTCTACCTCCCAATCCAAGCGATGGAATCTGCTCTCTACTTTGTCTCTATGTTGATGCTTTGGCTCTACGTTTGTGTCCGCATTGTTGTCGTCTTGTCCGGCAACCTTTGATGGTGCGTTTTGCAGCAGCCTTGCGCATGATGTCTTCTGCTGATGTGGCTTCCAGTGCAGCTCTAGTCTCGAGTGAATCCTTTCTGGAACTAAAGTTAAGTTGGTTTATGTAATTAGGGTTGATTTTGTGGAATGGGTTGGGCTGAATTTTTTTTTCTTTCAGCCTAAAAAAACCTTAAACAATATGTTGTCATTTTGGCAAATTTCAGAAGCAGTTTAAACTTCACTTGGGATCATCATGCATGAACAATTTCAGCGATTTTTTTTTGAAAATCGCAATCCTAGCACAATCCTAGTGGCTACAAGTTTCCCTTGTAATTGAACTTGTATTGTAGTGAATGAATCATATAATCGTACGATTCTACGACTGAACTCACGATTTTAACAACCATGGTTTATTGGGAGCCCAAGAGCTTGTGTCCGTGTCAGTGCTTGAGCATGAGGATTGATAACTGACACATTTAATTTATGCCTATGTTGCACAGGTGTGATAGGTGACTTGGGTGTGATATGATATAGGTGCAGGGATATGACAATTTTCTAAAAAACTAGGATATGATATGTCTAGAATACATTGGAAAAAATATATAAATTTTATATAAAAGCATTAAATTTGGACAATTAGAAGATACATTATCATTAAATATCATCAAAACAGTTACATTTTCATGTTTTTCTCCTTAAATACATTTCAATGTCATCCATTAATGTACCAAAAAATAGACCCCTGCTACTGCCTATCAATACATACAGCTTGCTGCAGCACATCTATCAATTTTACCAACAAAAACACATATTTCCAGCTGCTGCCGTTTTTACTATGTACTAGTGGTCCAGAGGGCATAATCAAAAAAATTAAGTAGCTATAATGTCAAGTATCCCAACTATCAACAAAAAGAGCCATATATGTATATATTATATCTGAAATATCATGGCATACTATTACTATTAACAGCAACATTATCAATTTCATCTCCTTCTCGATCATCATCTACAAAAAGCATTGCTTCCATGTTTGGTTCATTAAGAGACAAACTTGCCATTTGAAGAAATCCAAATGGTTCATCAATTGGACACCATGAATCTCCACTAATATCCCAAGTTTTTGTTTTTCCATGTGAATAAGCTTCACTTTTTCTAGATAAGAGTTGAAGATTGGTGTGGATATAGACTAAATCCTCTGCTCTTTTTGGCTTCATCTTGTTTCTTTTCATAGAATGGATGAATGAATAAGTGCTTCAATTTCTCTCACAACAAGATGAAGAACAAGTTTGTACAAGAAGCTTCAAGGCTAGTTTTTGAAGTAAAGATGCAAAAGATCCATGCATCACCCACCAAGACTTGAGATTTAATTGCCACCTATCTTCAATTGAATCAAAAGACCAAAATCTTCAGCACAAGAAGAGAATCTAGTGAACTCCAAAAAAGCTATTTTTCTGTCTTCAAGATTTGGAAAATATGTTCTCAAACACTTATTTTTCTCCCTAGAAACTTCTTGATCTTGCTGAGGAGCCATTCTATTTGGTGCCTTCCTAAGCCACTCATCACCATAATACCTATATGAGTTGAGAAAAAAATAGAAATGTCATAAATTATATAAATCATACACTGTACTACACATAAGTCATCATTGGAGATTCATGTAGATATACCTCGGGTTTAAAGAGTGAGCCATATAATGGAGTTGGGTGAAGCTCTTTGTTCATCTATCAGTGAGAATTGTATATACCACTTTATAGAAGGATAATGTTTCATTTTCTTCCTTTCCTTCATGCCTACAAATGACAGCTTTCACTTTTTCTATCATAGTATCCCACATATCATACACTAAGTATAAAGTAGGTTGATTAGTATCACATAGTTTAAGCACCTCATATGTAGGTTCAGTAAATGCAAGGATGTAATCAATTTTATCTCACCATAAGTCATCTAATATGAAATCTTTCACAGCTTGAGCTTTCCCAATATCATCCTCCCTATAAGAATTCCATTGGTCACTAATGACCATATTTTGCAAAGCACGCTTTAAAAGTTTAAATCTTCTAAGCATCACTATAACTGATCCAAAGTGTGTTTCAGCAAGAGAAAGTAATTTTAGGGAGGAAAATTCATTGAAGATTGCCAATCTCATTGAATGATTCATGACAAAATTTCTAATTAAGATCACATCATCAGCTACTTCAGTAATCCAATGACATTCAGCATGAACATTCTCATTTCTTTTAGTATTTTTGGCTGCACATATGTTTTTCAATGCAAGCTTAAGTGTATAAACTACACATGGAGTCCAAAAGATGTGTGGAAAATCAGCCTCAATCAACAATCCTGCTGCCTTACAAACAGGGACCTTGTCAGTTATTATTTGGACAACATTTTGATGCCTGACCTCATTGACTACATTTCTAATTAGGACAGCTATATAATGCTTATCTTTGTATTCCTTAGAACCATCTATAGCCTTTAAGAAAATAGGACCTCCTTCAGTTGCAGCCATAAAATTAATTAAAGGTTTTCTTTGAGAATCTATCCAACCATCAGCAGCAATGTTAACTCCTTTAGAATTCCAACAAGCTTGGATAGGTTGCAACAACCTCTCAATTTTAGCCCTCTCTTGTTGTAGCAAAGTTGTTCTAAGAGCATTGAATCCAGGAGGGATGAAACCACTCAAATTACGACTTGCAGCAAAGCAATATGAAGAGATGCAATAGGGGTTTCTAGCAAAGTTAAAAGGTAAGCCAGCACTATAAAACAACCTAGCAATAGCTTCTCTTAAGCAATTTCTGTCCCCCACATTGAATGAACTTGCTATAGGGTTAAATTTCCGTCTTATCTGTGTAGTTTCTTGGGGTTTATTTTCAGTAGGCAGTGGCACATTTTTTCTCTTTACTCTGTTCTCAGCTTGCTCAAAAATTGTTTTTAATTCAGCCAAATATTTTGCATTAATTTTAGAACACACTGAAACTCCAGTACCACTAACTCTAAGCAAGTGAGCTTTCACTCTAGAGTATGATCCAGTCATTTCCTTCTGACAAAAATTGCATGCCCATAGCTTAATTCCTCCCCCGCCTCATTTCTTATTACTTGCTAATACTATCACATAGGACCAAAGAGGAGCATTATCATCAAATATTTCAGAAGCAGCAAACTTACTTGTTTTAAGATTAGTAGAACTTCCATCGTTATTAGTATTGCTCATTCTGTTTCTACCCAGAAATTCCAATCTTCACTGCTCCTGATTGGATGCTGAAAGTGGCACCAGCCTTACCTCCTCAATGTTGTTGCACCAATGCTGCTGATGATTGGACAAAGGAATCGCAGAAGGAGCAAGACATTCTGCAATCATTTTTGCAATAGAAAGTTAGGGATTTCATATTGTTTTTTGGTTCTATTCGTGTTTTATGGGCAGTGAAATTGTTTTCTGGTTTTGTTTGTATTCTGTATGTTATGGATGATAGACGGGCAGCAAAATGCTGCATTTAGGAAAAAGAATAGAAATAAATATTTAGTTAAACGATGCGTATAGGTTGGTCAATTGCCACAATCAATAATAATTAATCCCATTAGCTGCATCATTGATAGGGCAAGCTTATCTACCCCATTGCCACGGACACCAAGTTACCAAATTTAGAGCATAACCCGGTCTAGTTTCCATAAAAGTATGATCGGGAGCATTGCCACCAAGACCAAAATTAGGACCATAATTGAACCTAATAGCAGGGACCACAGCTGCATGTGTAATTGGCAATCCCGTTGGAGAACACTGCATAGAAGTACATGATACCACATTCCCATACCCTATACCTACAATGGAAGCATCAGAAACTGGAGCTGGGTAAAAAGCTAGCACCAACAACCCAGGACTACCAACATCACCAGTCAAATTTGGAGGATAGCATTCCACAGTTTGACCCGTTGAATTCACCTGTAGAACTAGATACTCTTCACCTATGTTTTGAGCTATGTTTAATGGCTGCAGATCTTTTAGAATGGAACTTTGATCAAATGCCAGTTGTTATGGCATAGGAAACATGGGCTTGAACTTGCGAGAGATTCAAGCACAAGCTGATCAGATGGAGTTTCCACAGGGTAATAATTCAACTGGGGTAAATAGTATTTTGTTTGGAGGAGGATTGAGATACGGTGCTGATGATGTAAAACCACGAGTCCAAGCTGTGTTCAAGCTGTATTCAAGCGGCACTATCAATTAAAAAATTTAAAAAAAAAAGGATACTTTTGGGGTGTGTATTTAGGCAAATTGTGTCCACACTGGTGTCGAACGCTGGTGCAATGCTGGTTTGCAGCCAAAAATCCCGCACCCCTGCATTGGGGATTTATGCATATACTGCTTTTTGTTGGAACTTTTTTCCAGCTGATTTTATGGAGGGTCTCAATTCAACATCCTTGATCACCCTCTTCCACTTGGCATTTATTATCAGAAACACATTCAACTAAGATGGATAATAGCCTCTGTCGTTCCTCAATTACAATGAACCTAGGGACTCAACAATATGGAAAAAGTTATGTGCTATTGACAATGATCTCTGCCATTCATTTATGATGTTGCTTTTGTTGTTTTTTTCCATGCAGTCCCTTCATAAAGGAATGTTTGAAAGAGTTCTATGAAACATATGATGATGGCCGATTGAGATGGAATGGTGCCGATCTTTTGACAAGAGTTGGAAGAAAATTTTGGAGTCCCAAGGATTCATTTGCCAAACGGATGGAGTTGAAAGTGGAACCCCCTCAAGTTTTCTTCCCTATTAGTTCTGAGAGCATCACAAGGTAACTTGACATTCTGTCAATCGTATGCAAGTGCAAAAATGCTATTAAATTGATATGGAAAATATTTGTTTATATTCATCCATAGTTGGGGTTAGGCCGTGAGTCTAATGTGGATAGAGTATAATATGATAGTGCTTTGGTTTATAATTCTCTTTTAAGTTGCCTATTTACTCATTAAAAACTGAATTGACCTGGAAACAGGTACTTTACTGCACCAGCAACAGAGACCGAGAAAGCTCAGCAAGATGTTCTATTTGAAATAATTCTTCGCGATTCATTGACATTTCATTTCTGGAACAGCCTGACATCTGCCCTTATCCCTGAACCTGATAGCCTTGCGTTTAGACTCATTAACTATCCTTGTATCCGATGCTTGGAATTGCTGTAAATGTCAATTACACCTCTCTGTCTTGAGCTCGGCTGAAATTAAGTAGCCAAAACAGCATCAGACATTAAGGTGTCATGGAAGCTCTAGGTACTTGGCTGATATGCAAGCATTATAATTATCCAAGCCATATTAAAGCTCAGTTTTGCAAGGTTCGGAAGTATCAAGGAAAGTCCTCATGAGTGTACAGTTTTTCTGTTCACAGCTGTGTATTGGAATACTGGGTTGAAATGGATCTCACTAGGAGAGAGCAAAACCGACTAAATTTTTTTTCTTTTGCGAGGTTTAAAACTAGGACCGTCTTGCTCATGTAGTGTATCATAAGTGAAAGTAGAATAGTTGCTGAGGATCCAAGGGTTAAAATTTTTTGTTTTGGTGGAACTTTAGTTTAAGAAATTTTCCATTAGTCAATGTAGATCGGAAAAAAGATGCTAATATTGATTGGAGGTTATACATTTTCTTGGAGACTCGCACGTCCAGATCATCTCTTTTGTCTGGTCATCTTAATGTCGCCTTTTTTCTTTTTCCCTTGAAACTGTGGTAACACAGTTAAGGGGTTTTACCTAAATTTTCAAACGTGCACTAATGCTGAATTGCCATGGTGTATGGTATAGCTAGGCTCATTCTGCACTCGGGCCAATTGTCGCCAGAGTGCTTACCCTTTCCACATTAGTGATCTGTTTATTGGACGAGGAGCCTAAGCACACGTCAGGTAAGAAAACCCTTAACCCCCCCCCCCTTTCTCTCTCAAGGTTCGTTAGTGTCTAAGTTCGAGGAATCTAAGCACGAGCCAGGTGAGAAACCATTTTTTTTCTAAAGGTCCATTAGATAAATTATATAAGGACGAGCAGTATAAGTTGTAGGGAGAGATTTCAGAATACCATTGATTTAATAATATACTGGTGTATTATCTGATTTAATCATATATTAAATTTATTTATTCTTTTTTAAAGTCAAAATTTGTTCTTTGTATGATAATAAATCAATAATTAGATTTGATAACGTATTGGTATACTACTATATCAATATTATATTAGAAATTTCCTAAGTTATCATATATTAGAAATGTAAATTATGTTAGTACAATTTTGTTTAATCTCTTCTTTGCATAAGATTGTCATATAATGCAATATGTACTCATAAAGTATAAGATTTGATAAGTAAAATTTATATTAAAAATTTATGAAAACAAGAAATAATAGGTTTCTTTGGATATTGTTTTTAAAAATAATTTTTTATTTTTTTATTTTTAAAAATAGAAAAACTTGTTTGACAATCTGTTTTTAGAATTTGTATTTAAAAATTATTTTTTAAATGTGTAACTTAAAAATAAGAAAATAAAAATAATTTTTAATTATTTTTGAATTTATTTTCTTATTCTGAATGTCAGTTTTGTAATTAAATAAAATATTTCCTTATTTGCAATATTAATTACTTTTTAATGTTAGTTTTTCTTCAATTTAAAAATAATTTTTGAGAAAAAAATAATTTTTAAAAATACAAAAACAAAATATATTCAAATAGACTTAACATGTTTGTTTCATTAATTTTTTATTCATTATCACTCATTATTAACTATCACTATAATTATCATTATTATTATTATTACATTTGATTGGTGGTCATTGCCATTAGCTACTACCACTATGAAACTTGAAAACCATGATTATTGGTAACTTCAACGTAGTAGTGGCAACAATGGCTATTGCTAACTTTTACTATTTTATTGTTAACAAATATTCCCATAATACCTTACAAATTATTGTTGTCATATATAATCATAATTCAATTTATCAAATATTATCACTATTATCTTTTATTTATTTTTATCATCATTTATTGCTACCATTTTTTCATTTCCATCACAATCATTATCCCATGTTATCATCTATCATCCCCTAACATGGTGATGCTTGTTATTCCCACCAGCATCAATATAGTAGTGGTGGCAAATTTAAGTGCTAACCTCAGTAATCTCATTGTTAACAAGTATGCCCATCACCACTTCATGAATTATTGGTGCCATCATATAATTACCACGCAACCATATCTTACCATTATCCTTCTTCAACTATTACCACTTATCCTACCACTACTTTCTCTCCATTACTTTCAACACTCATTGTTATTTTTTTTATCAATAAAATTTTCTTTATTATTAATATCACCACTATACTAGAATAATTTATTCAAATCAATTACATATATTGAAATTGAAATCTCATTATTTCTTTGAAAGATATAAGCTAAAATCTTTCTAATGTGATTGAGCATGAAACTAAATTTTTTAAAGAATCATACTAATGATTCTCTTGCACCTGACTAAATTAACTGTACAATTAATTCATTCAATTAAAAATTTTAATATCAAAATTAATTGTGTATCTTTATTATGAACCCTTTATATTGCCATTCATATTTGAAAATCTGAATCTTTAGCTTGTTACAGAATAATAATTGTGAAACAGGAAAGAAATGAAGCATTAATAGAAAAACAAAAGTAGTGACTAATAATGGGAGGTGCATTTGAATTCAAGAAAAATAATCAGTCCAATGAGAAATTAAGTTCTAGTGATTAAATTTAATTGGTATTTCCAAATGAATAATTTGGTATTTAGAATTGTTTACACATTCTTTAACTTAATACTTTCAAAAAAAATAAATTAACATAATAAAATTTAAAATCCTTTCATAATTGATATTTGATAAAAGAAAAATGTTAGGGATTTTTTCAAAATTATAGCATCAATATCCTTTGATATTGGAGATAAATTATTGTGCCGTAATATGCGAATTATGTTAGGATATGAAATAAAATGTTAATGGAAGTAAGCATTATGCACTATTAAACAAATATTAAACAAAGGGAAGGATTATTGTATGCTATTGATATAATAGTATATTGGTATACCATTAGATTTAATAGCATATTATATTTAAATTTTTCAAAATCTCAATTTTGGTGATTTTTTAGTACATCATTGCATTAGTTATATAGCATAATCATCTCCTTAAGGAAAAGTAGGTCATAATATAAGGTAAATCATGAAATAAAAAAGGTTCAAAAGAATTCTATGTAATAGATAGTGTAGTTTGCATGCTGGCATTCATACTTAATAAAACTTTAATTAAAAAAATCTTCTTTGCCATGCCAATATCTATAATAGTAGCGCACATTATATTTTTTTTTCAAAAATTAAATTTAAAATATTATATGATAATATATTAATAATCAGTAGTTCATTAGTATATTATTGCATGATACTCATTTTTTTAAAGAAAAATAGGTAATAATATGTGGTAAACCACGAAATAAAAAAAATTCAAAAGAATTCTATATAATAGGTAGAGTAGTTTCCGTGCTTGCATTCATATCTAATAAAATTTTAATTAAAAAAAATCTTTTCTTTATACTTATATCTATAAAAGTTGCGGGCACTCGTTGAAATGTACTCTGAAGAATGAAATACAATATTACAATTCTTGGTAAGAAAATTAACGATATTAAAGTTAATAAATATCGATAATTTTAAGAAATAATTTGAAAATTTGTACCTATCCAACTATCATATTTTTCTAATATTTGTGACATTGCACTCTTTCCGAAGGAGGTCAATCCCTCGCTGGATATACGTCAAACTATCTTCCATACAAAGGCTTGCTTTGATTACGCTGGAGTTCTCCGTCTGATGTGGGTCACCCCTCTCCGTCCTGCATGTCCAAGAAGGCTTTCTCCTCGTGCAACGTTGTTTGGCAGCTTCAGCCGTCAGAGTTTGACTGCTGTTTCATCTAATTGCTGTGGTTGAGTTCCAGAAAGCATTCTCTCTACACAATCGCAATCTCTGCTCTCAAAACAACACATCTTGAAATCACTCTCAATTTTTCATGTCGATTACCGTCTCTTCAAACATCCCCACCATGTTTTCCTTGCTACCCAAATCAAGCCCAGCCCCAAACAAATTCCATCGTTCACTCCCAACAATTGCTACGATACATTATCAACGTGGGATTCAAACAATTCGACACTGGAACGCGAAATCGATCAGAATGCACTGTACGAAGTCGCTGCTATCTGAGGTTTCCAATGAAGGAAACTTTCCGATGATGGCTGCCCAATCTACAGGACCCGTTTCGCCTTCTCGGCTCATTGAAGTGGTTAAAACTGCTGCTCATAGTGGTGCTGAGGTTCGTCGTTTCTTCCATTTGCATCGCATTCTTGTTAATTTAGAGATGGATCCAAGATTGCTCTTCTCCATCGCAGCGCTTTCTGCAGCTTGAATATTAGGATTTACGTTTTTTATTAGAATGGTTTAGGTTCACCTGGTGGAGAAATTTGTATTTGATAATGCTGGTATTGTTTTTCTTTCTCTTGCTTTATCGTTGCAACTTTAATCAATATACAGTCTCATTCATATTTTTATATTCAAGGGCTGTCAGAGGATCATCGCCATTTCGTATTGTACGCCCCTATTTTTGAGAGGCATGAAGGAACTTTTATCTCATCTACGCTCTATTTGTTTTGGTGGAAAACATTTTTTTATAGAAATATAGTTGTAAATTATTAGTACGGCGGAAAATGATTAATATGTGGAAAGCATTTCCTGATATAAATCTCGAATCATTCTTTTTAGTCACAGAGTATTGCTCATTTTCCTAGAAGGAAGTGAGATCTTTCTATGGAAATTATCTTAAAAAAAAAATTGAAATAGAGCCTTAATATTGCCTGTAATTCCAAACCTGATAGTGGCTTATTACAACACCGGATACATGATGCATACCAAACTCTGTACATTAGATATGTATAAATTTAAACAAAAACTGAACTAATTATAAATTCATATTTCAGTAATAAACAATAAAATATGGAAATGGGTGTAGTGGGTAATATAAACGAGAGAAAATGTTGGTGGTGTAGAAGCAGGAATAAGGGGAAACTGATAGAGGTAACCATTTGAAATGTTTGTCCTTTTCAAATCAACATCAACTTAAGAATTATATTTGTATCATAATATTTTTATTTGATTTATATTTAACTAATCAGTAAGAGCACATTGCTAATATGCAGATGGAAAGGTACTTTACCCCCTCTTTCTCAGTAGCCCATTTATGATTGAAAACTACAGATTTTTATGGCTTTTGAAGTACTTCATTCTGTTGGTTGATAGGAGAGCTCTCATTGACCATAGCAAAATCTCAAATCCTTGATCAAATAAATAAGCTACATTTTTAAATCACTGGTATACTAGAAAAATATGAAAGACAAACTTATATATGGATTTTAAAATTTGAAGTAGACTTCATTGCTTTGGGCAGATAGGGTATAAGTAAAATAGAGAATGTATATCTCAATTTGGTGTTGATTTAAGCTGAATTAAATCTCAACCTTTGTACTACTTTGGTGCCTTTCAATATGCCTAGTATTTGTGTCATTCATTTACTTATTTGCTATTAAAAAAAGTATGACTCAATGATGCAGATTAGAATCTCAGAGGGAAATTTTGATATAAATTTGATGGGTAAATTGGGTTGGAAAGGGATTGGATAAATGGGAGGAGTTCACCTCCTTGGATAAAAAATCTCAAAATTCAGACTTAATCCTAAAACAAAGGTAAAAACTTTTAAATTTGAAAGATAACTCTTAATAATTGATTCAACACCAAAAGTTACATAGAAATGCTCCTATTTATAACCCTTTGGACATCTAAATCAAGAAGAGTTGTTATTCTTAGAAAAATTGTAACTCCATGAGAAGTTGTCTGGATACATAATGTTGTGACTCTGGAAAAAAAGAAACTATTAATTGTTATTTTTTCCCCCATCAATTCCCTCCCGCTTAGCAGAACTCATCTTTGATGAGTTAAAGATTTGGTATCTCTTGAATCTCAGTATCCAAATGTATTCTGAGGTGGGTTTCCCTTTCCATTTTGTTAGAAATTTCTTGCATGTTACATGCTTGTAGCAACAATCTATTCATCTATGATATCTTCAATAATTTTAGTTGCCTTTTCCAGTTGAGGGAGTCTTGGAATTGCATGCTATTCTTTTAGATCTTCATTAATTCCATAATAAGGACTGAGATCTTCCATATTAAAAATCAGACTGAGATCTAAGAAATAGGTGTTGGTTCCAAGATGTTTTAACACTTGGTATGGACCCACTTTTCTTAAATGAAGTTTTTGAACTGCTCCTTTTGGAAATCGTTTAGGCCTTAACCTAATCATGACTTGGTCTCCTTCTCAAAATTCTACATGTTTTCAATGCATATCTACACTAGTTTTGTACTGCTAGTTGCTTACATCTATCTTCTTGCTAATTTCATCAAGAAGTTGATGAATGTATTTGGCAAATTCCTTTGCTTTTAAGCTTGTTCTTGCATTAATAGGTGGGAGAGCAAGATCAATGGGTTGGCATGGTTTCATCCTTGTCACTACCTCAAATGGGGAGTGGTTGATGCTTCTATAAGCAAATTTTGCAACAGGAAGAATTAGATCCTATGATTGGACATTATCTTCCATTAGACATCTCAACAAGTCACCTAAACTTCTATTAACAACTTCAATTTGGCCATTCATTTGTGGATGGTAAGCACTTGAAAATTTCAGCTTTGTTCCCATTGGTGTCTACAAGGTCTTCCAAAAGTAAGACAAACAATATCACAATTGGAGACTACGGTTTTTGGAAGACAATGTAATTTGACCACTGCACGGATGAAAATTTGAGCAATTTTAGATGCATTTGATATCTTCTTGCATGGGATTAGGTGGAACATTTTGGAAAATTTGTCCACAACAACAAAAATTGAACCAAATCCTCGTGGGGTCTTTGGAAGTCACAAGACAAAATCCGTAGATTAAGTCTTCCCAAGTTGCATTAGGAATTGGTAGCAGTGTATGCAATCCAGAATTTTGCTTCTTCCCCTTCGAAATCTCACGAACATCACATTAGCGTATGATCTTCTCAACATCCCTTCTTCATCAAGGCCAATAAAATTGATCTTCCACTAATCATACCTCTTCCAAAATGACCAGCAAGTCCTCTCCCACACAACATTGTCATGAATTGAAATGTTTGGTAAACGTAATCATTTCTCATAAAAGAGATAACCATCCTTCAAATTGTAATTAGTGATGTTTACCAATCCGGTTAGCTTCCAGATCTGCATAAACATATCCAAAATATGCATCATAAGCATATTCTTTCTTTAATTCTTCAAAAACTAGTCACTTCCACTGTCAAAACAGACAACAACATTGCTCTCCTACTAAGAGCATTGGCAACTCTATTTTGAGCCCCAAAACAATGTTTAATGACAAAAGAAAATTGTTGTAAGTAAGCACTCCATTTAGCATGTGTAGCATTTAGGTGTTTTTGAGAATTGAGGTACTTAAATGCTTCATGGTCTTAGTAGAGAATTAAATCCTTGTAAGAGAGGTAGTGTTTCTGGTACTTGACAGCTTGCTCAATAGCATAAAATTCTAGATCATAGGTAGAGCATTTTCTCTTTGCATCATGCAATTTTTTGCTATAGAAAGCAATGACATGCCTTACTTCACCGAGAACTGCTCCAATCTCCAAATGAGATGGCATCATAGGAGAGCTCAAATGCCTTGTCAAAATTTGGAAATTTGAGAATCGTGCTGCTGCCATCTTTTTCTTGATCTCTTTAAAAGCACATTCAGCAGTTTGAGACCATTCAAGGGTATTCTTCTTAATACATTTGGTAATGAGTGCCATAATGGAGTTGAAATTTCATATTAAATGCCGATAAAAGCTAGCCAAACCATGAAAACTTCTGATCTCACTAAAGTTGGTTGGTGTGGGCTAATCAAGTATAACTTTCACCTTCCCTCTATCGGCTTCAATACCTCTTGAAGAGACAATGAATCCTAAGAAGTTCACTTGATTGCTTAAAAACTCATATCTTCTCCAATTGATGTAGAGTTTTTCAACCCTTAGTGTCTCTAAAACCTGTATTAGGTGAGATAAATCTGCTTTTCTGTTGTGGCAATAAATGAGTATATCATCAAAATAAACAGCAACAAATTTCCCAATATATGGCTGCAAAACATGGTTCATTACCTGCATAAAGGTGCTTGGATCATTAGTAAGTCCGAAAGGCATCACCAACCATTCATAAAGCACGTCCTTTGTCTTAAATGCAGTCTTCCACTCATCTTCTGGCTGAATTCTAATTTGATGATAGCTGCTCCACTAGTTGATTTTTGAGATCACCTTGCTGTTGTCATGAAGTGAAGCATATCATCAAGTCTTGGTGTAGGAAACTGATACTTGATGCATATTTGTTAATTGCTTGAATATTAATGCACATTCTCCAACTACCATCCTTTTTTGAAGTCAATAATGCTGGAACTACACATAGGCTGAGGCTTTCACAAATAAAACCTTTAGGTAAAAGGTCTTGTACTATCTTCAAAGCTCTTAAAGTTTAGTTGGGCTCAGTTTGTAGGTTGGCAGATTTGGAAGTGATACTCTAGGTATAAGGTCAATTGCAAGTTGTATATCTCTCATGGGAGGTTAGACCTTTTGCCAGTTCATCCAAAATAAGGTCTTGAAAATCTGTTAGTATCTTTTGCAAGGCAACTTCCAGTTTGAGGCTGGAGAACTTCCTGATTCTACCTCATAACCAAAGCATAAACAATGCCACTTCTCATGCTTTCCCCTTCAAACCCTTTTAATGATAGCATGCTAACAGCTTTTGCGGCTGGTTGCCTAGTTTGGGAACCTTCACTCTTCATTGGCAATAGCTTAATCTTCTTTCTATTATAAGAAAAAGTATAGGTATTAGTTTTTCCATTATGCAAATCCTTCTTGTCATATTGCCATGGTCTCCCTAACAAAATGTGTGCAACCTTTGTTGGAACAACATCACACCAAAGAGCCTTGTAGTGATCACCAATTGAAAATGTTAGCAAACTTTGTTTAGTGACTGGAATAGATGTATCGTCGATTCAAGTAACCTTGTAAGGTGTTAAATGTTCCTGGCATTTCAACTTTACTTTTTCCACAAGAACATTTGATATGACATTGGTAGAATTTCCTCCATCAATGACAAGCTTGATGATTTGATCTCCACATTTAACATTAGTGTGAAAGATGCTGGTTCTAGGCCATTTGTCCCCTATAGAGGCTTTAGGGTTTGCAATAATGCATTACATTACCATTGTTGCTTGTTCTGCTCCTCCAACTTTTTTTGCATCATCTTCCTACTCCAATAGTATTTGTTCTACATCCTTTGACTGATTGGCTTTTTCATCTTCCAAAAAATTTAGTTTTTTGGTTAGGCATATGGAAGCAAAATGGCCTTCACCTCTACATTTAAAGCACTCAATATCACATCCCTGCTTGCTGAGCCCTTCTGCTATAGATTTTCCTTTGATATTAGGATTGGCTAGTGTCAATTTAGTGTCGTGTGTTTTGTTTTTGATTGGATAAATAGAAGAACCAGCTTTCCTAGTTGAAGATTCTCCTAGCAGCATTTCAAAACATTGAGTTGGTGGCAACTTCAATTGGCTCTCAATTTTAAGAGCCATTTGGTACACTTCCTCAATGTTATATAATATTGTAGTCATTTCATTTCGAATTTCTTTACGAAGCCCAGTTTTGTAATGTGCAAGAAGTTGTGGATCTCTTTCATTGAATTGACATTGCATGGTCAAATTATTGAACTTCTCTATGTATTCCTCCACTGACGTAGAACCTTGCTTTAATTGTAGCAATTCCTCATACATTGAGTCCCTATAATCAAGGGGAAGACATTTTTCTTGCAGCTTCAGTTTCATTTCTTCCCAATGGGCAATAAGAGGCTACTCAAGTCTGAACATGCACTCTTCAATGCTCTCCTACCACATTCTAGCTTGCCCTTTTAGTTTCATTTTTGCAAAGCTTACCATTCTATCTTCATTCATTTGGTATCAATCAAAATAGTCTCCTAAAGATGTGATCCAATTAGTGAGGACTGGGGATCCAAATTTCCAAAAAATTTGGAATATTAGTTCTAACCCTCTTGATGATATCATCATAAAAATTTCCATGATTTCCTTGCTATCTAATTTGTTGTTGATAAGCCCTATCGAGTGGAGCTCTATGATGATGTGGACTATTTGGATTAGATCTAGGTGGAGTTCTTCTAGCTTCTTCATTATTACTTCCAGCATTATGGTTTTCATTTTTTGCATTGTGATTATTTGCATTCTCCTCATTTTCTACACCTTGATTGGTAGCTGTCTCCCTCTAAGTTCCAAGAGTAGCAATTCGAGCAAATATATTATCTACTTCTTCTACTAAGCATAGCAACAATTGATCTCTTTCATGCTCCATAAGTCTGCCTTGATGTTCTTGTCCATTTTTTGTTGTCATCATTATTAGTAAATAGGTTTCACATCTATTATATTCTGCTATATGTACCTTGTATTATAATATATATAGTGACTGCCTAACTCAGTTGAGGATATGGCAATACAAATTTCTCTCTTAATTAACATGGTATCTAGAGCCTTCTAGTAATCCTTCTCCTATCTCAATCAACAACCCAACTCCCAACTCTCTCTCTCTCTTCTTCCTCCTTTTCTTTTTTTTTCTTTTATGCGTGACTAAGGTCACGGTGGGACCAGCGGCACTCTAAGCCGCTTATTGGTGGAAGCCTAGACCTCAGGATTGCTGTTTGGTGGCGGCGTACGGAGGTGAAGACCAAAACAGCACTGTTCAACGCCGTGGAGGCAGAACTGGAACCGGTACGGAAGGTCTGGGTACACCGGACAACAGATCGGGCCGAGACGATCCCGACTAGGCGGCGCGTGGCATCACACGCGTGTGTGTACGGAGGCGCGTGAAGCCCACTCGCAGAGGCAGGTGGTGGTGCGTGGAGGCGCGTGAGGCATCTTCAGGCGGCGATCTTCCGTCTGGCACTGTTTCGGAGGACTCTGAAGGGTTCTATAAGGTTGGTTTTGCAGTTTCGTGTCTTCAGGTGGCATTTTTTCTATTTTCTGGATAATTTTCTTCTGGTTTTTTGCTGTGCTGGCTGGATATGGATACTAGTTCTAATTTCATGAACAATTCTGGGGGTCCCAATAGTTCTGGAAATTCAAGGGGAGAATTTAAATCTAATTTTTCAGAATTATTACCTGTTGGTGGAAAAATAACAGAACGGAAGTTAGATATTGAAGGACGACAATATGTTACTTGGAAAAGAGCAATTGAATACTATTTTGATGAAGTTCGTATGACACATCACCTTACTCGAGCCACCCATAGAAGATCCTGATCAACAATGGATCATAGAAGATCGTCGGTTGTTCAGGTTGGTTTGTAATACTTTAGTTATTGAAGTTGAAGATAACATAGCTCATTGTCGTACTGTTAAGGAGTTATGGGAGTCTATTAAAGGCCTATATTCGAAAAAGGATGATTTGAATCAGGTATATGATTTGACTGTGTCTTTGTTTCAATCAGATGAGAGAGGTAAGACCAATGCTCAAATTTATACTGAGTTCAATCGTATTTATGAGCAATGGAATTCTCTGCTGCCTATTACTAGTGATGTTAATGCAATGCGTTCTCAACGAGAACTAGCTGCTTTGTGTTATTTGATGCGTTTACCTCCTGAGTTTAGCACAGCACAACAGCAGGTCTTATCTAGTTTTGAGCCCCTCACCCGAAAAACAGCTTATTATCGAGTTCAAAGAGCATCCAAAGATATTTCTTCCTCCTCTCCATCTTCAAATATGAATGAGTCAGCAGTATTAGTTGGCTCAGGTGCTCGTGGAGGCCGTGGTAATTCTAGAGGTGGTAGGGGACGAGGACGAGGACGAGGACGAGGACATTTTAATGAAGGAGGAAGAGGAGGTGATTGACAGAATCACTCTAGTGAAGGAAGGAGAGGAGGTGATTCAGTTGTGATTTGCTATCATTGTCAAGAACAAGGACACATCAAGAAATTCTATCCGAAGTTGGTACGAAGGAATACCCAACAGTCCAGGTTTGCTCATATGGCACAAGAGTCAGAAGTCAATGGTAAATTATTATCTAATAGCGAATATGCTGAGTACTTGCAATTAAAGGCCTCTGTACAGCCGCCACCCACCCAATCTACTGCCACCATGGTTCACACAGGTAATCCTACTGCATGTCTATCCCATTCCAATTCTAGATGGGTCATTGACTCTGGGGCTACTGATCATATGACGGGTCAAACAGGTATACTATCTTCCTTTACTAATTCTCATCCTTCACATGTCACTTTAGTTAATGGATCTACTGCTTCTGTTGTTGGAAGTGGCATGGTCAATCTCACCTTTGATATCTCTTTATCCAATGTTTTGTGCCTCCCAAATTTTTCCTTTAATTTACTTTCAGTTAGCCAAATTACCCGTGCTTATAATTGTGGTGTTTTCTTCTTTCCTGGTTATTGTGTATTTCAGGATCTGTTGACGAAGAAGATTTTTGGTAGAGGATATGAATCTGGGGGATTATACGTGCTGGATGACAAAGTTTCTCAACCAATCGCTGCTGCTGCTACCCCCACTCTACATCAATTACACTGTCGCCTTGGCCATCCCTTGTTGCTCTCTTTACAAAAATTATGTCCTAGCTTAGCGTCTGTGTCTCATTTAGATTGTGAGTCTTGTTAATTTGCTAAACAGCATCGCCAATCTTATATTTCTAGAGAAAATAAGCGGGTTTCATTCCCCTTTGAGTTAGTACATTCAGATATTTGGGGGTCTTGCCCAGTTATTTCAAAGTCTGATTTTCGTTATTTTGTGTCTTTTGTGGATTATTATTCGAAAGTGACTTGACTCTATTTAATAAAAAATCGTTCAGAGTTATTTAATGTTTTTTGTACTTTTCATGCTGAGGTTACAAATCAATTTCAGACAACTATTCGTAATTTTCGCAGTGATAATGCTAAAGAGTATTTCTCTTCACAATTTTCAGCTTATTTGCCTCAACATGGTATAATTCATCAGTCTTCCTATGCTGTCACTCCACAATAAAATGGAGTAACTGAATGAAAAAATCGACATTTATTGGAAGTTTCTCGGGCACTTTTATTTGAAATGAAAGTTCCTAAAGTTTGTTGGGCAGATGCAGTTTCTACAGCCCGTTTTCTCATCAATCGCATGCCTTCTTCTATTCTTGGTGATCAGGTACCTTTTTCTATTCTGTTTCCTTCTAAGCCTTTTTTTCCTATTTCCCCCCGTATTTTTGTGTGTACCTGTTTTGTTCATGATCACCGTTCCCAGGTATCGAAATTGGATCCTTGGTCTTTGAAGTGTGTTTTTCTTGGCTATTCTCGTACTCAAAAAGGGTATCGATGTTTTTCTCCTTAATTAAATCGTTATATTATTTCTTCTGATGTTTCATTTTTTGAATTTACCCCATTCTTTGGGCCGTCTCCCTCTTCCTTCCCCTTGCCAGAATCAGATCATGTTGATGAATACTTCCTTGTCCCTCCTCCTTCACTAGACTCACAAGTTCCTCCACCACAAAATTTGGTTCAACCTCCTATTCAATTTGTTTATTCTCGTAGAGTGCAGGTACCACCAACAGCTCCTTCACCGGTCATGCAACAGCCATTTGATCTAGACTCGCTTTCCCACGGTCCGTCAGCTTCATCTCCTCTATCGGCTTCTTCCTCATCAGATCCTCCTCCTGTGTCTTCTGATTTGGATCTTCCGATTGCTCACCGAAAAGGTACCCGTACTTGCACTCAGAAAGGTAACCCTCACCACCCTTATTCCATCTCCACCTATGTCTCTTATTCTTCTTTACCTGCTTCTTCTCGAGCCTTCATTGCTTTTTTAGATTCTGTTACTGTTCCTAAGTCCTATTTTGAAGCTCTTTCTCATAATGGGTGGTGTGCTGCTATGGAGGACGAAATGACAACTCTTGAAGCTAATCAGACATGGGATCTTGTGCCTTTACCTGATGGTAAACAATCCATTGGTTGCAAATGGGTATTTACAGTTAAAGTGAATCCGGATAGTTCTATTGCTCGTTTAAAAGCACGTCTAGTTGCTAAAGGTTATGCTCAGACCTATGGTGTTGATTATTCAGAAACTTTTTCCCCTGTGGCCAAGATTACCTCTGTTCGTTTACTCATCTCTCTTGCTGCTACTCATGATTGGTCTCTTCACCAATTGGATGTTAAAAATGCCTTTTTACATGGCGATTTGAATGAGGAAGTGTACATGGAGCAACCACCTGGATTTATTGCTCAGGGGGAGTTTGACAAGGTATTACGTTTAAAAAAATCATTATATGGGTTGAAACAATCTCCTTGAGCTTGGTTTGGGAGATTCAGTGAAGTAGTGACAGAATTCGGAATGAAGAAATGTGATTATGACCACTCTGTGTTTTATAGACAGTCTAGTTCAGGATGTATTCTTTTGGCTGTATATGTTGATGATATTGTGATTACAGGGAGTGATAAGTTGGGGATCTCATAATTGAAAGCCTTTCTTCAGGCTAACTTCCAGACTAAGGACTTGGGAGCGTTTCGGTATTTTTTAGTCATTGAAATTGCTTGAGGGCGAAAAGGGATTTTCTTATCTCAAAGGAAATATGTGCTTGATCTCTTGAATGAAACAGGAATGATTGGAGCTAAACCATGTGAGAATCCTATGATTACAGATATTAAGCTTAATCTACAAGATGGAGAATTACTTGAAAATCCTGAACAGTACAGGAGATTGGTGGGAAAATTAAACTATCTTACTATAACTAGGCCTGATATTGCCTTTCCAGTAAGTGTGGTTAGTCAGTTTATAAACTCCCCAAGGACTTCCCACTGGGATGCTCTTAAACACATTTTGAAGTACTTGAAGAAAGCACTTGGTCGAGGAGTCTTATATAAAAATCATGGTAATTGCAGAGTGGAGGCTTTTTCTGATGCAGACTGGGCCGGATGTCCTATAGATCGGAGATCAACTTCTGGGTATTGTGTATTTGTTGGAGGAAATTTTGTATCATGGAAAAGTAAGAAGCAAGCAGTTGTATCTCGCTCCAGTGCAGAATCTGAATACCGAGTTATGGCTCATGCTACATCTGAACTTGTATGGATTAATTATCTTCTTCAGCAACTTGGCATCAAGACTCATGGGATTATGCAATTGTGGTGTGACAATCGAGCTGCTACTCACATTGCCTCAAATCCAGTTTTTCATGAACGAACTAAATATGTAGAAGTTGACTGTCATTTTATTTGAAAAAAGTTACAAGAAGGAATTATTAGTCTTAGACATATTAGAACAGGGGAACAATTAGCTGATTTATTTATTAAAGCTCTTCCGGGAAAACGGGTTGATGAAATTTGTAACAAGCTGGGCATGATTGACATCTATAGCCCAGCTTGAGGGGGAGTGTTAGTAAATAGGTTCCACATCTATTATATTCTACTATATGTACCCTGTATTATAATATATATAGTGACTGCCTAACTCAGTTGAGGATATGGTAATACAAATTTCTCTCTTAATTAACAATCATGAAGGTTGACAATGTACAAGGAACAACTTGCTTTTGATGCCAAATTGATGCAGATCATAATTTCAGAGGGAAATTTTGATATAAATTTGATGGGTAAATTGGGTAAGAAAGGGATCGGATAAATGGGAGAGTCCACCTCCTTGGATAAAAATTTGAAAATTTAGACTAAATCCTAAAACAAAGGTAAAAACCTTTAAATTTAAAAGATAACTCTTAATAATTTATTCAACACTGAAAGTTACATAGAAATGCTCCTATTTATAATCGTCTAGTCATCTAAATCAAGAAGAGTTGTTACTCTTAGAAAAATTGTAACTTCTAGGAAAGTAGCAAGTCCTAGAAAAGTTGTAACTCCTAGAAAAGTTATCTAGATGCATAAAGTTGTGACTCTGGGGGTGAAAACTATTAATTATTATTATTTTTCTCCATCACTTAGAGTGCTAGAACTTGTAATAAAATCCCTTTCATATTTAAAGAGCAAGGCTTTTTCAATACACACAAAATGTGTATCCAATTGTTAAGAAAGAATTACGAAGAAGAACTGCACGCACAATCAAGAAAAAAAGAAACGTATGAAGAGAAATTGGCATCTAGAAGGATCTAACAAATTCATTTTTAGATTATGTTGTATGCATGAGCAAAAAAGACTTGTCATGCCTTGTTATTGCTTGTTTTCCTGGGCTGGTTTTGTATCCTCAGGTTATTTGTGCTTTGAAAGACACATGCTGTTTTATGCATTGGGAACAGTGATTATCCTAAATAAAATCTCTTCAGATTTTAACTACATCTTATATTGGTATTATTAGCATTAAAAATTTTTTAGATTTGGGCATGCTATAGTCAGTCATTTTCCTCATGTTTCTCATATCTTTCTTTGACCTCTAGGTTGTGATGGATGCTGTTAATAAGCCACGGAATATCACATATAAAGGATTAACTGACCTGGTGACTGAGTAAGGTCTTTCTGGATCTCTAGTTAATGTGTACTGTTTTTTATGTTCATATTAATTTAGAGATGTTTTGCAGGATTCCACTCCTCCTCTTTCTTTTTTCTCTTTGACATGGGCAGGGATGAGGGAATGTTTAGATGTTTTAACATGACATTTATTTTGAATTAGATAACTTCATGCTAATCCATCACCCTTCGATGGAAAATTACTTGACTATAACGTGTACTTTGGGGGCAAGAAGGACCACTTGACTTGCAGACTAGGTAGTAACTAGGGGAAAAATATTTAGGAATAAATACCAGAGCAATCAAGAGACAACTCCTTCCAATAAAATATAAGAACAAGGGATATGTGAAAGATATCAAGAACCAAAGAGATTGCGCCTCAGATAGATTTCTTAGAAAATCAAATTATAAGAGATGACTGAATCCTGAAAACTGTAGGACTGTTGGATGTTCGAATTTTATAAAGATTAAGGATGGTAAGGAATACAAACAAGGGAAAGCATCTACCTCAGGGGAATTGTCCCCCACCCAAACATCTACCCAGAATCTATTGCAAGAACCATTACCTACCATTAGATGATCAAGCATTATATAAGGGGCTTATTCCTGTGAAATAAATATCCATGTTCCACTCATTTTGGTTGGATATGATAATAGTTTAAATATGACTGGGATTTGGCTTAAGTATTGACAGTAGAAAGGAAACTGATGCTATTCTGTGGATCTGTTCTTATTATTTGAGGAAGAATAGTGCAGACTGAGTGACTTTTTTGTGTTATTACTTACATTTGGTTTAGTAGTTGTGAGGCTCAGCATGTTCTGTTTTTCTGGACATAGTTCTTAACATGCTTTTAATTGTATGCCAATATTTTAAATATCCTTGTAGTGGAAAGAAAAAAACATTTTCACTTTCCACAATTTCAATTCATTCTGACTATTTTGCATTGTTGCTGATCTGTTCCCTATTGTACTACATCTGTGTGTGCGGGTATGAGTGCTTGGATACTTAATATCTGCTTAAGTGTTTTGGTTTATCTTTTCTGCTAGCCTGTACTTTTTTCCAACCTGCATTTTAAGCTTAAGATGATTCATCTGAAATGTGTATGGAACTTTAGACTTCATCTCTTGTTAACTTATTAGCTAAAATGTATTTTTGTTGGTCCTTAACTTTCACAGTTGTTTCAATTCTGTACCATAACATTTATTTGGGTCAATTTCATTCTTTAACTTCAAATTTTTATGCAGCGCCAACCTCTAGCCTAACATGGCATGATCATCATGATAAAGAGATTGATTCAAAACAAATAAAGGTGGCTGTAGAGGATGTTTTTCTCCTCAACATCTGCATTGTTAAGAACAGATGACTTATGTATTTGCCATTTGAGAATTTTTAAATTAAAGTCAGAATGATTTTACATGTATGATATCAAGTTGGAGCTATATCAACAATTTCCTTTAAAAATTATGACAGAGATAAATTAGGAGTTAGCATTGTGTGGAAATTTTAAGTTAGTGGGATGAAATTGATCCAACTAAAAATTATGGGATAAAGTTGAAACAACTGTGGTAGAGGAAGCAAAAAAATAATGGGGTAATATCCGTTGTTCCTTTTGAAATTAACTATAAACTTTAAGTGATAAAGATTTCGGCATTTTTCTAAATTTGATTTTCACTTAATATTTCTATTTATAAACAGGACGGATAAAATGAGTGAAACTGCCATATTAGAAGTGGTAAAGAAGAATTTTGAAGATCATCTCATTCTTGGGGAAGAAGGAGGAATTATAGGAGATGCAGCATCTGATTATCTCTGGTGCATTGATCCTCTAGGTCCGTGATTTCAGTTAGTACTCTTTTCTTAATCTAAGAACCTGCGATTTTTGTCATTATTAATGCCCATATATTTGTTTGGAAGTTGTGAACAAGAGTCACTATTTCAAGTGTATTTCTTCAATACATATTCCATTGGAATTTACAGTTTCATTTAGAACAAGAGTTCAATACTAAAATGCAATTTGCTTGCACCAGATTAAACTTTTGGGGTTATTCCTGGCATTTGATTTGTAGAATTTTTTGTATATTTTTGGGAATGTTTTAAGGGAATATAAGATTTTTATATTTGATTTAAATTTTAGAAAAATATTTTCGAGAATATTTGCATTCCCAGGAATGCTTTTAATTCAATATTCCCCTAAAATATTCGTATGGGGTGAGGTGGGTATTTTATATTTCTATGATACAAGAATGTTTTAATGATATAAATCAATTATTTTGCCCACCCTTCCATTAAGTCCTTGTTAGTAAATAGAGTTTATTAGTTTACTTGAGGTTTGAGTTTATTTGTTTCTTATGGGCTAAGATATATGGATCATAAACCTATCTCTTATAATTTTATATTTTATTATAGATAGATATTACGTGCCTCAATTAAGGTTATGGCCTCACAATTCTTTCTTTTCTAACATTGTCTCTAGAGCCACGAAAAATAGGACTCTAGAACTTAAACATATTCTCTAAACCTAGCAAATTCTTCTCTCTCCCACTTTTTTTTTCCTATTTTTTCTTCCTTTTTTATGTGTTCTAGGTCATGGTAAAATTTTGGTAGCGATTTAGAGTCACATGAGGTGTGTGCAAAGGAGTTGTTAATGCACAAAAGTCCAATGTTAAGAGCTGCTAAAATAGTGTTGGTGTAGTTGACAAAGAATCGGTTAAGGTGGTTTGGTCATGTGCAAAGAAGGCCACTGGCCACTGGCTACTGGAGGTGCCAATGAGAAGAGTGGATCACATAGTTTTTAGCCCTGTAAAAAAGTATAGAAGGAGGTCAAAAAAGGACTTTAGAGGAAGTTATAAAAAGGGATCTCTTGATGAATAATATTACCAAAAACCTAATTTTTGATAGAATCCAATGACGTCGTGCGATCTATGTTGCTGACTTTACTTAGTGGGATAAGATTTTGTTGTTATTGTTGTTGGTGTAGTTGATGAAGAATTAGTGATCAGTTTCAAGATCTAGGTGGTTTGGGTTCGGGATTGATGGTCGGCAACATGGTTTGGATGGCGCATGACCAACATGCACTCATTCTTCGATGGCACATGAGCACTATGCATAGAGACTTCTGGTAGCATGTGATAGCTTGTGAGGAGTTTTCTAGTAACATGCTTCCCCTTACAAATTTCTCGACGTGAGTTGCATCCTTTTGTGTAGTTAGGTTTGTGATCTGTATACTCTAGCTACACTTTTCATTTATTTATTTATTTTTAAGTTTTTTGGTGCTATTTTTTTGGTTAAATTGTTGCTATAATGGAGAAATCAAATTACTCAAGTTCTAATTTAGGTATAAAATATACCCATAATAATGATAGTAAGTCAAATTTGAAATATTTCTTCTCTAATTTAATTTCTATTGTTGCAAAAGTTATTGATTGAAAACTTGATGCTGATGGGCAAACGTACCTTGCATAGAAAAAATCTATTGACTATTTTTTTGTGAATGTTGGTTGATTTGATCACTTGACTGATGATCTCCCAATTGATAATACAAAAACTCGATGGATTATGAAGAATTGATGACTATTTGTGTTGATAAGCAATACCTTGGAAAAGGAAGTTGAAAATAATTGTGTACACTACAAGATAATCAAAGATTTGTGGAGATTTCTTGAATTATTTTTTCCAGTTATAGATAATTTTAGTCTCTTTCACAACTTATGTGCATCTTTGTTTCAACAAGATAGGCAAGGAAGGACTATATCTCAAATCTATACTGAGTAGAACAATGCTTATGAACAATCAGATAATTTTATTTCCATTATTGATGATGTTAAGGAAAGGCACACTAAAAGAAAACAATTAGTTGCATTATCTTTTCTTATGGCTTTCCCTCTTGAACTCAATCCCATTTGTTAGCCAATCTTATACAATTCTAATTAGTTGACTCGACAATCTGTTTTTTCTCATACTTTTTGTTTTTGAGTAACTTTAGAGATGCTATCTATTTCCAGAGTTACTTCTCTAGTTGATTTCTCTACTGTAGTTAGTTTTAGTATTTAAGGAGGTCATGGTAATGGTAGAGAAGGTAGAGATAGACGTCGCAATAAGCTGAACAATGAAATTTGTTTTTACTATAAGGAACTAAGTCATATGAAAAAAACTTGTCTTAAGTTAATTGGATGATTTTTACCCTCATCTCGGTTTGCCTATGCTAGTGCTAGTACTAGTACTTCTGCACTTGAGTCTGAGCACATAACCTTGTCCTAAATTAATTGAATGATATATACCCCCATCTCGGTTCGCCCATGCTATGACCAGTACTTCTACACCTGAGTTTGCGCACATAACCTTGATTAAAGATGATTATAATCGCTTGGTTTAGCTTTAACTTTCATAACAACCACCAATCCTATGAAAACCACTCTCCACTTAATCTACTATTACTTTGTTTCAAACAGGTAATTCTATTGCTTATCTCCGTTATTTCAAGTTTTGGTGGGTAATTGATTTTGGGGCCACTAATTATATGTCGGGAGACACAAGTATCTTTTCTTCTTTCATGTCGTTGTCTTGTTCTATCATTTTAGCTCATGGGTCAACGGCTTTTGTTGTTGGGAGTGGTACAACTAATGTTACTTTTGAAATTTCTTTAATTAATGTTTTGTGTCTTTTTAAATTTTTATTTAACTTACTTTTGGTTAGGCAAATTTCATATAATTGTGATGTTTTCTTCTCCCTATTTATTGTATCTTTAAGAATCTTTTGATAAAGATTTTTGGTAGATGACTCAAATTTGGTAGACTACAAGTGCTTGGTGGTGATTTTTCTTAACCTGCTCCTTCGTCTATGGTTACTGTTGCTATTGTCACTTCATACCAATTGCATTTTTGCTTAGGTCATCCTCCCTTGTCATCGTTAAAGAAATTGTGTCCTACTTTAAGTTCTATTTTGTATTTTGATTGAGTTGTGTTAGTTTGCTTAACAACATCGTCAATTTTATGTTCTTAGAATCAATAAACAGATTGGCATCCTCTTTTGAGTTAGTTCATTATGATGTTTGTGGTCCTTATCCAGTTATATCCAAACTTAGTTATTATTATTTTGTTTCATTTGTTGATAATTATTTAAAAATTACTTGACTTTATTTAATGAGAAACTGTTTTGAATTATTTAATACTTTTCATGCCTTTCATGCTAAAATGATGAATCACTTTCATACTTTTATCTAAAATTTGCTTAGTAGTAATGCTAAAAAATATTTTTTTTCCTCAGTTTTCTTTATATTTATTCAAGCATCATATTATATATCAATTTTTTTATGCAGTTACTTAACAACGAAATGAGATAATTAAACAAAAAAAATTGTCATTTAATAGAGGTTTCATGTGCATTTCAATTCTAGATGAAAGTTCTTTAGGTATTTTGGACAGAACTAGGTTTCACAGCTTGTTTTCTAGTCAATAGAATCTCTTCTTCGGTTCTTGATGGTGAGGTCCTTTATTTTGTCTTGTTTTCTTCTCAACCTTTGTTTAATCTGACTCCAGGTATTTTTGAGTGCACTTGTTTTGTTTATAATAATTAGTCTTAGGTTTCTGAACTAGATCCTCGATCCCTAGAGTGCTTTTTTTTAGGGGGTTTTCTCACACATAAAAAGGTTATTGTTGTTATACTCTTGAGTTGAGACATTTTATGTCCTTTTATGTTACATTTTTTGAGTTAGTTCTTTTCTTTGTTGATTCTTGTATAGTTACTAATTATTTACCTGAGTCTGAATTTATTGATGATTATTTTTTTGTATATACTATTGCGTCTCAAGATTGTACTCCCCAACAATAGCTTTTCCCTCCCATTTAGTTTATTTATTCCCATAGAAAATAGGTCCCCACAACAACAACACCTTTCTCTATTGTATCATCAAGTGCTGCACCAATTACTGAACAACCACTAGCTTAGCCTCCTATATCACTGGCTTCTTCTTTAGAAGATCCCCCACCTCTGCCCTCTGACCTTCATATTTCTATTACCTACCACAAAGATATTTGTAGTTACACTAAAAAAGGTAGCTTGCCCATGTCTCATCATATCTCTAATTTTGTATCATATTCCAACTTACTTGTGTCTTCTCATTTCTTTATTATTTTCTTGGATCCTATTACCATTTTTTAGAAATGTTTTAGAGGCTTTTTCTCATGATAGGTGACGTACTACTATGAATAATGAGATGGAAGCTCTTGAAGGCAGCAATACTTGGGAGCTTGTGCCCTTGCCAAATGATAAAATCCCTAGTGGGTGCAAGTGGGTGTATACACTAAAAGTTAACCTTGATGGTTTTATTGCATGGCTGAAAGCTAGATTGGTAGTTAAGGGTTATGTGTAAACTTATGATATGGATTATTGTTAGACTTTTTCACCTACTGCTAAAATAACATCTGTTAGTATATTTCTGTTTCTAACTGCCTCTCAACACTGGCCTCTTCACCAGCTTAGTATCAAAATTGCTTTTCTGCATGCCGATTTACATGAAAAAGTTTATATGTAGCAAACTCTTGGATATATTGCTTAGGAAGAGAAAGGAAAGGTGTGTTGACTAAGAAAGTTTTTGCTAAGAAAGCTTTTGTATGGTTTGAAGCAATTTCCTTGAATGTGATTTGACAGATTTAGTGATGTGATAACAAAATTTGGTAAGAAGAAGAGTAATCATGATTATTTTGTGTTCTATAGACATTCTAAATTTGGGTGTATTCTTTTTGCTTTCTATTTTGATGATAATGTGATTATTGGCAATGATCAAATGGGAATTTCAAAGTTAAAGAATTTTCTTTACTCTAGGTTTTAAACTAAAGATTGAGGACTACTTCGGTATTTCCTAGGTATTGAGATTGTCCAAAGTCAGGAGGGAATTTTTATTTTTTAGAGCAAATATGTTCTTGACCTTTTGAAGTTAAAGAATTTTCTTCGGTCTAGGTTCTAAACTAAAGATTGAGTACTATTTCAGTATTTCCTAGGTATTGAGATTGTCCAAAGTAAGAGGGAATTTTTATTTTTTAGAGCAAATGTGTTGTTGACCTTTTGAAGGAAATTGGTTGCTTAGTTCAAAACTATGTGATATCTCTATGATCACAAATGTTATGCTTGGATTGGAAAAGGGAGAACTTCTAGACAATCTAGAATGTTACACAAGATTAGTAGGCAAACTAGACTATCCTATTATCAGAAGACCTAATATTACCTTTTTAATAAGTGTAATAAGTCAATTTATGAATTATCTTAGAATCTCTTATTGAGATGCAATTGCACACATTTTAAAATATTTAAAGAAGGCACCTAGGCATGGAATATTATATCAAGATTGTGGTCATTGTAGAATTGAAAGCTTCTTTGATGCTTATTGGGTAGGGCTTCCAATTGATAGAATGTTTACTTTAGGACATTGTGTGTTTATTGGTAGAAATTTCATTTGGAAAAACAAGAAATAAGCAATGTTGTCTCAATTTAGTGCAAAGTTGGAATATTGACCTATGACTTATGTTATTATTGAATTTGTGTGACTTTCTTATCTTCTTCGTTAACTTGGACTTTACTTCATATGGAGTCATGCAATTATAGTATGATAATACCATCACTCACATTGCTACAAATCTAGTGTTTCATGAATGGACCAGACATGTAGAAGTTAATTATTATTTTGTTAGGCAAAAACTTTAGAAGGGTGTTATTAAGCTTTGACATATAATTGGGAAACAACTTACTGATTGGTTTACTAAGGCTCTTCCAAAAGAATGAGTTGATAATATTTGTAACAATTTAGATATATTTAATATCTATACTCCAATTTAAGAGGGAATGTTAATAAATAGAGTTTATTAACTTACTTAAGTTTATTTGTTTCTTATGGACTAAGTAATATGGACCATAAGCCTACCTTTTGTAATCTTATATTTTATTATAAATAGATTTCACATACTTCAATTGAGGCTATGGTCTCGCAATTCTCTCTCACTCATAACAGGTGTTACCACTACTAACACTTTATTTTACCGCCACCCATGCGGATGGCCATTGTTAACTTCCACTCATTGCCATTAACTAAAGCTTACCACTACCCAAAATCAGTAACTGCTACTGCTACCACTACCACTTATTATTGGTAGCCACCATTGGATACCACTCACCGTGATGATCACTGCCAACTACCATTTATTACTAATAACTACTGTTGCCATCGCCTATTGTAGTGACTGCCGCTATCACCATTCATTTGTTGACTAAAATTGGCCATCATCACTGCCGTTAATCACTGTTAACTACCATTTATTGCTAGCCACCACTTGTTATAGTTAACCACTCAATTTTCAATTAGGATATTTTTGTTGATTTAACAATATTTTCAAAATGTATAAATTAATTAAAACATGATATTAATAGTAGACATTGCAATTCTAGGTCTTAAATGGTGGTAAAAAATAATTTATTTAAAGATATTTTTAAATAATACTAATAAAAATTATTATTATTATGGACAATATATTTACAATAGGTATAATATAACATAAGTAAATAAAAAAATAGGAAAAAAATATACTTTACCTACTTGTGGTGTGACCCTATTTGTAACATGTCTACATATGGTATAAAGTGTTAAAAAGAGCCCACCTAATATTTGCTTAGTTGACACACTTGTGCATATTTATCATCCAAATGTAATGATATCTGACACATCTTTCTTATACTTGTCTTATTCATCTATTAAATTGAAATAAAGCTCCAAAAATCTAATTTATGCCATCATATCTTCTATTTTTCCTCAGTTTCAAACCCCAAAATCTTAATCTTATAAGAGTAAATTATGAATAACAAGCGAAATTAAGGACAAATTGGAGTGAAATCATATCAAATTAAGGATAATAAAGGAGTATGTGATTTTCCCATAATAATTTTTTGGTTAGATTTAGATTGAATTAAAACACAAATGGGCAAAGTGTCAATTGCACAAACCACAGGTTGGCTTTTTTAACCTTTTATACTAGAAGTGGGCAAATTGCAAATAGGACCATACTATAGGTGGGTAAAGTATAGTTTATCGAAAAAAATTAATATGCTAGCTCAAACATAAACGATATAAGATCTACCTCATTATTAATAATTCGATTAAACAAAAACTCATGTTTTGTGGATTTTAGAAAAATAAACAAAGAAATAATCCCAAGGCAACTAAAAGATCATCATAGTTTGTGGATCCTATGACAATAAAAAATAGAGTAATTTACACTTTATCAATGTTTAGAAGATTTTATCTTTTTTTCTTTTTTTTTTTTTGGGAGGGGGGAGGGAAAAGAAGATAAAACTGTATTTTTCACAGATTTTTATGCAAAAAATTTTAAGAAATACATATAGTTGTATTTGCAGATGGAGCTGTGCAAGGACCAAGGTCTAGGCCCCCTTGCCTCTGACAATAGAGATACTTCTGTGTCTTTCCTCTCCCCACTGTTTATTTCTCCTTAAATAAGGTCACCAAGTAAAATGCTTGAAAGAACTAGTGCAAAAACAACTGTGCCCAATTTCCTCATGCACTGTCTTTAGCAATCTCTTTCTCGGTTTTCCTATCTCTCTGGCTAGGAATCACCAAACAGATATGTTGTACAATGCAATTGGAGTCTGAAAATATTTTGAGTATCAAATGAATTGGCACCCATTTTAAATCAGTTCTATGATCATGTTATGGATTATTCACCCAATCGGCATTAGAATATCCAACAATCTAAATGTAGCCTCAATCTTTATATAATAATTCTTTTCTTGGACTTCCTTTAATGTATCTAAGAACTACTTCATATCATCCCAATGAATTTCATGAGTTGAGAAATTGATTTACTACATTTACAACAAAGGAAATATTTGCTTAAGTAATTGTAAAATAATTTAACTTTTCAACAAGCCCACAATATCTTTTAGGTTTGCAAAAGGCTTCCCCTAATTTGGCATAAATTTCACGTTTAGATCTATAGGTGTGTTAATTGACTTAAACTCCATCATACTAGTCTTAGTATATTAAGAACATATTTCCTTTAACAAATAGAGATTCAAATCAAGATTGAGCTACCTTAATGTTAAGAAAGTATTGAAGCTTCCTAAGATCTTTAGTCCGCAAATTATGAGACAAATATTATTTGAGCTGGTTAATACCCATATGATCATCTCCTTTAATCATTGTCATCAACATAAATAATTAGGTATATGTAGATAGAAAAATGACAAAATAGAGTGATCTTCATTCTATTGCATGCCAAAATCTTGGATAAATTTTATCGAATCTTCAAAACCAAGCTCGCACAGATTGTTTAAGGCCATAAGACTTCATGTAAACTTCCTTCTCCAAATTACCATGCAATAAGACATTTTTAATGTCTAATTGATGCAAAATCTAGTAACGAATAATAGCTAAAGAGAAGGACAAAGTAAAGCAATTTTTGCAATCAGTGAAAATATATCCCCATAATCTAGGCCAAATATCTAAGCATAACCCTTTGCTACCAAGTGAGTTTTCAATTGGTCAATTTTTCTATCACCACCAACTTTAATAGTAAATACCTAACGACCTCTAACTAAAAATTTGCTAGTAGTTAAAGACACCAAATCCCATGTACTATTGGTTAATAATGTTGTGATCTCATTAAGTATTGCTTGGTTCCACCTTAAGTGAAAGAGAACATTTTGCATAGTTTTGGGAATGGAAATAAAGAACAAGGTAAAAAGAAAAGCATGGTGGGATGTAAACAAATAATGATAACTTAGAAAATTATAAATAGGATATGGACTTTGAGTAAAATGATTACCTCTTTGAAATGCAATGGGAAGTTTGTTAGGACTTTCTAGTGGATAGGATTCTAAAGATATGGCAAGAGTAAGAGATAACTTTGCAAGATCTTCTTTAATAATTTGGGTTGGTTGTGAATCTAACAACTTGAGCCGAATGAGGTTGTTGTTGGTAAATAACAAGAGGCTTATCCTATGGAGATGAAAAAGATACAAGTGTAGCATCATAAAAGGGAATGAGTAAAATTTCAGTTATTCAGGTGGATTCTATGAAAGAAGAGAGAAAGAGAGAAGACTAAAAAAATGTGACATCTAAAATTTATGCAAGGTTGGTGAATAATAATTGTATCCCTTTTGCAATCTTGAATATTTTAGAAAAATATATTTTATGAATTTAGGAGATAATTTATCTCTTTTTGGAGAGAGATCTTGAACAAAACAAGTACATCCGAACACACAGAGAGGAAGTTTATACATGATTTTTTTTTGGGGGAAAAACTAGAGTGAGGAACTTAATTATTCATGATAGGAGGAGACATTACATTAATTAAATAATATGCAGTATGAACAACAAAGAGAGATCTTGAACAAAAAGTACTTCTAAACACATGAAAAGGAAGTTTATACATGAGTTCTTTAGAAAAAAATAGAGTGAGGAACTTGATTATTCATAATAGAAGAAGACATACAATTAATTAAATAATATGCAATACGAACAATATTTGCTCAAAAATGAAAGGGAACATTTGTATGCAATAAAAAAGTTCATTAGTTTTACTAAACGTTGATTCTTTTTAGTTTTACTTAAATGTTGATTCTTTCTTTTAGCAATACCATTTTATTGAGGAATGTGCGGACATATGGATCCATTAAGAATGCCTTCGGAGTGACATGAAATAAGAAAAAGATGTAGGCTTAGTTTGTTTCAACAAAAAACATTTTCTATAAAATATAGTTATAAAATATTAAGATGGGGAAAAATAATTTTTTTGTTTAATGTTAAATATGAAGAATTTGGAACTTCCCCCCATGTTAGCAGATAAGTAACATGCCCCACATAACTTGTATCTTACACTATGTACTTTGTATTATATTATAAATAGTGATTGTCTAATTTGATTGAAGATACACCATTATAAATTATCTTTTAATTAACATGGTATCTAGAGCTATTTAGGTATCCTTTTCCTACCCTAACAACAATTATAATAACAACAAAACTTTGTCCCACTGAGGTCAGCTATATGGATTGTACGACACTATTGAGTTTTATCAAAAATCAACTTCTTAGTAATTATTCATCAAGAGATTTTTTTTTATAACTTTTTTCAATGTTCTTTTTGATCTCCTTTTACACTTTGTCACAAGGTTAAAGGTCATATGATCGACTCTTTTTACTAGTGCATCCAATGACTTTCTTTGCACATGATTAAACTACCTTAATCAATTTTCTGTTATCTTCCCCTCAACAGATGTCATGTTAATATGCCCTTGTATACATTGATTTTGTATTTTATCCTTTTTTGTATGATCACACATCCATCTTAATATTCTCTTTTTTGCTATCTTCATTTTTTGCTCTTATTGTCCCTTCAAAGCCCAATATTTACTACCATAAATTATAGTTGATCATATAGTGATCTAATAAAACTTCCATTTAAGCTTAATAGGTACTTTACGGTCATAGATAACTCCTGATACTTTTCTCCATTTTAACAATCCAACTTATACTTTTTATGTGACATCTCTATCAATTTTTTCATTACTTTGTAATTTAGATCTTAGATACTTAAATTTAGATACTTGCAATATGACATGCTTTCCAATTTTTATCTTCAAATTATTTCTATCTTACTTCTTGTTAAATTTGCAATGCATGTACTATCTTACTCCTACTCAAGCGAAAATCCTTTGATTTCAATGCATCTCCAAAGCTTTAGTTTATTATTAACCTCTTGATTTGATTTCTCAATCAGAACTATATCATTCATAAATAGCATACATTTAGGGAGTCTGTTGTATGTCCCTAGTAAGAACATGCAAAACTAGATTAAATAAGTAATGACTCAAGGCTGAACCCTGATGTAGACTTATTCTCATAATAAATTTTTTTATCTCTTTTGGGAGTTCTTACACTTGTAATTACTCCATCATACATGTTTGGTATAACCTGAATATATGCGATACGAACTCCTTTCTTTTCTAGAGCCTTCCATAACACTTCTCTTGATATTCGATTATAAACTTTTTTAAGGTCACTGAAAACTATATGTAATTCTTTTTCTTTACTTCAATATCTTTTCATCAACCCCTATAGAAGATAAATAACCTTTATTGTAGACTTTTTTGGCATAAATCCAAATCAGTTCTCTGCAATCGTAAGCTCGTTTCTTAATTTATGCTCAATTATTTTTTCCATAGTTTAATGATACGGCTCATAAGTTTTATTCCTCGATAGTTTGCATAGTTGTAGATATCTCATTTATTCTTATATATAGGCACCAAAATACTCCTTCTCCGCTCATCTAACGTTTTCTTATATCTCAAAATCTCATTAAATAATTTAGTGAGTCAAAACATACCTTACTCTCTTAAATATTTCCAAACTTCAATAGGAGTATTATCAGGACCAACGGCTTTACCATTATCCATCCTTTTAAGAGCATTTTTTACCTAGATCCTGCAATAATAAGCCAAATTTTATTCGTCCTCTTATGTTCAATCCTTTTATATCCCTAGATCCTAAACCCTAAACCCTAAACCCTAAATCCTAAATTATTTTGCCACCCCATTCAACAAAAAAAGAAAAACAAAAAAACTCTAAACCCTAGGTAGCAAAATGCTCCTTCTCCACTCATTTGGCATTTTCTTAAATTTTAAAATCTCATTGAATAACTAAATGAGCCAAAAGATACCCTACTTTCCTAAATATTTTCAAACTTAAATAGGAATACTATCAAGACCAACAATTTTACCCATGGTTGTCAAAATTGCGTTTTAAATCGTAAAATCGTGTGATTTTACGTCTCAGACACAACCATGTTAGTTCGATTACACAGAAAAATTGTAGATAATGGGATTGTTCTGGGATCGCGATTTTCACCGTAAAATCGCTTGAATCATGCGTGCCAACCAATCCCAGCTTAGTGTAGAAATTGCTTCTGATGTCCCCCAAAACAATAGCGTTTTAATCAATGATTTGTTTAAAGTTAAAAAAAAAATAACATTTAGCCCATGTTGTCAACCATTCCCGAAATCCCAAAATCCCTAATCACAAAATACAACTTCAATTCGGGAGCTGTGTTGGAGCTACAAGGCAGAATTGCTTGGAACTGCTAGATGCCCATCTGTTGCCGAAGAAAGGAACATTGTCGGAGAAGACATAGCTCAGAGACACAAAAGCTGAATTTTGAATAGGGGAAAACAGAGAATGTTTTGCTGGGGAGGTAAACGTAGTGACTAGATGACTCCAGAAGGACTAGAACTTGCTTTTCAGCCTTCCCATTTTTATTTATTAGAAATTTACAATATATATATATATATATATATATATATATGTTTGTTTTAGATTTTATGTATATCTAATAAAAAAATAAGAACATATTTTATATATCTGATTCAGATTTTATATTTATATTATTTATAAATGATTGATATTTTTTTAGTAGATTTTAACTTTTAATGTTGATTAAAAAATTTAATTTTTCTTTACTGATTGATGAAATTTTTTATTTTATATAATATATTAATTTTTGTTAAATGATTGTTAATTTTTGAAGCTAAAAAATGATTTCATTTGTTGGTGCAAGTGCAAGTGCAAGTGCAAGTGCAAGTGGGAGTACGGGTGCAAGTAAAAAGGTCTTAGAAAAAATGCACCAGGAAATAGAAGTGATATAGGGTGGCAACATGGTTGTGAAGTTGAAAATGATGCAAGAAAAATTAAATGCAAATATTGTGAGAAGTTTTTAACAGGAGGTGTCTACCGCTTAAAGCATCATTTGGCTTGCACAAAAAAGGATATTGGTTCTTGCAATTCTGTTCTTGATGATGTAAAGAAGCTTATGTTGCAGATTTGGATTGATATAGAGGAAAAATCAAGCTCCAGAAAAAGGCATGGGTTTGATGTAGGAGAGGATAGCATGGAGGATACTGATAAAGGAGGAGTTGGGGAAAGAGGAAAGGAGCAGGATGTGGCATTGGCATCTATATTTAAGAGAAGAAGTATAGGTCAAAGCACACAATCAACCATTAATTAGATGTACAAGAAGGATTTAAGGGAAGAAGCATGTCAACAAGTTGCTAAATTTTTCTACACAAGTGCCATACCTTTCAATTGTATAAAGAATCCTGAATTTAAGAAAATGTGCTACTTGATTGGAAAATATGGAGTTGGATTCAAGCCACCATCATATCATGAGATTAGAGAAAAGTACTTGAAGCAGGAGATGACTCGTATAGAAGAATTACTAGCAGAGCACAAAGCTGAATGGAAGAAAACAGGATGCACAATTATGATAGATGGATGGACTAATAAAAAGAGAAGATCTATTTGTAATTTTCTAGTCAATAGCCCTAAAGGGACGGTGTTTCTAAAATCTGTAGATGCTTTAGACATATGCAAAACTGCAAATAAAATTTTCAAAATGATAGATGAAGTTGTAGAAGAAGTTGGTGAAGAAAATGTTGTCCAAGTTGTCACAGACAATGCTGCAAATTATAAAGCAGCTGGGCAAATGTTAATGGAGAAAAGGAAGAAACTGTATTGGACTCCTTGTGTAGCATATTGTATTGATTTGATGTTAGAGGATTTTGAGAAAAAAATCAAGGTTCACAATGAGACAATAAAAAAGGGAAGAAAAATCACAGCTTTCATCTATTCAAGGGCCTTATTGATTTCCACGCTAAAGACCTTCACTAAAGGCAAAGACTTGATTAGGCCAGTTATTACTCGATTTGCCATTGCTTATTTGACTTCGGGGTGTCTTTTGGATAATAAAGGAGCATTGATAGCGATGTTTGGGTCTACACAATAAATTTCTAGCCGTTTTGCAAAAACAAAGGATGGAAAGATAGTTGAGAATTATGTTGCAGATGGTAGATTTTGGAAAAATATTATGACATGCTTGAAAGCTGCCTATCCTCTTATCAAAGTGCTTCGTATGACGGATTCAGATGAAAGACCAGCCTTGGGATTTATTTATGAGAAAATGGACCGTGCTAAAGAGAAACTACAATCAAATTTAAAAAATGTAAAAAAAGGTAAATATCACTTATTTTTTAGTTTATTTAGATATTTAATAATCTAATTTTTTTCTTACACATATAAACAAAATTTAATTTGATTTATGTAATTTTTTTAGCTACCAACCATTGTGGGATATTATTGATGAAAGATGGGATGCTCAACTCCATAAGCCTTTGCATGCTGCAGCCTATTACTTAAATCCTCACTTCCATTATAGTGATGATTTCAAAGCAGATAGGGCAGTTAAAGGAGGATTGTATCAATGTATGGAGAGGATGGTGCTTGATGATAAGGAGTTCAATAAAATTGATACACAACTTGAAGATTTCAAACAAGCAAGAGGATTTTTTGGTAGTAGAGTAGCAAAAAATATGAGAACTCAAAAAGTACTTGCTGAATGGTGGGATTCATATAGGTATGAATATCCAGAATTGCAAAAATTTACAATAAGGATATTGAGTTTGACTTGCAGTTCTTCTAGATGTGGAAGCAATTGGAGGGCCTTTAAGAAGGTAAAATTTTATAGATTATGAGTTTATGCATATTTGTTTTTGCAAATAAATCTCATTTCTTTTTTTTCCCTAATTTGTTTAGGTTCACACAAAGAGAAGGAATCGTCTGCACTAAAAGAAAATGAATGATGTTGTTTTTATCATGTACAACTCCAAATTAATGGAGAGGAAACATGTTGGCAAAGATATGAATTATGATATAGATAGTGTTTCTTCTGATGATGAGTGGATTGTGGAGGATGATGAAAATTTATCTACTAATGAAGGGTTGGAGTTGGACGGTGATGGTGAACATGACCTAGAGGTGGAAAATGAAAATGATGAAGTTGGGGATGTTGGTAGCAATGTAGATGGTGCATCTAAAGATTATTTGGATCTAGACCTTCAGGATGATGGTGATGAAATTGAAGAAGAGGAGGACATTGACAATGATGATGAAGATTTCATGGAAGATGAAATCATGGATGTTTTTAATGTCAATGAATTGTTTAAATGATAAACCTCTAGAATTTTGTTTTATGTATGATTGTTATGCTTGAATCTTGACATTGCTTATGTTGTTTGTGATTTACAACATGTTAAAGAACTTTTGCTCATTGTGTAAGACCTTTATTTTATCTAAATTATAGATGTTTGGAATTATTTTGCCTATATTTAATATTTTAGGAAGCATATATATATAAATTTATGTATTTTTACAGTATAGGTTGGATCTTACGATCTTACTTACGATCTCACAAATTACGATCTTAAATCCCTTATCCGATCGTAGGTAAGATTTACGATCTTGACAACCTTGATTTTACCATTATCTATCTTCTTAAGAGCTTCTTTTACCTACCCAACTCGAATCCTATGATAATAAGCAAAATTTTGTTTATCCTCTTAGCTTTTTAATACTTCCATATCCCTAAAACTTAATCCTTAAATCTTTTTCCCACCCTAATCAACAAAAAAAGAAAAATAAGAAATCTAGCTCTCTCTCCTTCTCCTTTCTTTTTTTTTTATTTATTAATTTTTTATGCATAGCTAAGGTCATGGTGGGGTTGTTGGCAATATAGGCTACGTATTGGTGGAAGCCCAAATCTCGGAGGTACTATTTGATGGTGACGTATAGTGGTAGAGGAGAGCAGTAGTGCTATTTGGTATTGTTGAAGCAGTTTCGGTCATTAGAAGGAGGATCTGGGTACATTGGACGACAGATCGTGACAAGGTGATTCATGAGAGGCAACACAATACATCACATGTGCAGGTATACAGCTGCACGTAAAGCCTATGTGCAGAGGAGAGTGGCAACGCGTGGAAGTTTGGATGACAATGAGATTTAATTAGGTACAATTTCAGAGGACATTGAGTCTTTTTGCGAGGTTGGTTTTGCAATTTTCTGACTTTAGTAGTGTGTTTTTGTTTTTTAGGTAATTCTCTAGTTTATAATTTGCTGTGTAGAAAAGTTATTCATCATGGATGATAGTTCTGGTATGACCAGCAAGTTTGGGCCTCCTAAAAGTCCAAAAAAATCAAAAGAATTCAAGTCTAATTTTTTAGAATTACTTCTAGTTAGTGGGAAAATAATTAAGTGGAAGTTAGATGCCGAAGGATGACAATATATTACTTGGAAAAGGGCAATTGAATGCTATTTTGATGTAGTTTGTATGTCATATCATCTCACTTGAGCTCCTTATAGATGATTCAAACCAATATTGGGTTGTAAAGGATTGTTGGTTATTCAGTTTGATCTATAAGACTCTAGCTGTAGAAGTTGAGGGTAATATTGCTCATTGCTATATTGTTAAAGAATTATGGGAGTCCATTGAGTCTCTATATTCGAGAAAGGATGATTTAAACTAGATTTATGATTTAACTGTGTCTTTGTTTTAGTTAGATGAAAAAGGTAAGACTAATACTCAAATTTATACTGAGTTCAATCGCATTTATGAGCAATGAAATTCTTTTTTGCCTATTACTAGTGATGTTAATGAAATGCATTCTCAATGAGAATTAGCAGCTTTGTGTTATTTGATGTGTTTATCTCCTAAGCTTAGCATTGCATGTCAATAGATTTTGTTTACTTTGAGCTACTCACTTGAAAAACAGCTTATTATTGAGTTTAGAGAACATCTAAGGATATCTCTTCCTCTTCTTCATCTTCAAATGTGAATGACTCAACCGCATTAGTTGGCTTAGGCACTCAAGGTGGTCGTGGAATTACCAGAAGTGGCAGGGGAAGAGAAAAAAGGGCAAGGTAACTATAGTGTAGGAGGAAGAGGAGGAGATTCAGTTTTAATCTGTTATTACTGTCGAGAACAAGGATACATCAAGAAATTCTATCCGAAATTGGTGGGAAAGAATACATAGCAATCTATGTTTGCACATAGAGCATAGGAATCAGAAAATAATAGTAAATTACTGTCTAATGATGAACATATTGAGTATTTACAATTGAAGGCCTCTTTACAGTTACTACCTACCTAACCTACTGCCACAATAGTTCAAATAGGTAATTCTATTGTAAGTTTTTTCAATTCCAATTCTAGATAGATCATTGATTTTGGGGTCACTAATCATATGATGGTCACTAAACTATCTTGTCTTCCTTTAATATTTCTTATCCTTCTCATTTTGCTTTAGTTAGTGTTTGTTGCTTCTGTTGTTGAAAGTAGTATGATTAATATCACTTTTAATATTTCTCTATCCAATGTTTTGTATCTCTCAAACTTTTCGTTTAATTTACTTTTAGTTAGCCAAATTATAGATGCTTATAATTGTGGCATTTCCTTCTTTCCCGGTTATTATGTGTTTTAAAATCTATTGACAAAAAAGATTTTTGATAAGGGATATAAATTTGGGGGATTGTATGTGCTAGATGAAAAAGTTACTCAACCAATCACTACTGCAACTACCTTCACTCCACATTAGTTGCATTGTTGCTTTGGCCATCCTTCATTAATATCTTTATGAAAGTTATGTCCTAGTTTAGAGTTTATTTTTGATTTAGATTGTGAGTTCCGTCAATTTGCTAAATAGCATTGCTAGTCCTATGCCCCTAGAGTTCATAAGTGGGTTTCATCCTTATTTGAATTAGTGCATTTAGATATTTGGGGGCTTTGCTCAATTGTTTCAAAATCTAGTTTTCGTTCTTTTGTAACTTTTGTGTATGGTTATTTAAGAATGATTTAGCTCTATATAATGGAAAATTGTTGAAGCCATTTAATATTTTTTGTACTTTTTAGTTACAAATTAGTTTCATATAACTATTCGTAACATTTGAAGTAATAATGCTAAAGAGAATTTTTTCTGCATAGTTTTCAACTTATTATAATATAGTATAATTTATCAATCTTTCTATGCAGTTACTCCACAATAAAATGAGGCAGCTAAATGAAAGAATTGACATTTAATGGAAGTTTTTTATACTTTTTTATTTCAAATGACGGTTCTTAAAGTTTTTTTGAGCAAATATAATATCTACAGCTTGTTTTTTGATAAATTACATGCCTTCTTTAGTTTTTGATGGTTAAATACCTTTTTTTACTTTGTTTTCCTCTAAATCCGTATTTCTTAATGTCTCAATATTTTTGGTTGCACATGTTTTGTTCATGATAATCATCCTTAGGTATCCAAATTGGATTCTTAGTATTTGAAGTGTATTTTCCTTAGATATTATTGTACTTAAAAAGGGTATAGGTATTTTTCTCGAGTTAAATTATTATTTTGTATCCTTCGATGTCACATTTTTTAAATTTATCCTCTCTTTTAGGCCTTTTCCAATTTCCTCCACCTTGCCAAATTCAAAAAATGTTGATGAATACTTCATTATGCTTTGTTCTTTACAAGATTCATAAGTTCCTCCAAAACAGAATTGGGTTCGACTTCCTGTTAAACATGTTTATTCTTATAAAGTGTGGATAATACCAATAGCTCCTCCACCAAACAAGACACAGACATTTGATCCAAACTCCATTTCAAATGATTCACCAGTTTCATTTCTTCTAGTGGCTCCTTTTTAATTAAATCCTCCTCCTATGTCTTTTGATTTGGATCTGTTAAATAGTAATAAATGTGATTGATATGTATTAGTTGACTATGCTGTAATTACTTAGTAATCAGAATAAATGAGGAAATGTTTAGGTATAATTCTAGGGATTTTATTTTCTAGCATTAAAATGTATTGATTGTAATTTTACTATATAAAGAACCAAGGCTGAGATAATTTTCTCAAGCCATTCATTCCAACAATTTCAAGTTGGTATCAGAGCCCTCACATTGAGGGACTCTGCTTCTGCATTCTAATTCTTTTTCTCCTATATTGAGTCACTGATCACAAACATATTCCCAGCACTTTCAAACTATTAGAATATTTTTTTTCCCTCCTTTTTAACATTGACTCATCCTCCAAACCACCAAAATTTTCCTTGCACAGAAACTTTTTTTGGACCGAACACAATCACCACAGTGCCCAGATTTGATTGCTTCGATTCACGGAGCAGCACTTCAATTTTTTCAAAACCACCACTAGAATCAGCATTGTCGGCAAATTTCCTGCCACTGTAGCTAGTGTGTGTCATTAACGAGCCACTTCTAGACACGGGTGCACTACACGCGCCCCTGTAAGCTGATCGCTGCCTCTTCCTGACTCCATCCGTGTTCTTCTTTTGCCAACCCAATCACCCTATTCCCTTTTCTTTGTCAAGTACCAACAAAAAAAAAAATGACGAAGGATAAGAAAAGAACAGAACCAGACAGCACCCTTGCTTTACCTCTCTTTCTATCCTTCTTAATCAGTGGCTTCCTTTTCTCTTTTACCCTCTATCATGTCTGCTTCTAAATTGAATAATTCTGGCAGTATCTTTTATTATGGTTTAAAGGGCAAGGGTATTCTGAATACTTGACTACCAAAATTGAAGATGTTTCAGCTGATAAACAGTGCGAGTGAAGCATGATTGATGCACAATTATGTGCGATACTGTGGCAATCTGTTGATCCTAACTTGCTGCCTATTTTTCAACCATATGACACTTGTTACACTTTTTGGAAGCAAGCCAAGAATCTCTATTCCAATGATATTCAATAATTGTATGAAGTTGTGACCAGATTGAAGGATTTAAAACAAGAGTTAGATTTATTTTGTTATGTTACCATTGCCAAAACAACAATAGCCCAATACAAGAAACTTTTGCTGTCACTACTGATATTAAAGAGCAAGATAATAACAAGTTTTTTATGATTTTTATTCTTGCTAGTTTAAACTTTGACCTTGACACCTTCCGTCAACAAACATTGGGCAATGCAGAGGTTCCTATAACTGAAGTATTAATCATCCGTCTATTACGATTACCTACTTCGACCATTCCTAATAATATTGAAGACTCTACCTTGATGGCACATGCTAGTGATCATAGAAAGGGACGAGGTGGTGGATGCAACAATAGAGGAGGACATAATGGTGGTGGTCGGGGCAATCGACCTCAATGCACTTATTGTCATAAGTCAGGACATACCTAAGATAGATGTTTTGTTTTACATGGCCGACCTCCTCGATCCGCCAATGTGGTTCAATTTGGTTCTACCAATGTAGTTCAATCTGGTTCTGAATCAATTGATCAATCTTCTCTTTTTTCTGATTGAGAATATCAAGAAATCTTGAAAAAACAATTTCTTCAATACAAGGTGTCCAAACAAGAACAGATGCATTCTGCATCCCTTGTAGACATGAGTAATTCTATTGCTTGCTTATCTCATTCTGCATCTCATGATCGTTGGATCCTTGACTCAGGAGCTTCTGATCACATATCTGGTAATCAATTTCTTTTTATCCATCTTGATTGCACTGCTAAATCGCTTCCTTCAATTACATTATCTAATGGTTCTAAAACATCCACTTATGGTATTGGTCAAGCTAAACCTCTCTCTTCACTAAATTTACAATCTGTTCTTTATATGCCCAATTCTCACTTCAACTTAATTTCTATCAGTCAACTTATCCGAACTCTTAATTGTTCTGTAACATTTTTTTTTATTCTTTTTTGATACAGGATCGAGGTACAGGGAAGACGATTGGTACCGAATGTGAGTCAAGAGGCCTATACTACATTCAACCAACATCATCAGTCACTTGTATTGCCGAAGAGTCTCCATAATTAATTCACTGTCGTTTGGATTATCCGAGTCTTTCAAAATTACAGAAAATGGTTCCAAGTCTTTCAAAATTGAAGTCCTTAGATTGTGAGTCATGCTAACTTGGTAAACATGTCCATAGTTCTTTTTCTATTAAAACTACTAGTCGAGCTAAGTCTTTGTTTTCTTTAATTTATTCTGATGTATGGGATCCTAGTTGTGTCAGTACTACTTTAGGTTTTCGGTCTTTTGTAACCTTTATTAATGATTATTCTTGATGTACTTGGTTATATTCGATGAAAGATCGTTTTGAATTATTTTCAATTTTTAAATCCTTTGTTTTTGAGATTCGTATCCAATTTGGAATACCTATACAAATACTTCGTAGTGATAATGCTCGTGAATATTTTTCTGCATCTTTTACTTCTTTCATGTTGTCACAAGGTATTATTCATCAATCAACGTGTCCTCACATCCTACAACAAAATAGAGTTGCTAAGAGAAAAAATTGTCACTTAGTTGAAACTGTACAAACTCTATTATTACATGCTAATATTCCATTTCATTTTTGGGGTGATGCTATCTTAATAGCTTGTTATTTAATTAATTGCATGCCTTAATCTATTTTAGAAAATAGAATTCCTTATTCTTTAGTGTACCCTAATGAATTTTTGTATAAGCTTTCTTCTCGTATTTTTGGGTCCACTTGTTTTGTTCATGATCTTACTTCAGGAAAAGATAAACTATTAGCTCGTTCGATAAAATGTGTTTTTGTGGGCTGCTCAAGACTACAAAAAGGGTACAAGTGTTATTCTCCAAATTTAAAGAAATATTTTATATCTGTTGATGGTACCTTTTTCGAAACTTTTTATTTCTTTTCTTCTTCTGAAGAATCTATTTCCATATTTGAGGTTTTGTCACTACCAGTCCTTAATTCAATCCCTTTAAATTTACCACAAGATCGGCCCCTTATTACTTATCAACGACGCCCTTGTCCAAATGCACCTCAAGTAATTGATGATGATAATCCACCTGTTGACTCACTATCCGGTTCCGTGGAATCTCCTACTTCAGATCCACCTGACGATCTTCTTATTGCCCTCTGTAAAGGTACTCGTTCCATTCGTAACCCTTATCCTATTTATAATTTTTTGAGTTATCATCGTTTATCTGCCCCCCATTCTGCCTTGTTCTCGGTTTCTATTCCTAAAACTATATAGGAAGCTCTCTCTCATCCAGGATGGCGCCAAGAAATGCTTGATGAGATGGCAGCATTAGAAGTTAGTGGCACATGGATATGGTTCCTTTACCATCTAACAAATCTACTGTTGGATGTCGTTAGGTGTATATTGTCAAGGTTGGTCCGGATGGAAAAATAGACCGATTGAAAGCTAGATTGGTTGCTAAAGGATATACTTAAATTTTTAGCCTCGACTATGGTGATACCTTTTCTCCTGTTGCTAAAATTGCATTTGTTCACTTGTTTTTATCTCTTGTAGCCATTAATCATTGGTCTCTACATCAACTGGATATCAAAAATGCATTTTTACATGGGGACCTCGAAGAAGAAGTCTATATGGAGCAACCTCTGGGGTTTGTCGCTCAGGGGAAGCCTGGTCTTGTTTGTCGTTTGAAGAAATTTCTATATGGTCTTAAATAGTCCTCTCGAGCTTGGTTTGGGAGGTTTACTAAAGTTATTCAAGATTTTAGCATGTGTCAAAGTGAAGTAGATTAAATTGTTTTTTATCACGATTTATCTACCTCTCAATCTGTATATCTCATAGTTTATATTGATCATATAGTTATTACAGGAAGTGATCAGGTTGGTATAGATCGACTCAAGAAACATATTTTCCATCATTTTAAAACAAAAAACTTGGGAAAACTTAGGTATTTTCTTGGTATTGAAGTGGCTCAATCCCATTGTGGCATTTCTATCTCTCAACGCAAATATGTTCTTGATGTTTTAGATGAGACAGGACTGATAAACTCTAAACCTATAGATACTCCTATGGATCCAAATATTGGACTATTACCCAATCAAGGTACACCGCTTTTAGATCCGAGAAGATATCGCAAGCTTGTTGGAAAATTAAACTACCTCACAATCACTCGACTAGATATTTCATTTGCAGTGAGTGTGGTGAGTCAATTTCTCAACTCACCATATGATATTCATTGGGATGTAGTTGTTCTAATTCTTCGCTACGTAAAAGGAAATCCAGGCAAAGGTTTGTTGTATGAGAATAAAGGGCACACACGAATTGTTGGTTACTCAGATGCTGATTGGGCAGGTTCTCTAGATGATCGTCGCTCTACTTTAGGCAATTGTGTTCTTTTTGGAGGAAATTTAATTTCTTGGAAAAGCAAGAAGCAAAGTTTAGCAACAAGATCAAGTGTAAAAGCGGAGTATCGAGTTATGACATTAGCTACTTGTGAACTCATATGGTTAAAACAATTGTTACAAGAGTTAAAACTTTATGCACCTAGTCCTATAGAGCTTGTATGTGACAATCAAGTAGCATTGCATATTGCTTCTAATCCTATTTTTCATAAAAGAACCAAACATATTGAAATTGACTGCCACTTCGTAAGAGAGAAAGTTGTTGCAAAAGAAATTATCACAGTTTTTGTGAACTCCAATGACCAATTGGCCGATATGCTCACAAAGTCCCTACGAGGCCCAGGAATAAGTTACATATGTGATAAGCTTGGTGCATATGATATATATGCTCCAACTTGAGAGGGAGTGTTAAATAGTAATAAATGTGATTGATATATATTAGTTGACTATGCTGTAATTATTTAGTAATCAGAATAAATGAGGAAATGTTTAGGCATAATTTTAGGGATTTTATTCTCTAGCATTAAAATGTATTGATTGTAATTTTACTATATAAAGAACCAAGGCTGAGATAATTTTTTCAAGCCATTCATTCCAACAATTTCAAGTGGATTTATCTATTGCTCACTAGAAAAGTACAAGTATTTGTACTTAGAAAGGTAATTCTAACCATTCTTATTCCATTTTCACCTATGTCCTATTCTTCTTTACCCACTTCTTTTCAATCATTTATTGCTTCCTTAGATACTGTCATTGTTCCTAAGTTGTATTACAAGACTCTTTCTCATGATGGGTGATGTGCTGTTATGAAGGAAGAAATGATAATTCTTAAAGCAAATCAGACATAGGATGCTATGCCTTTACTTGATGCTAAACAATCTATTGATTACAAATGGGTGTTTGTTGTGAAAGTGAATCTAGATGATTCTGTTGCTCATTTGAAAGTACGTTTAGTAACTATGGCATTGATTATTGACAGACCTTTTCCTCCATGACGAAAATTACTTCAATTGGATTGGTAATCTCTCTTTTTGCTACCAATAACCATTCTTTTTACCAGTTGGATGTTAAAAATGTCTTCTTACATGGAGATTTGCATGAGGAGGTATATATGGAGTAACCACCTGAGTTTATTGCTCAGGGGGAGTGTGGGATGGTACTTCGTTTGAAGAAACCACTGTATGGATTGAAGCAATCTCTTTGGGCTTACTTTAGAAGGTTCAGTGAAGTGGCAACAGAATTCAAAATAACAAACTGGGCATTTCATTGTTGAAAAATTTTCTTTTAAGTAAATTTTAGACTAAAAACATAGGACCACTTTGGTATTTATTAGGCATTGTGATTACTTGAAGAAGGAAAGGAATTTTATTGTTTTAGAGAAAATATGTACTTGAACTTTTGAATGAAACAGGGATAATTGGTACTAAATCATGTGAAATTCCTATGATTACAAATGTTAAATTTAACCTACAAGATGGGGAATTACTTGAAGATCCCAAGTAATATAGGAGGTTATTGGGAAAATTAAACTACCTTATTATAACTAGGCCTAACATTATCTTTCTAATAAATGTGGTTAATTAGTTTATGAACTCCTCAAGGATTCAAGGACTTTTCATTGGGATTCCTTCACACACATTTTGAAATATTTAAAGAAGGTGTCGATCAAGGGATCTTATATAAAAATCATAGTCACCGTAAAGTAGAGGCTTTTTTTGATGTAGATTGGGTATGATGTGCTATAGATTGGAGATTTATTTTTAGGTATTGTGTGTTAGTGAAAATCTTGTGTCGTGGAAAGGCAAGAAACAAGTAATTGTTATCTCGCTCCAGTGCAAAGTCTGAATATTAAGTTATGACTCATGCTACATCTAAACTTGTGTGGGTTACTTACTTTTTTTAGCAACCTCGCATCAAGACTCATTAGGTTATGCAATTGTAATGTAATAATTGAGGTGCTACTCATATTGTTTTAAACCCATTTTTTCATGAATGAATTAAACATGTAAAGGTTAACTGTCATTTTGTTAGGTAGAAGTTATAAGAAAAAGTCATTAGTCTTATATATATTAGAATTGGAAAAAATTAGCTGATTTATATACTAAAGTTTTTTAAGAGAAATGAGTTGATGAAATTTATAACAAGTTAGGTATAATTGATATTTATAACCTAGCTTAAAGGAGAGTGTTAATTGATAAATTAACATTATGTCACACATTGCTTGTATCTTACAACAGATACTCTGTATTATATTATATATATTGACTGCCTAACTCAATATAACATTACAAATTCTCGTCTAATTAACATCTTATTTCAAAAGGAATTTGCTTTCCTCCGCTCCCAAGCCTTTAGGTATTATTTTTTTAATCATCAATACAAGTGATATATCACTCCTTTAATGATATTTTTCTATAGAAAATGCTTTCCAATAAAACAAATGGAGTCATATGAAAATATTTTCGAGCATCATTACTTCGAGGTATGCAAATTTTTTAGCTAAATTGATTGTGTTTTTTAGGACAAAAAGATTTATAAATTAAAAATAACTTGGAACAATATTTCATTGAATATAACCAGATACATCAAGAGTAATCATTAATAAATGTAACAAAATATTGAAAACTTAAAGTTCAAGTAACGCATCTTGAACTCCGCACATTCAAATGAAGAACAAAAAAAAAACGAAGACTTAGCTCTAATTTGAGTATTATTAGGGAATGAATTGTGTATGTGGTTACTAAGTTGACAAGACTCACACTCTACTATAAATTTGAAAGATTAGGTAGAATTTTGTGAAGCTTTCCAATACTAAGATGACCTAAATGATAGTGAAGTAACTTAGGGGATTCAATAGCTGCATATAAATGTAAGAAGTCCCTATGACTCATGCCTGGTGCTAATCATCATCTTTGTATTCTGATTTATATGAAAATGGAATTAGCAAAAATGGTTATGGAATAGGTAAGAGTACATGTAATTTGGCTAACAAATATTAAATTAAGTGGACAGCTAGGAGTAAAAAATGATTTCAATGGTGAAGATGGGAGAGGATTTTTTGTTTGACCTTTAGCTTGTGTAGCAGTTTTGGATCCATTAGCTAAAGTGATAGTAGGAAGGGATTTATTGGTATAATTAAAGTGAGTAAATAAAGATTTGTTATCAATTATGTAATCGAAAGCTCTTAAATTAAGCACTTAGGGTGTTAAAAATGTTAAATGAGATAGATAGGTTGTAGAATTATCAAGGTGAGCTATAGAGACAATACTCTTTCCTTGTTTGTGGTGAGTGAATAGAGATGTGAGGAACTCCCAAAGTTCTAGATAAGATGGAAGTGAATGGTACTTGTTTTAGTATTGGCTGCCTTTATACTAGTTTTAGCATTAGTTATGGTTGCAAGTTGTGTTGGATGTCCATGCAAGACCTAACAACATTCTTGTAAATGTCTAGTCTTCTAGTAGTGATTGCAATAATAACAATAGTTTTTCTATCCTCCATGGCTCCTTCCACCTCCTTGACTTCCATGGCCACCTTGACTTTCATCATTGGATTGTGATTTTAAAGCAAAAGTAACATTTAAGTTGGTGAAAGGTAGTGGAGGTTTGTGTTATACTAACCTTGAGAAGGCATCATTCATAGTTAGAATTTGAGTGGAGGCCGAGTTGATGATGGATTGTAGAAACTTCCGGGCTAAGACCTGCAAGAGTAAGAGCCATAAAAAATTGATTATGTTGTTTCTCTTGATCACTGATATTATTGGAGGTAGGTAGTAACTGTTGGAATTCTTCCATGACAAGCTAGACACTTGAGAGATAAGAGGAGATGCTCGAATGTCGTTGCTTCAAATTAATCAAATTATACACAAGATTATAGGGATGTCATTAGAATAAAATTGCTTAGCCTTTTCCCACGCAGCATAACAAGTTTTAGAAGAGTGAAAATAAATAAACAAATTTTGTTCAATTGACTACCACAAAATAGAACAAAATTGAGCATCCAATTTCTTCCAAGGTGGTTGATCAAATCCTAGGATATCCTTAAGTTGTTTTGTCCATTGTTTTTGAATCGCAAATCATATCGCGAATCGATTAATCAAAATTTTGAGTTGTGAATCGAAATGAATCGTGAATCGGTAAGATTCACAAAACATATAAAAGTAGTATATATTATCCTATGTATAACAAAATATAAGCATTAATAATGAAAAATCATAAATTGAAGTCAAAAAACATAATGCTTGTATAATATTATAAGCTGAAAAATTTAAGGTTGCCGTAATACTGTGATAGGGTTACCAGTCTACGTACGGCACTGTTACTAAAGTTGATTCATTGAAAACTAAAAAGGGTTTTTATAATATGCTGAGTCGCTGATTGATGACTCCAACTCTCCAAGTTGTGGGCTTCATGTGACCCAGTTGTTTTTTTCAAAAAAAATTGAAAAAAAAAAACAGTCTGGGCTGCTTTATGAAGTGGGTTGTGCAGAACCCGGGTTGGGTTCTGTTTGTGACCCGTTTGCTGGAAGTCTTCCAGCTCCTCTGCTTTGCTGTTCTCCTTTTAGCAGAAATCACAAAACAGAGTCTTAGCCGATTCACATCTCCGCTTCGATTTAGAGTGCGATTCTTGCAGTTTGTGCACGATTCGCGATTGAATCACAGCGATACAAAGGCATCAACGATTCTATGACAGATTTGCATTGTTTTCTGTTTGCATCGAATTGAACTGTACGATTCAAATCGCGAATCGGACAATTCCGACTACACTGGTTTTGTCTAATGATTTTTGCATAACTTGACCTTCAAACCAAACTTCAACATGTGACCATGATGCATAATTATCTCCATTCAATTTTACTGAAGTGATGATAAGATTACCACCAATGTTAAGATGGATGTGTGGTCATACAATAAAGGACAAGATACGAAATGAATACATACGAGGGCATATTGGCGCGACACCTATTGAGGAGAAGATGACAGAAAATTGGTTAAGGTAGTTTGGTCATGTGCAAAGAAGACCATTAGAAGCACTGATGAGAAGAGTTGATCACATAGTTTTTACACCTATGAAAAGGAGCAGTGGGAGGCCAAAAAGAACTTTGAGGGAAGTTATAAAAAGGAATCTCTTGGTGAATAGTATTACTGAAAATCTAGTTTTTGTTAAAGTCCAATGGTGTTGTGCGATCCATGTAGCCGACCTCACTTAGTAGGATAAGGCGTTGTTGTTGTTGTTGATGTTGATGATGATGATAGGATTACCACCAAAAATGGAAGAAATACTGGAATGAGGTTTCGTAATCTTCAGATCTTCAGCAATATTGAGAATAGTGGCTAGTATATATAAATGAACCCAATAAAGGAAACTGAACCTGGCTGTCCAGATCAAAAGGAGAGGTTTCATTGCTTGGTTTGATGAATGGAGGTAACAGATGGAATCAGCGAGAAGCATCGGCAAAGGTGTGGTGTGCATGTATCTCGTGTGCTGGTGGAGAGGGTGGTTCGAGACTCACATGTGTCTGGTGAGGTTGTGCATGTAGTGCAAATGCTGATGAATTTTGCTGGAAATTGGCTAGTAAATATGGTTCTGCAGGTGGTTTGTTGAAAAGCACTGTGATGCTTGGGAAATCATGCCAAATAGTCTCGTTTGTGCAGAAACTGTGCAATGTGCGGCTGAAGGTTGGGCAGCAAGTTGGACTCTGTTTTAGGGTTTTTATTTTGAACTAGAATAATGTTGAATTGAAGAAAATATAAGGGGGAGACCCTCCGAAGAAGAGTTCTCTAATACCAACTTATATTCAGGAAATGAATTCTGAATTGCTTGGGTCAAAGCTGTTCAGCATTAAGGTTTTATTTTTGCACAGGCTAATTATAATCAATCAACCTAATTACATTAATCAACGAAAGAAAAGATATACCAAAAATCAATCTAAGCCTAAACTAGGATCATATTTGATTTCCTAATATAGCTAATACTATTTACAAATATAACTTATTCAACATTATCAAAAACTCCCCTTTAATTTGAAGAATATTTTTGAGTGGGAAGATTATGTTTGTTACTTACTCTTTGGCTTGAAGCTGTTAGTTTCTATAGAGGGATAAGCTTTCCAGTTTTGCAAAGGAAATGAGAATCTATTCTAGAACTTTGAATGGGTGTTGGGGTGTTTTGTTGTCTGCTTTTCTATAGTTTATAGCCTTTTGACTTATTTTCTTTGACGATTGTTTATCCTCTAGACATGTATTCTTCTTTCTTTGAATATGATCTCCTTTGTCTATATATATATATATATATGAGAAAAGACTTGTTCATTCTGAAAGCTTAAGTTGTTAGGAGGAGGTTTATGATCTGACTTATATATACATATATTTCAGAATGCATGTCTCACTCGCTTTTCTATATTTGGGTCATGTTGTTGACTATTGTCATGCGGAAATGCTATTTTGGAAGTCTACTTACAGGCCTTTGATATTTATGTAGATGGGACAACAAATTTTGCACATGGCTATCCTAGCTTTGCTGTATCTGTTGGGGTTCTATATCGAGGAAATCCTGCTGCTGCTGCTGTGGTGATTCGACTTTACCATTGATTTCTATTTCTTCATATTTTTTAAAGTTGCCTATATTGATAATGGATGAAATTAAAATGGAACTTCCTTAAGGGCGATTGACTTAATTTATACATATTAGTAATTACAATTGACATATTGATGTTATGGGTGTGTTATCTAGTAAAGTACAATAACAACCAAGCCTTTTGCCATTGATGGGATTGGTTACATGGATCAGTCGTCACCACTGTGCTCTACCAAAGCTCATATCTTCAATAAAACTATTTAAGACAAGGTCATGTTTTATGGTTTCTCTCATAGCTTTTGGGTCTTTCTTTACCTCTTTAAAATAGACTACCTTTCAAATCCAATATTGGACCATCCATTGTAACTTACCGGACTCCCAAAGTCTTGCTTCATTGCTGGCATTTTACATTTGACGCACACTACATGTAAGAAATAAAACAGAGAGTATCCATTCACTGTGTTGTTGTCAAATACCAGTAGGTGAGTTTTAAGTTCTATTATTACATCTTTGGCACAATAATTTGCCCAATAGTTAAAAATAGCTTCATAGAAGTTCTAATTCTGAAATACAATGCCTAACCTTGAATGTAATTTGTTAGTGAATTAAGGATTAGGTTCATTAGTTTTTTATTTACTAAGATATATGACCCTGTATGGGCCATGAGCCTATCTCTTGTAATCCTATATTTTTTATTATAAATAGATATGCTAACCTCTTGTTGGAGTATGCTTCAAGAATTATTCTTTCTTAACATGGTATCTAGAGCTTCTTTTTAGATATCACACTCAACCAAAAAAAAGTACTAGAGAATTCTTCCCTTCCTCTTTTTCTTCAATTTTTTATACATGACTAAACCTTAAGTCACGAAGGACCTAACACTCAACAAAAAAAAAAGCACTAAAGTATCTATTATTGGTTGTTGTATGGTGGATGTTAACCCTGATATATCTTTGTCTAATGTATTATGTCTTTCAAACTTTCCATTTAATCTACTTTCGGTTAGTCAAATAACACGTGTCTATAATTGTGGTGTCTTATTTTTCCTTGTCTATTGTATTTTTCACTATCTTATGACAAAGAAGATTTTAAGTAGGGAGTATGAATTTGGTGGCTTGTATGTTCTTGAAGAGAGAGTTCCTTGGCCAATTGTTGTTGCTGCTATTACTATCACTCCACACCAACTTCATTTTTGCTTAGGCCATCCATCCTTGTCAACTTTACAAAAATCATTTCATAGTTTGAATTTTTTGTCTAGTTTGGATTATGAGTCATATCAGTTTGCTAAACAACATCATCAGTCTTAGGTTTCTCAAGTCAATAAGCAAGTTGCATCTGCATTTGAGTTAGTATATTCAGATGTTTGAGATCCTTGCCCAACAGTCTCTAAGTCTAGTTTTCAGTATTTTGTTACTTTTATAGATGATTGGTCAAGAGTTGCTTAGCTTTATTTAATGAAGAATCAATTGAAGTTATTTGAGATTTTTCGTACTTTTTGTGCCAAAATTTTGAATCAATTTAAGCATTTTCGTAGTGATAATACTAAAGAATATTTTTTTGCTCCATTTGCATCTTGTCTCAACATGGAATAATTCATCAATCTTTTTGTGTAGTTATTCCACAATAAAATGGGATAGCTAAATGAAAAAATTTACTTAATGGAAGTTTGACGTACTTTATTGTTTCAAATTAAAGTGCCAAAGATTTTTTGGGTAGATGTAGTTTCCATAACTTATTTCTTGATTAATCAAATGCCTTCTTTAATTCTTGATGGTCAGGTTCCTTCCCGATCTTTGTTTCCTTTGTTTTCATGTATTTTTGGGTGTACTTGTTTTGTTCAAGATTATCATTCTCAAGTATCTAAACTTGGTCTACGGTCTTTAAAGTGTATTTTTCTTGATTATTCTCATACACAAAAAGAGTATTGATGTTACTCTCTTGATTTGCATCATTATATTATCTCGTCTGATGTTGCGTTTTTTGAGTCCATTCCTATTTTTAGCTCCCTTATCCTTTCATCCTCAATAATTGAGAATGATTCTCTTGATGAACACTTCCTTGTATATTCTACCCCTCCGAAATCTCTGGTCCCTCTAGACAATAATTGGGTTCGTCCTCCTATTAAACATGGTTACTCTCATAGGAAGTAGGTACTAGCATTAGCTTCTCCCCCACTTGACAATGCCGATAAAGTTGATGTTGCATCAATTATTGATGAATCACCAGCTTTGTCCCCTTTGCCGGCTTCTTCCTCATTAAATCCTCCTCTATTGCCACCTTTTGACATTCCTATTGCCCTATAAAAGAGGTACACGTACTTGCATTCAATGAGGTAACACTAATCATCCTTATTCTATTTCTACCTATGTATTCTAAACTTATTTGCCTTTGTCTTCTCAATCATTTATTACCTTGCTTGATTCAATTACTGTTCCTCAATCATTTATTGCCTTACTTGATTCAATTACTGTTCCTAAGTTTGATACGAAAGTACTATCTCATTTTGGATGATGTGTTATTATGAAGGAAGAAATACAAGCTCTTGTTGCAAATCCAACATGGGATATTGTCTTTTTACCAAAAGACAAGCGATCTATTAGGTATAAGTGGGTGTATACTATGAAAATTAATCTTGACGTTACTATTGCTCGATTAAAAGCCTGTCTAATGGCTAAAAGGTATGTGCAAACTTATAATGTTGATTATTCAGCCAAAATTATCTCTATTTGGTTGATTATTTCTCTTGCTATCTCCCATAGTTAGCCTTTCTATCAGCTTGATATTAAAAATATCTTTTTGTATAGTGATTTATTTGAAGAGGTGTATATGGAGCAACCGTTTGGGTTTGTTCCTTAGGAGGAGTATGGCAAGGTTTGTTGACTAAAAAAATTTTTATATAGCTTAAAACAATCTCCTTGAGCTTAGTTTAGGAGATTTAGTAATGTGGTGATAGAATTTGTAATGAAAAAAAGTGACCATGATCATTCAATATTTTATAGATATTAGTAGATAAGTAGCATTATGTCTCACATCACTTATATTTTATGATATGTATTCTCTATTATATTATATATAGTAACTGCCTAACTCAATTGAGGATATGACAACACAAATTTTCCTCTAATCAACATGGTATCAAAGCCTTCTAGATATTTTTTTTCTTCCACCCTAATTCAACAAAAAAAAAAAGAGAGAAAACCTAGCTCTCTCTTTCTTTTTCATTTTTTTATGCGTGACTAAAGTCACAGTGGAGCTAGTGGCAATTTAAGCCGCATATCAGTGGGAGCCCAAATTTCAGAGGTGCTGTTTGGTGGCGGAGGAGAGTAGCAGTATACTGTCTAGCAAAGTTGACACAATTCCGGCCATCGAAAGAAGGATCTGGGCACACAAGGCGATAGATCGCAGCAAGGAGATCTAGGATAGGCGGCGCGTGACTAACACATGCGTGGTGTACGGCGGCGCATGAGGCCCACGCGCAGAGAAGATTGGCGGCGTGTGGAGGATCTGCAGATGGCGATCTTCACTAAGGCACTGTTTCAGAGGTTTCTGAGTAGCCCTGTGAGGTTGTTTTTGCAATTTTGTGACTCCAAGTAATGTTTTCTATTTTTTCGATAATTTTCTGGTTTTTAATTTGCTAGTTGGATAAGTTTATTCATCATGGATGCTGGTTCTAATTTGACAAGGAAGTTTGGGGGTCCAAATAATCCAGAAAAATAAAAAAATAATGGTAAATTACTGTCTGATAGTGAATATGATGAGTATTTGCAATTGAAGGCCTCTTTACAGTCGCCACCTACTCAATCCACTGCTTCAATAATTCAAATAGGTAATCCCATTACATGTCTCTCCAATTCCAATTCTAGATAGGTCATTGATTCTGGAGCCATTGATCACATGACTGGTCAAATAGGTATGGTGTCTTCCTTAATACTTCACATCCTTTTCATGTTACTTTAGTTAATGGGTCTACTACTCTTGTTATTGGAAGTGGCATAGTTAATATTACTTCTGATATTTTTCTATCCAATGTTTTGTGTCTCCCAAAATTTTCATTTAATTTACTTTCAGTCGGCCAAATTATACGTACTTATAATTATGGTGTTTTCTTCTTCCCTGGTTATTGTGTGTTTCAAGATCTGTTGACAAAGAAGATTTTTGATAGGGTATATGAATCTAGAGGATTATATATACTGGATGACAAAGTTACTCAATCAATTGCTGTTACTGCTACCCCCACTCCACGTTAATTGCACAGTCGTTTTGGTCACCCCTCATTGGTATCTTTACAAAAGTTATGCCTTAATTTAGAATCTATTTCTCGTTTAGATTGTGAGTCTTGTCAATTTGCTAAACAGCATCGTCAATCATATGTTCTTAGAATTAACAAACGAGTTTCATCTCCATTTGAGTTAGTGCATTCAGATATTTAGGGGCCTTGCCCAGTTGCTTCAAAATTTAGTTTTCGTTATTTTGTGTCTTTCATGGATAATTATTCAAGAATGACTTGGCTCTATTTAATGAAAAATCGTTCAGAATTGTTTCATATCTTTCGTATTTTTTATGCTGAAGTTACAAATTAGTTTTACACAATTATTCGTAATTTTTGAAGTGATAATGCTAAGGAGTATTTCTCTGTATAGTTTTTAGCCTATTTATCATAGCATGGTATAATTCATCAATCATCTTGTGTTGTTACTCCACAACAAAATGGAGTAGTTGAACGAAAAAATCGACATTTAATGGAAGTTTCTCATGCCCTTTTATTTCAAATGAAGATTCTTAAAGTTTTTTGGGCAAATACAGTTTCTACAGCTTGTTTTTTGATAAATCGCATGCCTTCTTTAGTCCTTGATGATTAGGTACCTTTTTCTACTTTATTTCCTATTTCTCCGTGTATTTTTGGGTGTACATGTTTTGTTCATGATAATCATCCACAGGTATCCAAATTGGATTCTAGGTCTTTGAAATGTGTTTTTCTTGGATATTCTCGTATACAAAAAGGGTATCGGTATTTTTCTCCTGACTTAAATTGTTACATTGTATCTTCTGATGTTACCTTTTTCGAATTTACTTCATTCTTTAGGTCTTCTCCATCTTCCTCCACCTTGCCAGATTCAGAACCTGTTGATGAATACTTCCTTGTATCTTCTCCCTCACCAAATTTACAGGTTTCTCCACAACAGAATTGGACTCGACCTCCCATTAAATATGTTTACTCTCGTAGAGTGTAGGTACCTTCAGCAGCTCCTCCAACAAACAAGTCATAATCATCCAGTCCAAACTTCATTCCAAATGATCTGTTAGCTTCATCTCCCCTACCGGCTCCTTCTTCATCAGATCCTCCTCCTGTATCTTCTGATTTGGATCTACTTATTGCTCTTTGAAAAGGTATTCATACTTGTACTCATAAAAGTAACTCCAACCACCCGTATTCCATTTCCAACTATGTATCATATTCTTCTTTACCTGCTTCTTTAGACAATATTACTGTTCCTAAGTCATATTTTGAAACTTTTTCTCATGATTGGTGGCGTGCTGCTATGGAGGAAGAAATGACAGCTCTTGAGGCAAATGAGACATGGGATCTTGTGCCTTTGCCTTTATCTTTACCTGATGGTAAATAATTCATTGGTTGTAAATGGGTATTTACTCTGAAAGTGCATCCAAATGGTTCTGTTGCTCGTTTGAAAGCTCGTTTAGTAGTTAAGGGATATGCTCAGACCTATGGTATTGATTATTCAGAGACCTTTTCCCCTGTGGCCAAAATTACTTCAGTTCGATTGCTTATCTCTCTTGCTGCTACTAATAATTGGTCTCTTCACCAGTTGGATGTTAAAAATGCCTTTCTACATGGAGATTTGCATGAAGAAGTGTATATGGAGCAACCACCTGGGTTTGTTGCTCAGGGGAAGTATAAGAAGGTACTACGTTTGAAGAAATCGTTATATGGGTTAAAGCAATCTCCTCGAGCTTGGTTTGGAAGATTCAGTAAAATAGTGACAGAATTCGGAATGAAAAAAAGTGATCATGATCACTTTGTATTTTACAGGCAATCTGATTCAGGATGTATTCTTTTAGTTATATATGTTGATGATATTGTGATTATTAGGAGTGACAAACTGGGCATTTCACAATTGAAAGCTTTTCTTCAAGCTAAATTCCAAACTAAAGACTTAGGAGCACTTCCATATTTTTTAGGCATTAAGATTGCTCAAGGAAGGAAAGGAATTTTCTTATCTCAAAGAAAATATGTGTTTGACCTCTTGAACGAAACAGGGATGATTGATGCTAAACCATGTGAAACTCCTATGATTACAAATGTGAAACTTAGTCCGGAAGATAGGGAGTTAGTTGAAGATCCTAAGCGGTATAGGAGATTAGTAGGAAAATTGAATTGCCTTTCTATAACTAGGCCTAACATTGACTTTCCGATAAGTGTGGTTAGTTAGTTTATGAACTTCCCAAGAACCTCTCACTGGGATGCTCTTACACACATTTTGAAGTATTTGAAGAAGGAACCTGGTCGAGGAGTTTTATATAAAAATTATAGTCATTGCAGGGTGAAAGCTTTTTCTAATGCAAATTGAGCAGGATGTCCCATAGATCGGAAATCTACTTCTGGGTATTGTGTATTTGTTGGAGGAAACCTTGTGTCGTAGAAAAGTAAGAAACAACCAGTTGTATCTCGCTCTAATGCAGAGTCTAACTACCAAGTTATGACTCATGCTACATCTGAACTTGTATGGGTTGTTTACCTTCTTCAGCAATTTAGCATCAAGACTCATGGAATTATGCAATTGCGGTGTGACAATCGAGCTATTACTCATATTGCTTCGAATCCGATTTTTCATGAATGAACTAAACATGTAGAGGTTGACTGTCACTTTATTAGGCAAAAGTTACAAGAAGGGATTATTAGTCTTAGACATATTAGAACTGGGGAACAATTAGCTGATTTATTTATTAAGGCTCTTCCAGGAAAACGGGTTGATGGAATTTGTAACAAGTTGGGCATGATTGATATCTATAGCCCAGCTTGGGGGGAGTGTTAGTAGATAAGTAGCATTATGTCCCACATCACTTATGTTTTATGATATGTATTCTCTATTATATTATATATAGTGACTGCTTAACTCAATTGAGGATATGGCATCACAAATTTTCCTCTAATCAACAATAGACGATCAAATTCTAGTTGTATTCTTCTCACTGTTTATGTGAATGACATTGTGATCACTAATAGTGATAGATTGGATAATTCAAAATTAAATTTTTTTCTTCAAACTAAGTTTCAAACTAAAGACTTGAAAGCATTTTGGTATTTTTTAAGGATTGAAATTGCTCAAGGAAAGAAAGGCCCCTTCTTATCTTACAGGAAATACGTTCTTGATATCTTAAAAGAAACTTTGACTCTAAATCCTATGATACTACTATGATTCCAAATATTAAACTTAACTTGGAAGATGGGGAGCTACTGGAAGATGGGGAGCTACTAGAAGATCCAAAGCGGTACAGACGACTAGTGAGTAAATTGAACTACCTTACCATAATTAGACCTAATATTGTCTTTCCGGTAAGTGCAGTAAGTCAATTTATGAACTTTTTAAGAACTTTTTATTGGGATGCAATTATGAACATTTTAAAATATCTCAGGAAAGTACTTAGTTGTGGAATTTTATATGAAAATCATGGTAATTGCAAAATAGAAAACTGCTCTGATGCAGATTGAGTTGAATGTCCTATAGATAGAAGGTCCACTTCTGGGTATTGTGTGTTTGTTGGTGGGAATCTTGTGTTTTGGAAAAGTAAAAAACAAGCGGTGGTATCATGTTTAATTGCAAAGTTTGAGTATTGAGTTATGGCTCATGCCATGTCAAAGCTTGTGTGGATTTCCTACTTTCTTCATTAATTTGGAATTGAGCTTTATAAAATTATGTACTTATGGTGTGATAATCGAGCAATAACACATACTGCTATAAATTCGGTTTTTCATGAATGTACAAAACATATAGAAGTTGATTGTCATTTTGTTAAAAAGAAACTTCAAGAAGGAATTATTGATCTGAAACACATTAGAATTGACAATCAATTGGCTAACTTGTTTATTAAAGCCCTTCTAGAAAAATGAGTTGATGATATTTGCAACAAGTTGGGCATATTTGATATTTATGCTCTAACTTGAGGGAGAGTGTTAGTGAATTAAGGATTAGGTTTATTAGTTTTTTGTTTACTAAGATATAGGGATTATGAACCTATCTCTTGTAATCCTATATTTTTTTATTATAAATATATATGCCAACCTCTTGCAAGAGTATGACTTCAAAAATTATTCTCTCTTAACACAATTCTCATTGTGCTTATAGCTAGCGTCAACCCAATGAGAATATAAAAGAAAATGAAAGACTATTAAGTTGTCATAAATAAAAGAAGAGACACCAGAAAAGAACTATCTTCTGCATGTAATTTTCCAAGTATCTTTAGATTCAATTTCTGTGAACTCCTATTGGTTAACTGCTGTATTACCTATTGTTTGAAAGTTATTAATTAAAACTAAATCATCTCTTATCTTATGTAGTTGCTTTGATAGAAAATACAATCAAAGTTGTCAGAAAAGGTTAACAGGATGTGTTGTTTGTTTTAGAGTTTCACAATAAAAGTTGATTGGGACAAATAGTTCCACAAGTTGAGGGCTTGGAGGGTCACTGCCATGGCATTTATGTTTTGTTGTTGAGTCTCATCATTGATGGAAGGATCACAAGCTGCGGAGTCCTTTTATTAATATCATCCAGGGCGTCATGTCATGGGTAGTGCTCATTATAGGGTGACAGCTAACTTCAGGACAAGGGAGCTGTCAACAGTGGTAGGTGTTTGGGATGGTGGTTAGGAAATTAGATTTAGGTTAGGCTGTACATTTTCAAGAGTAAAAGTTCCATTTTTTCATATTTAACCAAAGAAATTTATGTTTTTCTACTTATGGCATATAGCTAGTCTTGTGCGTAACTTATATTGGGGTTAACAGGGTACATGAATTCCCTCACAGTTGTTAGGATAGAATATTGAAGTATGGCATGGCTAGACAACCGCATGTAGGTGGGGTTGTCATATTTAGGTGGGTAATGCATACTTGTTGTGATAGCAACTGTAATAATCAATGAAGTTGTATTTGTGTATATACTAACGAAAAGTTGAATTCAATTTGTTATTATAAATTCCTAATTATGTTATGTTGTGGCTGTTAAAAAATTAGGGAGAGTCAAAATATTGGAGAGGATATAGAAAACACAGACGTGAGCAATATGCTCGCTCTAGAGTAAAACTGCAGTCTACATACTAACCCTAAGACTTTATGTATAGAGGTCTTCTGACCACAATGCCACTGACAAGTTTCCTTTTTTCACAATGATGGAATGGAAGGGACAATAGTACAAATATGAGCGGTTAGAATATCCTCCTTGCAGGATGACCAAAATACAAATTTGAAATGGGGGAGGGGGGAAGGACAAGAAAAACTGTCAACTAGGTAATGCACTCACCCACATTAAACTGGCCGACCTACCAATGAAATGAATGATTTAATGCAATTTCAATGAAGTGTTGGGATTACACGGGTAGATTTTTTTAAGAAAATCAATTATATCAGTTTAAGTGGGTTAAAGAAGACATACCTGCTTAAGATCGCACCCAATTTTCCAGCAAATTCATCTTTGACCTCTGTCACTCAATACAGTCACTTCAAATTTTGAATGAGGGTAGTCCAGGAAACCCAACTCCCAAAGTCTCTCAAACCTTGGCAGAAAAATAAAAGTCTCTCAAATCCTCTGTTTTCTGCAATCACTGGCTAAGTGGCTAACAAATCATTCTTTGAAAACTATATTTTCTCAATCATTTTATACACATTCTCTCAAATCTCAACTTAATGGCCCATATTTCTGTCCCTGATCACAGATCTGGAAGCTGCCATATCTCAGCTCTCAATACTTGCTCCAAAGCCAAGACTATATGACTGCTAAATTTAGTTAATCTACATCTATGATAGCTTTACTTAAACAAAGCCATTTTAGTAAGTCTTTTTGTTGAAATTTTGTGTCAGTTTCAATTGTTCATGTATCTTAGAAGAGTTACAATTCTTGTCAAATATGCTCTACTTCAGTGTCTGCCATGAGGGTAATCAGTTTGGCCAAGGTTATGGTGCAACCTGAAATTACCCCCCTAAAACTGCCTTGAACTGATTCTACTGGTTAAGATTGGTTCCCCCTTTCTAAGTGGTTGTACATGGCTGATGAAAAAAATACCATCCAATGTGGTTGGGTCGGTTAGAATTTATAGGCTAAACTGCACTATCCTTAGCCGTGGCCGGCCCTAGACCAATCTCTTTGCAAGTCCCTCATTGAAACTCCTCAAAACAGGTCTTTAGCTGAACACAATGATGATCCCAGAAAACTACTGTTATCCCATTGCAATTGTTGAGGTAGAGCTTTGTCTGTGAAAATTCATTTTTTCTAGCCATATACTCCAAACATTGGCATGCATTGTGCATCTATCCAAAGCCTTCTGCTCCTTACGCTCCCAAAATCTCTAAATGACCATTTGAAAAGAGCTTTAGGTATATGGACATTGTTAGAATATATATTAGGAAGTTATTCCAGAAGATTTTAGATTATTTCCTTTCTAGTTTTATTAAGATTACAGTTAATATCTTATATTTGATTGTAATATCTTTAATTGATTACATTTTTTGTATATAAATAGATATCATGGCTGTGGCAATTGCTAAAGCCATTTTAACCAATTCAACATGGTATCAAAGCCCCTCACATTGAGGGACTCTGTTTCTGCTGCCATCTTCTATTTCCAAAATTATTCTTTAGCAAATCCAAAAATTTCAGCATCAAATCCAAGAAACCCAAAAACAAAACATCAAAACCAAAAACCCAGAAATAGAACCCAGAACCAAACAGCATAGCATTTTGCAACTCTTTGTCATCATTCCTGGAGCGTCACAAGGTTTTTCGCAAAACTGACTGCACATACTTAGTTGTTGATCATTTTCCGGCAAAATCCATTGGCCACTTCATCAGACGTGTGTGAGCCACATGCGCCGCCTCTACACCAGCACAAGCCACACGCATTGTTGCGGCTCAGTCACCTTTTCTTGCTGACTCCACTTGTGGTCTCAATTCATCAATTTGAGGAAGGAAACTCTACTTTTTCAAACAACCAGATCAGTTTGTATTTTTTTTAAAAAAAAAAAGGAAAAAAATGTGAAGCATCAATCATGAGTTCCTCATGTGTATTATTTCTTCCTTTTTTGTTTGGTAATCATACATCTAGCATTAGTATCCTTTGGCCTTTCGGTACTTGATTTAGGAGCTTCTAATCACATAACTAATAACTAATAATTTTCTTAATTTAATTACACTAGTAAATCCATTCCTACAATTACCTTAATTGATGGATCTAAAACTATTGTCCAAGGTATCGGTCAAGTAAAACTTCTTTCTTCTTTATCACTACAATCAGTTCTTTACATACTTGGTTGTCCTTTCAATTTAATTTCAATTAGTCAACTTACACGAATTCCTAATGATTGTGACTTTTATTGCTAACTCTTTTGTTATACAGGATCGGAGTATGAGAATGACGATTGGTTCTGGGTATGAGTCATAAGGACTTTATTGCATCAAACTAGCTTCTCCAGTTATTTATGCTATTGCTAAATCTCCTAAGTTACTTTACTACTGTTTAGGACATCCAAGTATTGGAAAACATCACAAAATGGCTCCTAATCTTTCAACTCTAGAGTTTTTAAAGTACGAGTCTTGTTAACTTGGTAAGAATGTATGCAACACATTTCCTTGTAAAACTCCAAATAGAGCCGATTCTTTATTTCCTATTGTTCATTCTAATATTTGGGGTCCCAATTGTGTTATATCAATATTTCATTACATTTATTGATGATTACTTTTGATGCACTTAGTTATGTCTAATAAAAGATCATTATGAGTTATTTTCAATTTTTAAATCTTTTTATTTTTGAAATACATAATTAATTTGGTTTAAAAATTCATATACTTTAGAATAACAATGCCCAAGAATATTTTTTTACATCTTTCTCTTCTATGTCCTTCGAAGGCATTCTTCATCAATGCACATATCTACACACACCTCAACGGAATGACATTGTTGAAAGAAAGAATCGACATTTAATTGAAATTACATGAGTTCTTTTGATACATTCAAAAGTTTTGATTTGTCTTTGGGTAGATGCTATTCGAACTGCATATTATTTAATTAACCGTATGTCTTCTTCTATTTTAAATGATCAAATTCTTCACTCTTTAGTTTTTCCAAAAGAACCCATATACAAACTTTCTCTTCATGTTTTTGGATCTATTTGTTTTGTTCATGATCTTTCTCCAGGAAAAGATAAATTGTCTTTTAAATCCATCAAATGTATTTTTGTAGGGTGTTCAAGATTGCAAAAAGGCTACAATTATTATTCACCAACCTTGCATAAATTTTTTACCTCTGTTGATGTCACATTTTTGGAGTCTTCTCCATTTTTCTCCTTTCCACAAAATCCACTCGTATAATTGAGATTTTACCAATTCCTTTTTATGATCTTATACTTGTAACATCTTCATAGGATAAGTCTCTAATTACCTATCAATGAGGACTTCATCTCTAATCCCAGTCTCATCTTCAAAATTTGATTCATCAAAAAATCTTGACAACTTTCCTATTGCACTTTAAAAAGATAACCGTTTCACTTGAAATCCATATCTTATTTATAATTTTTTGAGTTGCCATTGTTTGTCTACATCTCACCATGCTTTTGTTTCGGTCTTCTACTTTGTTTCCATTCCCAAAATTGTGCAAGAAGCTCTCTCTCACAAGGTGTTGTCAAGCAATGTTGGATGAAATGACTACGTTACACACTAGTGATACATGGGATTTAATGCCTTTGTCTATTGACAAATCTTTAGTTGGTTGTCATTGAATATTTACTATTAAAGTTGGCTCTAATGGAAAAATTGATTGGTTAAAAGTTTGACTAGTTGCAAAAATTATTTCAATTTGTCTTTTTCTTTCTTTGGCTGCCGTTTGTCATTGGCCTTATATCAGTTAGGCATTAAAAATGCTTTCTTGCATGGTTATCTTGAGGATGAAGTTTAGATGGAGCAACCATTAGGATTTATTGGAAGACTTATTTAATATGTAAATTCGGAAATCTTTCTATGGCCTTAAATAATTTCTCTGAGCTTGGTTTGGAAGGTTCAATAAAGTTGTTCGAGATTTTGGCATGTAGTAAAGTAAAGCTAATTACTTTGCCTTTTATCACTCTTTTATTTCTAGTAAATATACTGAATTATTTATGTTGATATAATAATTACAAGAGATGATTGTAAGGGCATTGACCAGTTTAAATAACATTTGTCTTATCACTTCCAAACTAAAGATCTTGGTAAACTTCGATACTTTTTGGTATTAAGGTAGCATAATCTTGATCTGGTATCTTTATATGTTAGAGGAAATATGCTCTTGATATACTAAGTGAAATAGGTATGATGGAGTGCAAACCAATTGATATACCTATGGATCCAAATGTAAAACTTCTGCCAAATGAGGGGGAGCTTTTTGCAAATCCAAGAAGATATTGAAGGTTTGTTGAAAAGTTAAATCATCTCACAATTAGTAAACTTGATATCTCATTTGGTGTAAGTGTAGTAAGTCAATTCCTCAACTCCCCTTGTGAAGTTAATTGGGATATTGTGATGCGAATTCTTAAATACATTAAGGGGAGCCCAAAAAAATGATTGTTATATGAAAACAAGGGTTACACTCGGATTGTTGGATTTTCTAATACAGATTGGGTTGGATCACCAAGTGATCGACGATTCACTTTTAGGGATTGTATTCTCTTTAAAGGAAATCTTATTTTATGTAAGAGTAAAAAGCCAAATATAGTGGCAAGATCTAGTGCGGAGACAGAATATCGGGTTATGGCATTAGCCACATATGGGCTTATATGATTGAAACAATTATTACAAGAATTCAAATTATATGAATCAAGTTCTATGGAGCTTATTTGTGATAATCAGGCAACATTGTACATTGCTTTAAATTTAGTCTTCTCTAAAAAAACTAAGCACATTGAACTTGATTTCCACTTCATCTGGAAAAAAATAACTTCAAAAGAGATTGTTATTATTTTTGTAAATTCTAATGATCAGTTAACTAATGTTTTTAGTAAGTTTCTCCCAAGACCAAGAATTGAACATATAGGTAACAAGGTAGGTGCATATGATATATATACTTCAACTTGAGGGAGAGTGTTAAAATATATATTAGAAAGTTATTCTAGAACATTTTAGATTGTTTCCTTTTTAGTTTGATTAAGATTACAATTATTATCTCAGATTTGATTATAATATTTTTGATTGATTTCATTTTTTGTATATAAATAGATATCATGGCTGTAGCAATTGCTAGAGCCATTTCAACCTATTCAATAGACATGTTTAAAATTCACTAAAGATTCTGTGAAGTTGGTTCCACAGTTTTCTAGGAACTGGGCAGTGCAAAATAAGATGATTGCTATTCTCCTAGTTGGAAATGCACAGAACATGCATTGTGTTACTGATCCTTCTGTGATCTTCAAATCTGGAACTAATCTTGTGCTTATCCTATTGACTGCATTAGTTCATAAGAAGGGCTTTCACCTCAGAGAGAGCCTTCAATTTCCCAAGGGGAGAGTAATTAACTAGACAAAGGATTTACATGTTAACAGCCCTGAGGAATCCAAGAATTTCTTAAACATTTTCAATTCAATTTTAATCTATTTGGTTTCTATAGGTGGCCACATTATGGCTATCGAAAAGCATTTGCAATATATAGTCATAGCAAGTCATTTTAAAAGTACAATTTTTTGGCTAATTCCCTGCTTGTTTGTATCCTATTATTGAACAATTCCACATACATAGAAAGTGCTATATTTGTTAATGAGTTCAGCTATTGCCAGGGCACAATCTATGCAATTTTAAAAGGGTCCAGATTCTTCTTTATTTTATTTTACTTTTTCCTCTCCTTACGCCACTGATTAATAGATGGATTGCCTCCTAACAATGCCTATCATTCTTTTATGGCCAGGAAATTTAAGTTGTCTCAATCATATTGATTCAAAGACAGGAGTTATACTTTCTGTTCTTGCAGTTCCTTACTATTTATTCAAAGTTTATGTCAACTAAATACATTAAGCTTGTAGTTCCCCTCAATGTTGAAAAGCGCTCAAATATATTTAACTACTGTAATGAAATCAACAGAAGCTACACCATGATGGAGGCTTTGAGCAAGTAATGTAGAGATTATTTAATGGCAAGTATTGGAGATTTTCTTTTGAGGATGTTGAAGGAGGTTGGAGGCGTAACTATTTTGATTCAGCCACAGATGAGGATTCCTTTGTGTTATTGTGTTCTCTCCCTTTTTTTTTTCAGTGATTTAATTGGATAAGGCTTAGTTGTTGAACCCTCCTCCCCCCCAAAAAAAAAAAAAACAAATTGATGATGCTAATTCTTATCCTTGCAATTCAGATGTTCTTTTCTTAAGGAACTTTTTCTTTACTGTAAAAAGGAAAGAATGTAGCATAGACTTGTAGTGGTGTAGCCACTCTTTAGACATGTCTGTCATTGTAGATAAAGCATAGATAATTAATTGATATGAAATTGATACAAACGCACCACTTTGGGCATGGGATGGATTTATGAAAATTTATGAAGTGACCACAAAATTTTCAAGAGAAACTTGGAAAACTTTATTCACAATGGACCGTGGTCTTTTTGAACCAAGAAAGGAAAACTTTATTCAAAATGTACCATGGTTTTTTTGAACCAAGGAAGGATTCAAGATTTGATTTGTTTGAAGGTGTTAGGCACCGGTCTGTTTCAAGGGAAAGATTACCCCTAAAATTAATCATGCAAATTGTTATGGCTTTAAAAATTGTATTTCATTATTCCTATGCATATAGCATGCATGCATGGATAATGATAAATTAAAAATAAGCATTATTAAAGTTATCTGTGTGTATGTGTGTTATATTAACATGCAATTTATATGTTTCAGGTTGAGTTTGTTGGTGGTCCTATGTGTTGGAACAGTCGCATGTTCTCTGCAATTGCTGGTGAAAAATTCTACTTTAATTGCTAGTTACCACGCTAAAAAGGAAGAAATCTGTTTTCATAACTTGTTTACTTCTATGCCCCAATTAAATTTATTATTCAGTTACATAGAGTTTAGCATTATAGTCAGTTCTCATTGACTTTTAGGTGGGGGAGCATTCTGCAATGGCCAAAGGATCCACGTGAGTGAAACTAGTCAGGTGAGTAACTATCAAATATAACACGATTACTTTTGCACTTAATTTGAGTTAATAAAGTAATAGGTGGCCGGGGCTTCAACCATCCTCCTTGTGTAATTCATCATGATATTGAAAACTGGATGTAGAGGTGTTCATACATTAGGCCATCAGACATTGGGACAAGCTTTTCTTGCATAATTGTAGGCTTAAGCCTAGTCCATTTATTTTTAAAAAATCTTTTACCTGACCTTAATTAAAATTATACAAGGGCCTAAAACTTGGCCTAATGTCCAATTATTTGTATTTTCATTATTATTTTAAGCAAAAATTGAATTTTTCATATAAAAATATACATTTGAATAAATAATATGACATTTAAACATATAAAATATTTAGTTACATCAAATTAAATATTTTTGCCCCCAAAATAGTTAGATACAATAATTTTTTGTAATATATATTTATATTTATGGAAATAAATTCATATAATCAAACTAGGCCACATTGACCCAATTTATATAATCATAACCTAAGCCTAGCTTATAGATTAATGAGGCCATAAGAATAATCGCAATTAATGGACAAATGGGACAAAATCTTTTCCTTCTCAAGGAAAAGGCAAAGTAAGCATGATAGTTAAATTTTATGATTACCTAAAGTGAAATGAGAAGTCCTACCAGATCAATAAATCCTCTTATGAAGATGCTCATTTCAAGTTAATCTTAAATATTTGCAATTGCCGTCATTGTCATCTTGTTTTCCTATTTTTGCTATCAATGTATGATGAGATTCTGATCAAATAGTACTTTCTCTCTATAGTTTTCTATCTCTCAATAAATGACTAGCAGTTTCCAGCAGCCATCTCTTCCCTACCTTCATCTGGGGGGAAGAGTTGTTTTCTTAGTTTTTTTTTTTTAGGACATGGTATATTTAGGGGATTTCTCTTAGGATTTTTACAGAGAGATTGGAGAGATTTATTGAGCTAAAGTATGTTGATTTTGTCTCCTATGTTTCTTTGTGGGAAAATATTTTTATTCTCCTTCTCTGTACCTTCTCTTCTCAATAATGGTTTTCCTTTTCTTTCAAAAACTATGGGCCATTTTCCAAGTCCTCTGACAAGTAATAAGGGCATCTGGGAGGGGGACAGGGACCTAAGGGGCCTAGGCAATCAATAATATTAGCCTAATCAACTATAACTGCCCAAACAATAGCCTTAACCTTGCGGGAAATCTAACCTTGCAATCACATGTTGTAACTTCAGAAATCTTATCGCAAGAGAATTTTTAAGTAATAGAACCTTCCATTGCCTTCTTCCAACAGAGTCATGCCCGTTTGCTACCGTGATGCCAGAATTTTAAACCAACAGATCCTTATCCATTCTTCTTGAATGGGATCAGATAGATTTGATGCTTTTTTGGGTGTGAATCAATTGTATTTTATCCTTTCTTTTGAGAAAGGGATTCTCTTTTTACATATGTAGAGGGATGGTAATGCCCCTTTTGTGGCTTTTTTTTTTCTTTTTTAACTGTCTTTATTTTAGGACAACCCCAGCTGTTCTTGTTTTACATTTGCTCGTCTCAATGATGTCTTCTCTGATCAGGAAAGAAATGAAAATCTGAACATGCATCCCTCTGGAAACTATAGATCTTAATATTTCTTCTTATCAATATTAATGAAGCATTCATCTATACTTGATAATTGATTCTCTTACATATGATAGCAAATTACTAGGTGCCAAGTTTGGCATAGGCATCACTTATTGGATTGTTCTCATACATAAGATCACAATCTCATTCTTGTTGAATTGTTTACAGCGCATTATTCTCTCGTTTTTTAGGTGGAGAGATCTCTTCTAGTGACAGGATTTGGGTATGAGCACGATGATGCATGGTCTACTAACATGGACTTGTTTAAAGAATTTACAGATGTCAGCAGGGTATTCATCTAACTTTCTTTTTAAAATGCACTCTTGTTCCAAAGTTTGTGTCATCATCTGCCTTGAACTTTTTCTTTCTCCTAATTATGATGTTTAGGGTGTCAGGCGTCTTGGTGCAGCTGCAGTGGACATGTGTCATGTAGCTTTGGGGATTGTAGAAGCTTATTGGGAATATCGTCTAAAGCCGTGGGATATGGCTGCTGGTGTTTTGGTAATATTTACAAGTTTTTCATCATTGGAACCTATTCTTAGAAGTGGGCCAATCCTTGCATCACTGACGATGAACCAAGTGCACAGATTGTGTGAAAATCCAATGAAAAAACAAGAAACACCTATGAATTACAACTAGTGATAAAAATTCATTCATCTATGGCCTATGAAAAGTTTATCAATTTGTGCCCCTTCCTTTTGTAGATGGTGGAAGAAGCTGGTGGAACAGTAACTCGAATGGATGGAGGGAAATTCTGTGTTTTTGATAGGTCTGTTTTGGTTTCAAATGGTGTGATCCATGGAAAGGTTAGTCTTTAATTCTTCTTCTAACAACCTGGATATAAATTTTGAATTTACTGTTAGTTTGTTTCTTTAATTCGATAGATGTCCAAGGGTTTTTCTTTTACTTCCTATTCTTTAGAACTTCTCTTTTGATATTTTTAGTTTTACTTGAGTCAGTTTGCCTTTAATAGATTCATTATTCTAATTACGGGCCTTCTTACACTTAAAACATGAAGAACAGAACTAGTATAGCCATCTTGATTCTATTCACAGGACATACTATAGTTAGCTTGAAACTTTCTATTTAACCTAAAACATTGACTCCGTGATTTAAAGAAAGTCTCACTTTTGATGTGTTCTTTTTTCTTTTTCTTTTTTTGATTTTTTTTTTAACAGTGAAGAAACTTGCAAGCATTTGTTTGCACTGCACTATGCTGGAATAATGAAACCAATTCTCTAATGTTTAGGGTGAATGTGTGTTTAGCCATCTGGTTTGGAGAAGTTTTTGTTGGACTGTTCTATGGGTTCTGAGAAGGGGAAGGAGGCAAAGATTGTATTAGGATGTGCAATATATGCAGGGATATATCCATCTTCATTAAAGCATAAAGATAGAATTTTCGTGCTGAAGTTTTGCGTTATTAATAACCCCTTTTTGTTTGTTGTCTAGCAGTGGTGTTGAGGTGATGCCTTTATGGATACTAATGGAGTTATCATTATCAGCTACTGCATTGATGTCTTATCTAGATCATTATCAGCTATTTACTTTCTGTTGAGAATAAATCATAACCCACATTCAAAAATGGATGTGGGGATGTCACATCCTCTAATAAAGAGGTCTACTGTGGGGTCCATTTTGTTGTGTGAGGATGTGGGAGAAGTGAGAGATAGGATGTGGGAATAGTAGGGTTGTTCTACTAAAGGACATCTTGTTTTCTAATTTTGTGTTTTTTTTGTGTGTTAAATCTCTCTTGATTCTGGAGAGGGATGCTGACTTGATTAGGTGCTTTTATGAATTATGTGTATTTGATGGAGCATTTTTGGAATATAATGTGGCTGGATGTAGACAAAACAGCCACATTGTGCCAAAATGAAGCTTAATGGCCCTTGACTTGGAATTTTGCAAATGTCCGAAAGTTAATTTGCAATTCAGTATTTTATTTAGATGGATTGTTTGTCATTATTTTTGTGCAAAGAAATGAATAAAACTAAAAAAGGGTTTAAGGTTTGGGAATTGTGATTATTTTAAAATTTGGTCAGAGTTGTCTGACGCATACCCACTTTATGATCTTATTTTTCTGTTCATTTATTTCAATAGTTTTTTAATTACTTCTTTTTAACTTTTATTAATTTTTTAGTTTTCATTATAAATTTCTATTTGTTTTCTTAACTTTTTAATGGTTATTTATTTATTTTGCTGAGCGTAGCTTCTCGAGAAAATCGGACCAGCAACGGAAAAACTAAAAAGCAAGGGCGTTGATTTGTCACTATGGTATAAGCCAGAAAATTACAGGGCAGACCTTTAATCTGGGGTTGTTTTCTATTTTGGGCACTTCCAGACTTTCACAGCAAGCAAATGTTAGTGTGTCTTGGACTGTTAAGTCGATTCATTGGAATAAATCTTCTGTAATTGTCTGTAATTCCCTAAATTCATGTTCGATTACATTAGAGATTTGTTTTGAGTCAATGATAAATTCCAGTATACAGGAATCAATTAGAAACGTATTTTGACGAGTGCAGTATACAGCTTTTACCCTGTTAGTACAAGAGTTGATTCTAAGATCTGTACTATAACCCAATTCCCCTGTATTGATTATCATTTAACATTCATAGATCATGTCATAGTTCATGTTGCAGCGACAAGCTGACTATAATTTTATATGGTTTGTTCAAGAGAAGGAAAAATGGAGGGATAGAAAAAATGGAGGGCAATCCTGTAAAAAATAAGACTAAATTTGTGAAAATAAGTTTAATTTCCTTTCTTTTCCCTCTATTTTTCAACTCTGGAACAAATAATCAGTCTATCTCTTATGCATATATACAATTGTACATATAATAATTGTTAAGAAAGTGGCTTTTGAAGTCATGCTCTACAAGGAAGCAAACATATCTATTTATATTAAAATATGTGCAAAGATAGAATTACGAAAGGCCTAAGATTCATCTAGGTTCATAAGCCCATAACTCAATTACCTACTAATAGTCTCCCTTAGGTTAAAGTATAGGTATTAAACACGTTCAACTTGTTATAAATATTATTAATTTATTTTTTTAGAAGATCTTTAGTGAATAAATTAATTGTTCCCCAATATTAATATGTCTAAAATTAATAATTTTTTCTTGAAGTTTCTATCTAACAAGATGAAAATCAAATTTTACATATTTTAGTTGTTCATGAAAAACTAAACTTTTAATAATATAAGTAATTGCTATCACAACACCATTGCATAGTTTCAGAAGACTTAAATCCAAGTTGACAAAAAAAGGTAGAAAATCTACACAAGCTCAAACGTAGCAGAAGTTATGGCTTACTATTTACACTCTACACTTGAATGAGATATCATTGCTTATTTGTTTATTTTTTTTCCATGACATATGGTTCCTATAAATAAATGCATCATACTCAAAAGTGAACTTTTGGTTTATAGGACATTTTGTTTAATCTACATTAAAGAAAATTTAATTGTGTAATGAACATAATTTTTATACAAAATTCTATATTTAGGTGTCTTTTTGAGATATCTTAAAATGTGTATGATTGCATATTATCGAGAAGTTTTTAGAGAATTTATAAATTGACATACCAGACTTACCGAAAAGGTAATACTAAGTTTGGTGATGGTAAGGTAGTTTAATTTACCCATCATTTATACTGCTCTAGATCTTATAACTACTTCTCATCTTTTAAGTCAAGTTTAATATTTGGAATTATAGAAGTATCATAAAATTTAGAACCAAGTATCCTCATTTCACTCATAAGATCGGGAACATATTTCCTTTGACATAAAAAGATTCTCTACCTTACTCAAGCAATTCCAATCCCCATGAAATATCAAAGTGTTCTAAGATCTTTGGTTTAGTGATCACAATATCATTTATATATATAGCCAAAAGAATGCAACTAGAATCTAATTATTTATAAAGCACTAAATGCTTATGATTACTTTTCTTTATCCTAAATTCTATTATCATCTCATTGAATCTCCTAAACCAAGTCTAAGGAGATTATTTTAGGCAATACAAAGATCTTTTTAAGTTGACCAACCTTTTTATACTCCCATTGAGCAATAAACTCGGTGGTTGCTTTAAATAAACTTATTCAAGTAAATCATCATACATTAAGGCATTTTCTAACATCAAGTTGATAGAGGTGCCAATCATGAAAGGCAACAAGAGAGATAAACAACTAAACAAAAGCAATTTTTGCAACTAAAGAGGAAGTTTGCAAATAATCTACCTCATCAGTCTGCACATATTTTTTTCCTAATAAACGAGCCTTCAATCAAACAACAATACCATCGGAGTTAACTTTCACAATGAACACCTACTTACATGTAACATAATGTTTACCATCTAATAAAGATATAATATATCACATCAAATTTGCTTTGAAAGTCATCATTCCTTCCTCTACAATGACATGTCATCCCGAATGAAGTAAACACATATTTATATCAAAATATATACATGAATAGGGTTACAATAGGCTTAAGATTCATCTAGGCCTGTAAATTCATAATTCAATTACCTATTAATAATAATATTCATTTTTGTACCCAATTTAGTGTTTCTTTAAGGAAGAATGGAAGAAAGAAAAAATTATTGTTTAAAAAAATAAATTAAAAATAGAAGATGACTCATCATTTTTTCCTTTTTTTTTCATCTCCTTCTCTAACAAAACATAAATGGTATGTAGCATATTTTACTTATAGTTGGTGATGCATCAAACCATGTGGTTTTTAATTTTTAGGGTGTGACAAGTCCTTGGATACCAAATATATTTTGCTTATAGTTTTAATGAAGCATCAAATTGTGATTTTTGGGGTGTGACAAATCCTTGAATGCCAATTATTATTTTTCATTATTTGTTTCTAGCAACTTTCATAGAAAAGTTAATTTCTTTTTAATAATGTTGGAGAGTTAATTCATTTCAATTCCTTAGAAATGGCTAAAATTGAGTTGGATAGGCATATGAGTTGTTAAGTCACTATCTTCTAGATGAAATCTCTTGAATGTAATTGCATAATCTTGAAATGCAGAGACAACTTCCAAATTAAACCATTGGAGACCATTGTTAGGGTTTTAGAAGGGGAAAAACAAGAAAATAACGGAACCTTATGTCTTGATAGAAAAGAAGGGAAGTTTATATCATAATCTTCATTTGGGAATTTTGATTAAGAACAAATAAGAAAATGTCATTTTATGATTAATCTTACAATACTACTCACTAACTTAAGTTCCTCCAAGTTTGTTGGTTTTTAAGGGGCAGGAAGAAAAAAGCTTCATTTTTTTTTGTTAGAAAAATATTTTTCATAGGAAATTTCATTTGCTCATATGTAAGAAAAGGACTTTCATGCCACTTATTTGGCTTACAATTAATAAAATAATGCATGATATTATAATAACGGAGGAAAAATAGTATCCTTTCTAAAATAGTGGATGCTATTTTCTACCACAATCCTTACTTGTAATATTAAACTTTTGTTACCGTTATTTTTACTTTAATACTTTATAATGGTAACAAAAGTAAGTAAAACTATTTCTATGAAAATTTTCTTTGGTCAAAACAAATGATGTTAAAGCTAAATAACTTTTCTTCCTTTGTTTGAATGTTTAAAAATACTTTAAAACCTTCCAAATTAAAAAAATAAAATAATAAATAATGTTGTTAGTGGACTTTATATGATTAACTATGATTACTTTCATTATTTAAAACTCCTATATAAGGTTGTGATGTATCTTCCCTTTCTTTTCTACTTCTTTTCCATCTAAACTTAACATAAAACATAGGAGGATGGAATAGAATCAAAGAATATAAGTTGGAGGCTTGAAACTCTTATTAATGAGTTGTTGTAATTAAGCTATTATAGTAGAAAAGGTCAAGTTTGTATTCTATTTAAATTGCGCTTGCTTTGTAGAATCATACATGTTTTGGGATTATAATATTCCTGCGTATATGATTTTAGGGGATTACATTCTCAAGGATGTCATTGCTTTATTTAGTTCAATCAAAAAGATTCCTAAAAATATTATAATATTGTACTTTAAGTAATTTATATACTTTTAAAATATTATTACATTAATAAAAATGTCCTTATCAAAAATGGAGTGATAAATCATGTTTAGTGGTGGTGAAGGATGGAGTGATAATGGTTAGTGATGATGAATAATAGTCAATAATGGGCAGCAATAACAATGAACAAAGGTAACGGGTGGTGAAGGTAGTAGTCAACAACAATTGATGATGACAATAGTGGATAATTGCAAGCAGAGGTCAATGGCAATAATGCTAGTCAATTATGGATAATGGTTAATTAATCACAATAGGTGATAGTAAGGTTTGAAGGGATGAATAAAATAATTATTTTATATCATTAAAATATTTTCATTACATGAAAATATACAATACTCACTTCTTTCCATGGAAATATTATAAACGAATCTTAAGCTAAAAACATACTTAAGAATGTGAATATCTCAAAAATATTTTGTTTAATTTTGAAATAAACATCAGGATTTTTTTTAATTTTGTAATAAACATAAGACTTTAACATTCTTTAAAATATTCCAAAGAAAATAAGATTTCACAAATTAAATGTCATCATAATTAGAGCTAATGATTTAGGCTAGAGTCTGCGAGCCAACCTATTAGCCCATGGATTCTCGCATACTTTGGCTCTTGAAATTAAGGCCTTGAAAATAGCAAGCTAAAAATGGCCCAAATCATTTAGTTCGAAGCCCCACCAAGTTCGTCGATAGACAGACCAAACTAGCCTACTTTTTTTTTTAAAAAAAATCCAATCCATTCCTTTCCTTTGTTACTTAAAAAAATAGTTTAAAAAAACACCTAGGCTCGCCTTAACCTAGAACAGCTAAACCCAATAACCAAATGGCCTAATTTTCCTAATCCTACTTAACCAATGTCGATCCCTTTACCTAGACTTAATGCACCACAACAATGCTATCATTTTTATTTTGTAGTGGCATTGAATTTTTGCCTCTACTCAGATTGCCAACTATGATTACTTTAGCTCTACTACTATCTGCTTTTACTTTGAATCCCTCCATCTTCGAGACATTTTTATTTTCTGACTCTATTTTAGACTAACACGTAGAAGTGGTAAGACTTTTGTCTTCTAGTAAGTTCTAGGAAACATAATTGAGTCAATAGTTCCACTCTTTCTTTGAGTCTTTCTTCATTCTTCACTATCTTCCATAGGATCATGGTCCACAGCACCATTCCTTCACTCCAGTCCTTCTGTTAGTGTCCTCCACTCCATTTCCACTCAATCATAGTTAGTAAGCTTTTAGGAATGATAACTAGCATCTAACATTAAGGGCATAACAAGACTGTAATCTATAGCTTCAACTTCATTTCAAGTTGTTCAATCACTTATCCTACCACAAATTTCATCTATGATATACCATTTGATAGCAAGCATTAACAGTGGCCAGTGGGTGGCTTACAATCCCCTAATATGATGATTCCATTTACAAGATAAGTTGCTTCTGACTTTTGAATATCTAAATCTAACTTGTTGTGAATTTATTTGGCTAGATATGGAAAAATAGTTCATTCTAGAGTTTAGCAATGTGCAGTCTATGGGCCAACCTATTAGCCTATAGACTGCACATTATAGGACTCGAGCTTTAATTTTCTTAACCACCAAAAACACGAAGTGTAGTCTATTTATGGTTAGCCTACACAGACTAGCCCGTAGATGGATTAGCCCAATCCATTTCCTAACTCTAAACTTAATTCAATGTAGTAAAACTTAAGAAATGAAATTATTTATTTTACTTTAATTTTTTAAATATTTATCAAATGTTTCCTAAACTTTATTTAGAGGTTACAAACAAATTCATTACAATTTTGTTTGTGTTTAAATAGGGGAATAGACCATTTATTTAGGAATCAAATTTAATGTAAAATATTTTAATGTTAGAATCAAGCCTAATTTTAATAGAATCTGATAAAATTCATTTGATATGAGATAAAATATTTTTACAAATTCAATTATTTTAAACAAAATATATAATGTGTATGAACACACATTATTGATTTTTCATTTTACTTTAATGAGTTATGACTCTCATGAAAAGCATTTGCAAAAATACAAAAGTTGCTAGCATATTTGTTACAATGCATTGCAACTTTTTGCAACATTTTATAGGAAAGTCATAGCATTTTGAACAATGTTTTTCAATAATATATGACTTTGATGCAACTCTTAAAAATAAAGGATCCTACTTATTGATATATTTGGTTTGCATAACTCCTAAATTTTGAATTTGTAACAATAGATAAATGAGTTATAAGATATTTTATTATTTATAGCAGCCTTTTATAAATAATAATTTACAACCATTTTATGCTTGCAATTCCAATGGTATTTGGATTACAAATTAAAGTTATGGATTTATTTTTAAAGTCACACTTGTAGTTTATAAATAGGTTGCAAATATCTATATATTATTGTTACATATTTATATCTTGCATTGCAATTCAAAAAAATAAACAACGTTGAAAGTTATAACTTGTTATTTGGATTGGACAAGTAATGCAACATATAACAATACATTTTGTGGATTTATTTGGATTGGACAACTTTTTAATATCATGTATGGTAAATTACATTGACTACTCAATCTGAATTAATTACAATTGAGACTTTTATTTTAAAAAAAAAATTATATATGTTTATCCCTTGAAATAATTTTATAGTGATGAAATGCAATAATGCTAATTTTTAAATTGAAGTCTCTTCTCTAGTATTGTTCCATATAATTGAAAATTAATTTTTCTATATTTTTTTGTATAAATATTGCAACACAGCTATATAAAAAGTGAAAGTGTTTGTATTCTTTAAAGAAAGGATACATATATGCAATATAACTTTTTCATAAAAGAGAGTGTTTTTATTCTTTAAAAAAAAAGAAAATATTTGTACATAAAATGCATGGAAATAATCTTTTAATTATGAGAGATAAAATCACTGAAATAAACCAAAGCCCATAAATTGGCTCATTAGCTTGTAAACTTCAAAGGACTTGGACCTCTATTTTGGAGGCCTTAAAAGTTGCAAACCATAATTAATTTAGTTTGTAAAAGCCTACAGTCCACATGAGCTAGCTTATGATTGGCTTAATGGCCCCTAAATTTTTCATTTTTTTTATATTTCTAAGTTTTATAAAGGCTAACATTTTTCAATTTATACAAAATTATATTTTTATATTTCATTTTTAATTATGTAAAGTTATGTTATAAATAATTTATAGATAATATTTTTATTTTTAGATATTTTATGACTTATATTTTATAATTATGAATAAACATATGATACTTTTAAATAATTTTTATTTTTTATTATTTAAAAATTAAAAATTAAAAATTAAAAAACCCTATAGGCTCGTTTGAGTCCGTAAGAACTAGACTAGGACCTTCATATTGGAAGCCCGTGAAAAAGACAAATAGGTTTGACTCAGCCCATTTAATGATTGGCTCGCCCATTTGCTCTATAGCTCTAATGAGAAATGGTATTAAAAAATGAATTGCAATTAAAATACTAATATTGTTGCATTTCATAATAGAAGAATTGCTTCAAATAGTGAAAACATATAATGTAAGAAAAATTGAATCAAAAATTGAAAGGTCATTTAACTAATCGTGTTTTCATATTACATAGGGTATGCATTTATATAAAACAATTAACTAGGAAGTAAGTTATAATGGAAAACCTTACCTAAATATCAATGCAATATTTTTTATAGTGAATTTGATATACCTCATGATCTTGAATTACCTTTTTTTCTCACATGCATATCCATTTAGCTTCCTTTGAATATTAAAAAAAATAAAGAGAGCATGATAGAAAGTTAGGAGGGAGATGCCTAACTTTCATTTCCTAATATATATTATAACCATTATGTTTCAATGAGGTAACTACAATTATATTTAGGATCAACTTGAGACCTTTTTCTAGTAGGTTGAATTGTGTCAACTTGTTTATTATAAAAGACCTAAGAACAAAAACTTACAAATCAAAATATCTATACATGTCTAAATAAAACTCAATCATAATATGATCACCTACTTAGGTCTAATTAAATACTTTACATTATTTGTGTATGTTTTAATCCAAATTCACAAAATATCATTAATCATACTAATTTACAAAATAATTTTAACATATAATTTTGAGAAATGAGAAGTGTTATGTGTAATTAAGCCAAACTAATAAGAAGATAATTTTCCATTTCATGTTATTATTAGAAAGTCACTTGTAGTATGGTTAACGTTTATGCAAATTTTATGATCAAGAATTGGATTGGACAAGCAACTACATTACAACCATTTGTATGTTGATGGTAGGTTTATAGTACTCTAACTATAAAATTTACAATTAATTAAACTCATTACCAAAAAAAAATGTAATTAAACCATTACATGCTACACATTATTTGATTTTAACATTTTCTTTTATTTCAAAATTTGTTAACTATCAATATTTTTATTTTTATCTCTTAATCAATATTTCAGCTATCTCAAAAAAAGATAAAAAATTGAATGAAATTATTATTTAATTGCTTATATACCCAAAAACGTTTACTTATTTCTTTTGCTAATATACTCAAAGACTCCCAATTATTATTTTTTCCTTTTTTATTTATTAATTTAAGAAATAAAGAATCATAAAAATAATTATAATAAAAATATATTTTATTTGTAATTATCTTATTTAACATTTATCATTTTATTCAGAAACTTGAGTTTGTAAAGAATGATTAATGTTAGAATTTTATATCAAATTCTAACAATTGTTAATTTGTCATTATCCCTTCTTATAAGTTTGTTTTCTTAACCAAGTAAGATTTATGGTTAGGCAAGCATTATAATGACTTGTTTACTAAGTTTTCTTAGCATATAAATATAACTCAATTCAAATAAAGACTGCAAGGAGCTTAACATTTTGAGGAATGCATAGTGAGAAAGAACATCAAGAAAAAAAAAGAGAAAATAGCTTGAGTCAAAAGATTTTATTTGAGGGAGCAATAAACTAACCAAAGTCATTGAAAAAGGAAGTAAAAAAATTATCTTCATCATGCATTTGATTTTTCCTTCTAGATTCATCTTTGAATGATAGATTTTTCTCTAAAAATTTTTTCTGCTAATTTTTTAGCTTATTGTTCCTTTGTTGTGTTAAGTTGATTTTTTTATTGCCAATCTTGTATCAAATGAAAGCATCAAATTTTAAGACAAGCTAGTAGTAGAATTGATGGAATTCAATCTTGGTAGGAACTTCTTAGGATGCTTATGAAAAATGTCTTAAAGATTATTTTGGAAGTTTAGAGAGGTGATAGAGGCTATGATCATGAAAGGTCTAAACATTTGCATAACCTTTTATATTAATTGTTAGAATTTTTATTCTATTGAGAAATCAGTATTTCAAAAACTAATTAAAAAATTGTTAAGTTATTAGAGCAACAACCATGCTTATAGTTTTGATTTTATTCTCTTTGTTAATCCAATTGCTATTGAGAAAGTCATTATGGATAATAAGTACATCATTGATGGTAATGTAATTGAAGCAAAGAAAGCTATTCAAAAGAATGATTAACACGCTTTTAAGTAATCTAAGAGTCCTAGAGGATGAACAAAGAAGATATTTGTTAAGGGTTTAACATCAACAATGACTAAAATTGACTTCAATAAGTATTTCAATTAGTTTGGTACAATAATTGATGTTGAAATAATATACAATTCCATTACTCAAAGACCAAGATGCTTTAGCTTTGTCACTTATGATTCCAAAGAAGTTATACACAAAGTTCTTTATAAAACCTTTCATGAGAAGAATTACTAGATTGTTAAAGTCAAGAGGGCAATTCTAGAAAAGCTTACCCTTGTGCCTAATATGAGTGTAATAAGAGGTCACAAAGTCTAGATGAGTGACAAACTTAATCCATTTACGACTCCTATGTTATAGAATAGGGTTGAATTTGGTTTCAACATTGAAGACAAGCTATGACAAGACTTGCAATTTTGGTTAGATCTCTAGTCCTTTCTATAGTGATAACACAAGCAAATATAATAAGCTTGTTAGACCTAGTGCTTACTTGGGATCTAGAAGGGGAACTTTTGTTGTTTTTATTAGAACTTGTATTTAAAGCCAGTATAAAGGAATTGCTTCCACAAGTAATGCATATAAAAGAAAAGATGAGAGTTTTAGGCATAGAAGACAAAGCAATGTAGGTGTAGCAACACTAAAAACTTTTAGTGTTTTTAGATCATAATAGTTCTAGTTCATTTACGTATGGATTGAGTGGTATAGCTTCAAAAAGAGTTTTGAGAGTTTTGTTAGAAACTTGAATGTTACAAGTAGACAAGTTAATAGAGGAATTACTACATAGGAAATATCTTGATAGATACTAAACAAAGGAATGAGGTATTGTGAATCCATACATGTCAATTTCTTAGGAAGTTTTACCTTATATAATATATTTTAAGCTTGTATATTTATTTATTTTGATTCAATTTATTCATGTTTTAGAAACTATCTAATAATTCTTGAAATTCATTGAAACACACAAGCTATTGAAGAAAGTTATGATTCTTTTTATAATATAAACATGAAAACATGTAAGTCCAAAAGTACTTTAAGTTAGTGGAAGCAAATAAGTCATGACATGTTTTAGGTTGCAACACCCTATTTGAAAGTCAAGGTTAAATTTTTTTATTAAACTACTCTCTAATTTATTTTACATTTTTTTTATAAACTAGATTCTTCTGAATTAGTCCATTGTGATAGTCAATGTACTTGTTCACACTTGAGCATCCTTAATTTAGGTTGATAAGTACCTAAAAACATTAATCGATAATGAAGTAAGTCATAAAAAGTTTATGAATGAGACTTCTTACAAACTATTTTGAAATTTTTTCTGTTTAGTGTCTTTCTTTTCTTTTTCATGCATCTTTTATTGGGTTCTTATTATCGTGCTTGCAATTATTATATGGTTTAATATCATTCATTTATTTTATAAGTGATAATTATCTTTATATTTTTATATCACTCACACCTTTTGCAAAAGGATTTATTTTTCTTTATATTATCAAATAATTCCCTAACCAATGATGTTGCCTTTACTACTATTGTTTGTGTGGATTGCCTTACCTCTTATGCTCACATTCTTATTTAGATCACACTACTACTTAATTTTATACATTTGTATTTCTATTCCTAGTTTGCAATATAAATCATCAAGTACTTAACATATAAATTCTTGCTAATGTCTTAAATGTGTGCTATACTTATTCCACATATCCATATGTACCAAGCATGCACATAAATGCGAAAAGTTATTCATATGAAATAGTAATATGAGTAGTGATAAGTAAATAGACTATTAGATAAATAAATAATCGACACATAAATAATTGAATAAGTAAACAAATAAAAGCACACATACACATATTCATAAAGCATTTACGAAATTCTTTATGAATACTAATTTTCTTCTTATATCTTTGATCTAACCTTATTCATCTTACCACACCTTGTTCCTTTAGTCCAACTTTATTTGTCCTCTCATTGTTTTATATAGCATGCGTGCTTTCCACTCCTACAAGAAAATTATAATATCAATATGTTGGTTTATCTTCTCATCATATCCAATGGTATCTTAATTCATATTGCATATGGCAATTTCAAAATTTCATATTCCTTATTGCATCACATAAAATTGCTATTAAGCATATATTATGCAAAGAATAGAAGGCCACATCATACACAACTTATTATGGATATCACAAGTGATCACACTTTACAATTTTCACATATCACAACAATCAATATTTTGCAATATTCACAACTAAAGTATTAATAATGGCACTATCTATAAGATTAAAAAATTTATACATTTAGCACATAGGATGTCATAAGATGCATCAAGCAATTGAAGTTCACAACCTCTTGCATACTTCATAATGATATCGTAATTAAGCAATGGTTGCAATTTCACACTATTTTTCTTGTTCAGTATATTGATAGTTATTTATACATGTATATATTTCTTGCTTCTTGAATCCAATTTATTTAGCAAATTTTCTTATTTCTTGCTATTAGTACTAGTACTCTTATCTTACCTTCAATAGATTGTATTTTCATCCTATGAATTAAATTTATGTTCCATACCCATCATCTTTAGTGATTCATTATTATGTTTCATATCTCACAATTCTTATTCACGATATAATGGGGAATCATATCCCCAAGTCAATTATTCCTTTAATCAAATACTATTTTTAGTAAGATTACTATTCATACTAGTTAAACTTTATAGTCTTATTACTATTACTTTTTATCAATATTTCATTTTCCTTGAATACTAGTTAGGATCATTTCACCCTAAATCAAATTTAATTTAATAGTAATCTTGTATAATTTAAATATTAAGTCAATACCCATACATTCACAGTGTATGTATATGTATGCTATGTACCTATTTTCATAATTCACAAAGTTATACCCATAATTGTAAATATTCATATTATTATTATTATAACTTCATATCTTATAATGCTAATATTCTTCTCATGAGGCCTTAGAATGGCAAAACTTTCCTTTTCATTTTTTACTTTTATTTACCATATTACTCAAGCATTTTGATGTGCTTATTATTTCAAGATTTGTCATGTTTGTGTTTGTCCTCTTTTAAAGTTCATAAAAACATATTTTTAGATTCAACTGGCAAAGTTTTAATAAATAGAGTACATTACTTCTCTTGTTGCCATTTATGTTAAAACAAAAGAATGGATTATACTAGAATATTTGAATCTCTTTTGGTCAAATCTTGGATCCTAATTATATTTTATTTCTTAACCCAATCCATCCTTTTTAGTGCCTACAATTTTTAAAGCCTTTCTAGTCAGTTCCCTCCAAGTAACCAAGATCTTATTCTAAAGGCAGAATTGTATGTGTTTCATAAATCTATTTCTTTACTTTCTTACATATTTTATATTTTGATTTAATTTTCAGTAATTACCCAAATATCTCATATATTCTCCTTTATCTCCTTATTGTCCGAAACACTACTTTATTTCTTAGCTTATTTTCCCTTCCTCTCAATTTTTAAAATTTTACCTCACATATTCATTTATTCATATTGCTTATTATTTATTTGTTTTACTCTTATATTTATTCTTATATTTTTATGCACATTTATGTACATATAATCAAACTTCTTAAAATTTCCATTTTCTTTATGTGAACCTCACTCTAACTAAGTTTTCATAATAGGATATGAAATTTGAACATTTATTCCTAATTTTCCTTAAGAGCAAAACCATAAGGCTCTTACTTCCCTAACTTTTTTTTATATAACCAATTAAACTTCTTCTAAACATTTACCTTTCTTTTTGCTTATAGTAATACTATTGTTTTGAAATTTAACTCCATGTTCCCTTATCACTACCTTTAAAGGCCAAAGTTTAAGGATATGGTTAAGGTCCTATAGTACTTTATGTTATTATTTACCTTTTTATTCATTTATTTTTCCTAAGATACCATATAACTAATTAAAGCTTAAACTATATATTCTTTTGGAGTCAAAATCATATTTTCCCTCACCTTTCCTCTAATGCTTGAAACCCATATGCCTTGCATGTACAATTTTCTCTTCTCTATTTTATACCTTGACCTTATACTTGAATATAGGTGAATTTAAGAAGGAAGCACTCCTAATTTCTCTTAAAACCCTACCATTCTTGGTTTATAACTAAGTTATGGCTTTACATAACAATATATGTGTTTATTCACACATATATTTCCACTACAAGTTAATAATCTTATTATATATCCAACCAAGAAAAATGAAATTTTAAAATCTCTCCACTTTTCCGAAGGGAACCTAAACACTTTAGGGTCTCATCAAGGGATTTTCTCTAATCATTCTACTATACAATCATCCATTCATAAATTCAAAGAAAATCTTAACAAGATTAATAAATTATTCCATCATCTTATTAAACTCTTCTCTCTCTCTCTCTCTCTCTACATGCATGTTTTTTCTTATTCCTTATTATTTCTATTCCAACCCCTTTTTCATGCAATTTCACATATGTCTTAAGGGGGTGATATGTCAAATTCCACAATAAAAGTGTAGGGAGAATACTAGCTTAGGGTTTAATGGAGTTAGATATATTTTCATTCTTGGATTCCTCCTTATACTAAGTTAGTATCATCCTTAGTTAGATATATTTTCATTCTTGGATTTCTCCTTGAACAAAATATACTAAGTTAGTATCATCCTTAACTAAAACCTCAAAAGAGAAAAGTAAAAAAAAATATCTTACTTACCTTTTAGTTTCCCTTTTCCTCATATAAAATAAATTTTTATACTCTTTAGCTATCATCATTTTCCCTTGTGATTCAAGTAGAGGTCTTATGGTGCAAGCGAGTAAGGATAAACCTATAGTGAATGTAGGAAAAATAGAATGGGTGTTCGGCCTTGAAGAAGAATGAGAAGAAATGAAAGAAATTTTTTAATGTGTGTATGTGTAAAAATATTGTGCACTTGCTAATGAAGAAAACCTATTTTTAGTTTAACTTGGCTTCTCTTGAAAGATTAGTCTTTCATTCGTCAAGATTAGAAGCCCTTAGCATTTATTGGTTAATAATCTCCAATCCCATTCTTATTAGCCTTTAACTTATCATGTTGCAAAGATTTTAAGTTAATTCAAAATTACCTTAGCATGCATTGGCTAGATAGACCCCTAGGATAATTATAATGCTTCTTAACTTGCTTCTCCCAAGTTTGTACCCAATTTAAGAAGGTTTGTGATCCATTTGAGGAATAAAGAAGGACTATTTGGTCCTCACTATGTGTGGGACTAAATAGGCCCTTCTTCTTGGCTTAGAAATTCATTTTATACATACACTTAGTCATTCCTTCATAGACTAGGCCTTTATTCCTACTATGCATCCTTATAGACTCTTGCCCACTTTTAATGACCTAAACTAATACACCTCTCATGTTTATTTATTTATTTATTTTTTCTTAGGTTATGGTTTAGACATATTCTTTTACCTTTTTCTTGCCTAATTAAGTGACTTTTCATAGGTATTTGCATTTACACCTTAAAAATTTTTCTTTTACAGTCTTAGCCATATCACCCTCTAAAGAAACTACATATCTTTTTGCATATCTCAATTTATTACATGAGATTTCCACACAAGATAGCTTATAAATCTTCTAACCACTAGCATTGACCTTGCATTTATTGGGTGTTCTTAAAAAAAGTTATGGCTAATTTACCAAAAGGTGGTTAGTGTCACAATACACATATTTCCTTTTACTTTAAGAAAATTTTGTTATTAATTGGTTAGGGATTAAATCACAGATTTATATAAGTTGAAACTTGAATGTCTATTTTTCAAATCATTTACCAATTTGTCAATCAGACATTTTTATGCTAAATTATGGCTAAAATACTACCACATGCACTAAAATTTTATAAAAATATGATTACCTCCAAATTTTTTCTAATAATTTATTTGATTTTTGTCTTTGAATTAATTTAATATTTCAAACCCCTTATTTATATTTAATCACATTCTAGATTATCTAAAATTTAGGTTCCTATATTTTTTCGTCCTATTTTCGATGATTTTTCATATAATTCCTTCATCATTCTTTCTATATTTAGATAGTTACTACTCTTAAGGTTTCAAACTCTACTTCAATACTTATGAAATCTTATTTTTTGTGAAAATCTTTCAATTCTATTTATTCTAACTTAATCCATTTATTTATGTTATTCTTCTATCTCATATACGTGCACTTTCTATCTTTTTAGGCTATAACCTCCCGTCTATATGATAGGAGCCTTTAGTAGTATTCCTTGATTTATTCATACTTACATGGATTAATCTTAGGATGTTACACAATTCTAGTAAAGAGGAATTTGATCCTTGGATACATCATTGTTGAAAGGTATCACAGCCCACTTTTAATTGTGATCGACGTGAATCCCATTATCGATTTCCATAAGCCTTAACAAATTTTCACTCTTTCTATCTAATGGAAGTTTTCAAATTCCATGAGGACTTAAAATTTATTTTAAGATTTTTTGCGGAAAACAATTAAAGTCTCCCTTATCTTTAAACACTTCCTAAAGGCTACACACCCTAAAATACAAAACTTCTATTATCCAGATATGACAGAATTATCATACATACAATAGAATACAATTTTAGACTTATACATATACAATCTATTCAACACATTAAATAGTCTAACAATTCTATGTTTGGGATGCTAATACTAATTCCAACTGTCAAATCTTCTTATTTAGGCGATCTTTAATCTTCCATGGATTCTAACCTAAAAATATTAAATTAGAATAGAGTAAGTTCCATGAACCCAATAAGTATATAACTACCATTAACTTGTAAGTGATTAACTTAAGTATATAAAAAAAGAAATCATAACAAATCAATTTTTGAGTTCCTGGTATCCTATAATGAAGATTCACGTACACATGACTAAAACTCTACTTCACGTAACACAATTATAAGAATCTCAATTTTCTATTAGAATTCAAGATCATGTACTACCCACTCCGGTAGACATCACACACAATTAGCCATTAAGACTCAAACACAAATAAATCATTACAATTGCATCATCAGTACAAGTTAATCACAATAATCACATGATGTCGAATATTCAAATACATTAAAAATACATACAACTATTTTATGGTGTCAAGGTTAATTTAATACTTCTCTCAACTATTAGTTAAGAATTTCTCATCTAACTCTTGCATCAATATCATATCCATTTCATGTAGTTTGTCAGGAATTTTCCATCCGACTTTCATATCATTTCTTTATCACCGATTGCAATATTTGATATCATCATTCTAGCATCATTCATTACTTTCCAATGTTTCAAAAAGCTCAATTTACAATACTCACATATAATTATATTTATATTGAAATATAAAATTGATACTAATAATGAGAAAAATATAACTCAATATTTAAAAATATCTTTTAATGAGATAATAAGAAGTGGTGAGATATATACTCACTTGCTCTAATCCACTTACTTTCATTACTCTAAAGCATCAAAGTTTAACTTGTATCTCGTCATTCTATTCATAAATTACAAAATAATCTTATAACTATGGATCCAACTTACTGCTTTAAGTTCTACTACAACACGTTCATATTATATCATCTTAAATCTTACTTTACTCTTTCCTCAAGATTGATACTTGAATCAAAGGTTTATCATGAGATACAATTAGTTACAACCATATCGTTATTCTCTTGAGATTTAAATCCATATAAATAGAAATAGTAGGATTTAATGCTATCCAAAATATTTATTGCCCCACATTATTGTTTGATATTACTACTTTTTATGTACATAAAAACTATCACAAAAGTTTAGAGGTTTTTCATGAATAAAGGTCTTCCAAAATCAAAAATAGGACTATTGTAGTAAGAGCAATCCTTCGCCTTTCTTACATTTAGAAATTTCACAGGTCATAGCTGAGCCTTTCAAAATGTTAAGAATATGTAACACCAATTTCATATCCTTCTAAAATTTTGCTATATAAAACAAAACGTAGTTTTCCTTATTTATTGTTATTTATTTTAGAACTAACAAGTGGGTTTCTTTAGTCTCAAATTCAATCTGGCAAAAATATATATATCTGTTAATGCTTAGGGTAGCTCACCAGGAAATGTAGCACATTACCACCCATGGTGCAACTCAGTGCTTCCCCTGCTTCTCAAGCTGGCTGTAGTTGGAGGGAGTACACCGGCCATGTGGAAGTGGGGTGGTGGCCGGGAATCATGTAGAATCGACGGCACCAACCTATTGGATAGTTGCTGTCCGTACCAGTGACGCGATCATAGGAAGCAACAACAGATGCAGCAACCACGGACCTAAGCCACACGCGGGAGAAGAAAATAGTAGAGAGTGGAGAGCTCCGCGACAGCTCGCCACCATTTTCAACATGTCCGTGAGCATACTCTCGCCTTTCGTGCCCGTAGCCAGCAACCAAACGGAAACAGTAGGCGAGGGAGAAACGGGCAAAACCAGTGACTGGGAACGGCATTAAGCTGTCTTACAACCGCTCCGAACAAAAGCAGTGACATGGAGGAAGAGAGGGAGTAACGAAGAAATAGAAGGTAGCAGAGGCTGGCCGCCGTTTTGGTGCAGCAGCTATCAACAGAAGATAGCTTCCGGCTGTGAAGGAAAACTGATTGTGTTCTCATGGCCACGGATGTCCTCACCAATTCCCACACGGGACTGAGTTACAGAAGACATGGCCAACGTATAACAGCTTGCAAACGGCAGTAGTAACACCCAACAAGAGCAGATGAATAAGAAGGAAGGGAGAAGAAAATAAGCTATGTCCGAAGTTGTATCGTGAAAATAGAAAAGATTATAGAGAAAAGCTGTTGTACAAGCTGAGACAGCAGTAGAAATAATAAGGGGGAGAGAGAAAAACCAGGGCCAGCTAAGAGAGAGGGAAGGCGGTGGGAAACTGCTAGAAATCCTTGGTATAAGTCGGCAATAGAAACAAAACACCAATAAGGATAAATAAATAAAAATACAGGAAAGTGCTGCTATCCGAAAAAGAAATAATAAAAGAAGGAGCCGATTTTTTAAAGAAATAAAGAGAGAGTGAGTGATGGGAAATCTTAGAAATATATATATATATAATGTGAGAAATTGCCGTCCACATAAGAGAGAGAGTTTTATTTCAAATGTTTCCTATATTAAGTTTTTATTTAAAATCTTACTTTATGTATTCTCAATCCTCCACTAAGAAGTATATATATATATATAATTTATAAAATAACTATTTCAAATTCTCATTATTTATAAAATAATTTATTAATTATAAATAAATTATTCTATAAATTCTTGTACTCAAAATTAATAAAATCCATTCAACTTATAAGAAATTCCTTACAAAAATTATTTTAGTCAAATTTTGAATTAATAATTATAATAAAATAAATATACTTCAATTTTCATCATTAACATTATTTCAATATTCCAAAACCTTTAAAAGAAAAGAGATCCAAATTCAATTATTAATTAATTAAATAAATATTCATAAATGTAGAAATTCATGAAATTAAATTTTAGGATATTACAAAAGGGATGTACAACCTACTATTTTTGCTTTAAACAAGAATTAGTATCATACATGATAAAAAATGGTTGTAAGAATATCTTGAATGTAAATAAAATTAAAAGTTAAGAAATGCATTTTATAGGATAGACTTTTATGCCCTAAATATTGTCCATGGTAAAATTGCCTTAACATGTAACTTTTGCCACATAGGTTAAAATACTTGATCACTCTTTATAATAAGGTGTAAAATTATTGGCTTGCAAAGTGGATTTTAAGAAATTTGAATTTTTCTTCAAATTGTGACCTAAATGTTGAGCCCAAGGACATTGAACACGTTCCTTTTTTTTCTTAAAACCTAAATGTCATTCTTTGAGGATTAGATGTTGATATTAATGCTTAACATAAGATTGGCGATTTTTTTATAGTAGTATGAAGAAATTTGAGATCAATGTTTAATAGTAATATTTTTTTACTCAATTTATGATGGCCACTCCAGCTATGATTGCTTTGTAATAATTTTAACCAAGATCACATGTGTGAGATATTAGAATACCAATATATGAAATTAAATTTATGTACCTAATGAATCATCCATGCATTATCAATGGAAATAAAAGAGTTTGTGTTAGCTAGGTCTATCTTTTCACTTTTCTTTATTATGATGACTCTTAATGGATAAAATCCATTTATTAGAAGTGAAGAGGAGATCTAGCCATAATTCTTATTAATAAAATCCTAGTAGTCCTTTTTATAAAAGGCTTAAGAGGCCTTTAGCCTACACAATCGCTAAACCGCATTAACTAATATAGATTAAGCCTATCCTTTAGATCACAATTTTAAAATAGGCCTCAAACATATTTCACAATTAGGTTAAATTTTAATCAGTTAATTTTATTAAATTAAAATTATTGATTAATAGTAGCTCATATTATAAAAAATTTCAACATTTTCCCACTTTAGCAATATTAATTAGGTTTTATATAATTTTAACAAAATATGTTTTTAAAATAAGACTACAGATTGATTAACTAAAAACTTTTATGTGATCATAGTTAAAAAATAATTTAACCTTTGGAAACAATATCCTTTCAATATTATTTAATATAATAATCTAACACTAAATTATGGTAGTTTTTATGCCCTTTATTGATAAAAAACCAATTGATGGTTATAAATGTTTATGACTATATCGACATGGGATTTTTTGTGTAGCTGTGTGGCAAGAAAATAGCATTAAATATGATCATAATATTTTATTTTTCATTATCGATCCTTTTTATGATTTCTCTAATCCTATGAGAAATCTATATATTATATGTATGTCTCTACCTTATTCTTGACATTACTTTGAGATATATCTTATTAACATTAAAGATATACTTAGATAGACACTACTCTTAAGATTTTACAATATATAAAGTTTCAATAACCATAGGTACATTTTTATCTAAAATATATGATAGCACAGAATATTAACTCTATGATGAACACCAATCCAATTAAATATTGGATAAACATTCCAAAAATTAAAAAAGGTCCAACAAAATAAAACATAATATAAAAGTATATACTCCTACTAATGAAATACATCAAAAAGATCTTAAGATACTTATGCTCTCAACAAGTTTATTATTTAATTTTTAGCCTTAAGAATCCAGCATACATGCTTACATACATAACAATGACTATCATACATAAATAATGATTAATTGTGTACTTCAAAAGCAATTGGATTTTATTAAACAATATATGAGAAACTTAAAAAAATAATAATAATAACTATAGCTCCCATCAATACAATCATGATACATCTCGCTAGACACCAATTCAATACATAATGAAGTGTTATGATAATAGGTGCCATAAAATAACTTTAACATTTATAACAATTCATAAATATGTCAAAGAAAACAAAAAAAAATGTATCATAATAATGGAGCTAATTAAAATATACTCATAACTCCCACTAATCAAGTAATTCTAAAGATTAACTGAATGCACGTAGATATAATATGCTTCACAATTTAAAGTTATGTGCTAAATAATGACTTGATTGAATTGGTAGTTATAGATTTATATTAATACAATTTATTATGCTAGAAAGCTCACATATGCTTTTTTTTAGTAAGATATTAATCACTAGGGTTTAATTAAAAATTAACAATTCATAGTTCAAATATATATAATACTTAATAACTATCAAGATATCCCACACTAATAATTATGCAACTATTCAAATTAATCATTATTGCTTGTACAATAACCAACTAACAAATTAATTGAACATTTAAGAGACTTTCTATATTTAACATGATATATAATATTGATGATCTTATTAAAACATTTAATATTTGGTGTGAAAAACTCTTTTGTTATATAGATATAACAATATCTATTATTGTCTATAAACCTTTCAAAAATATTATTTTTTGGAATTTATAAACACAAAAGAGGTTGTATTCTAAAAATATAAAAAGTAGTTGCAAAATATGAAACTCAAATCAATTTTAAGCATGATGTAAATTATAACCTGCAAGGTTTCAATAGTAATTCAATAATGAAATAATGTATAAAATATTTATCAAAACTAGGAAACTTTTCAATTTATATCCAACTTATATTTAAATTTAAATTCTATAATTTTGACATAAAAATGATCATCAAAATTAATGTACTCCCACTAATATCAAATTTTTGATATTATGTCCATTCATATGATTTATTAGGTGATAATCTACAATCATCCAAAATTTACAATTATGTGTAATTATTATTATTATTTTTAAATCCATCAATTCAATAAAAACATGCTAAAACATGTCAAAATAAATTCAAATAAGGACACTTGATACAGTACATATAATACATAGCATATTTTATTATGAACTTTTTACAAAAATATAATTTTTAGATGTAGAGTGATGACAAAAAAAAACTCATGTGGTCAAATTAAATTATTCCAAAAAGAATAAAATAATTCTATTATATAGTTTCTTATACCAACACTTTATAGAATATATGGAAGTAAAAATATGAAAACTAATATATATATATATATATATATCTCAAACAAAAATTATCAATACTTCATTTTAACCAAACCTTTAAAAATAAGAAAAGGTACATAGATACTCAAGGTATCAATCATATCAAAATAAATTGAAAAACTTTAAAATAAAGTATTTTCAAACTTATCATTAATAAAAATTATTTGCACAATTACAATAGATATATATATATATATACACTTTATCAAATCATAACAAATGGTACACATAAATAGGTGTCAACAATTATACTTTTATACAATTATCGATATAGTTAGCAAGACATTAAATGTACCATTAAAAAGAAAATAAGTATATATAAATTAGAAATCAGTAATCTCCCTCTAGGCAGATAAGACAACTTAAGTACAATCTTGTAACTTTTGAATAAGAAAATGTATTCTATTAATCTTTATAAGTGAGTTACTTTGGCTGCCAAATACTTATAATCACTAATGAAAATTTTTTTATTATGAAAATTAAAATAAATTAAATTATTTAAAATCTTAATTTATGTACTTAATTATATGTATGCAATAAGTCACTTCTAATGAAATACTAGATCTTGATGTATCTCAATTGACCTTCAAATATAATATCATAACTTTTAAATAAGAAAATATATTTGATCAATATTTATAAATGAGTCACTTTGGTTGTCAAACACTTATAAATGCTAATGAAAAATTTCTCTTAAATAAGAAAGATTAAAATAAATTAAAATGTTCAAAATCTTGTTTTGCATACTCAACTATATATATGCAATAAATCATTCTTGAAGAGATATAAAAGCTTAATATATCTCAATTGGCCTTGAAACAATGTTGCATAAAAAAGCTCCTGAACATAATTTAAATTAAATGCATGAATTAACCACTACTAATGAGATGCCAAACGAAGTGTACTTAAATAATATTACATAAAAATTTTGAAACATATTTTTAAAAAAAATTAATTATTGCTTTAATTATGTACCTTCTTGAAAATGAAGTGTACATGGATATTAATACTAACATGGAAATAATGTATGACTTTGTAAAGAGTCCCAACATGTTAAAGCATTTAACTTTGAAATTTCAAGATCATTATGCATAAAATATGATAATAATCAAGTAAATAAGCATAAATAATTAATAATATATCATTAATAAAAGTTAAAAAAAATGAAGCACAAAACTCCTTATACATGATGCACACCACCTCTCATGTATTATTTGATAAATAAATAGTGAAGTAACTTTTTAAAATAAAATCTTAAAAATTTCCTTTAACATGATTTTAAGGATAGTGGTACCTTTCATGTCAACACAAGGCGTTCAGCCCCTGATCATTAAATCATGAAACCTTGAGTTTGCCACTAGAACAACAACTTTTGTTTGTTGCAGAACACATCAATTAATTAAATATAGCCAAAAGAAATATTACCTTCCACTTTCTAAGCGTTCCACTATTATTTCTTGGTTTGAACTTTTCTAGCATAATTTTGTAGTGATTCCATCAAAGAAATCACTAGAAAAAAAAAATTCTTCACGATTTAAACAAATTTTGGCTCGATTTAATAAATTCCAAACCCAAAAAAAAAAACTTCCCCCAATTGGCAAATATAGAAAAGAAATTGATCAAATATTCATCCTCAAGAATATTTGATTCACCTAACTTATTTCACAAACTTAATAAGAGAATTATGCATATCAATTCTTATAAAAAAATTTATAATAAAACCTATTAATTTAAAAGTTTCAATTTAGAAATCTTCATATATATCAAGAAAATTAATTTGTAAAATTATAAAAAATTACAATAAATTGGTTGTATAATTTTATTTTGAGAATCATACATACAAAAATTCTATCAAGAACCATATTAAAATAATATAAAATAAAATTAATTATTTTAGGTTCTAATTTTACACATGTTAGCTCTAATACCATATGTAAGAATTTTAACCAAAACCACATGTGTGAATATTAGAACACTAATATATAATGAATCATCCATATATTATCAATGGAAACAAAAGAATTTGTATTAACTTAGTTTTCCACTTTACTTTTCTCTATTATGGTGGCTCTTAATAAATAGAGTTTGTTCATTAAAAGTGAAGAGAGGATGTAACCGTGATCTTTATTAATAAAACCTTAGTAGTCCTCCCATAAAAAAGCTTACTGGGCTTTTAACTTACACAACTGTTAAATTATACTAACTCATATGAATGTGCTAAACCTATATCTTTTAGATTATAATTTTAAAATGAGCCTTATATATATCTTACAATTGCACTAAACTTTAATCAATCAATTTTATTAAATTAAAATCACTAATTAATAGTAGTTCACTTCATAGAAAATTCTAACATGCTTTACCTACTAGTATTTTTATCTATCCTTTTATGTGAAAATTTACTTCCTTTTAAAAAGTATAAAATGCTTTCATAAATAATTGTTTTATTGGAAAAATGGATAAATGTATACCTATATTTTAGGAAGAAAATTCATAAAAATTTATGAAAATAAATTGTATTCTTCCTTTCTTTTTCTGCATTTTTTTTTCAATTAAGGTAAATATTAGATATATGGTTAGGGAACGACATTGTTATCATTGGAATTGCAAGTGAGATTTTGTTTCTCTAACATATTTATGATTTTTTTTAAATTGTATGCATTTTAGAATTATTACTCTATAATTTTTCTTTTTTTCAAATAAAAAAGAGCACTAAGCTTTATAGAAGAGATATATTGAAATAATAAGAATAATTTAAGGTTATAGGTGCTTTGCTTTATAAAATTCTAAGTGTATATGAGTTCAAGAATAATTGAAGCTAAATTTTCTAGGAATCATATTGATTTCCTAGTTATCTCAATTTATAATTTTATTTTTATTCTATTTGAAAAAATTAAGCTTAGAATTGGTCAAATACTAGATAGGACTTGTGCTTGAAAAATGAGGCTCATAATTGGCTATACTATTTAAGATTCCAAAATCAATAGAACGTTATTTGAATATATCTTTTTAGATTTTGACTTTTTTTATAGTAATTGTTTCAATTTTGGATAGTAAAGTTTCTTATTTTCTTATATTTGATATGGTATTTGTTTCATCATTAAGATATTTGTTCTTAATTTTTTATGCCATTTTAATTGTATCTCATTAAATTGGGTGTTATTTCTAAGCCATCAATATGTGTAAAGAACTAATATGGAATTTATTAGAAGTTTATGAGATACAATTAAAATGGCAATACTATTTGAAGCTGAAACTTTAAATCTTAAAAAATAACAATCTTTGTGTCCTTATCCCCAATAAATATCATCTGGTTGTCATGATTTTTCATGGCATTAATTCAAGTCCTGGTTATTTAAGCATTCATAGATGAAATTAAGAAACTATATATGTACAATCTTTTTTTTCATTTTTTCCTCTTTTATGAAATGTTGCATTTCACTATGTATAATAGATTTTTGTCACATTATTGATAGGCTAATTCTGGCTACAAGATATGTAAATCTTAACCATGTGTAAAATTTTCAATTTTATACTTTCAATATGTAGTTTTTTATGACTAAAATTATACTCAAATTTTGGTTTATTTTTATTCATAATTCATTATTAATTTCCCTTAAGTTTTCTTTAATTAAGGGAATCTAATTCTACATTATTTTAACTCTATGAATTTTGAGATATGATTTTTGTTTCTTTATTGATCATATAACATATAATTTTTGTTTGATATGTCCTCTTTCTAAGTGATTTAATAATATACAATGTCTCCAAAGCAAAGCATAAAATTTAAACACGTCACTTTTGCTAGCTTAAAAGTGATATGGCAAAAATATTTAGCATGTCACCTTTATGTTCTCCATTTTACCAATTTATAAGTTTAATATTTTTATTTCATTACTTTTTAAGATGCAATTGCTTACCATAGAAAATAGAAGTTACATATAAATTGATGAAAAAAATGTTATTTGTCATAATTGCTGACTTGGTGTTAGCTTGGAAACTCCTTTTACCTTAAATTTAACAACTCATTGCCTTTTTTCCCTCTTTTTCATTATTGTGAAGCTACCTTGTGCCCTTGTAACATTACATTTGCTTGTGGTGTGTAAATTTGGGTTAACATGCCAATCCTTTTTATTGGAGGAAAGATTAGAAGTACTCTAGATAATTGAGATAAATTCGTGAACCATTTAAATGTTTGTTTTATTCTTATAAATTGAACTCTGAAGATGTTCTAAGTTCATTTTACTTCATATTAAGGAATTTCAATAGAGTTCAAGAAAGTTTTAAAGACTGTATTCATATTTAAATAATTGAATCAATATATTAAGTTTAATAGAATTGCCCTGTATTAGATCATGCATGTTAAATAGTTAATGGTTAGATAGTTTGTAATTAATTAATTCAATTCTGGAAAGAAGAATTGAGTCAAATAAAAATAGTCTTAGTCCAAATTTCTCTAAGCATGAATTGTATACAATATTGTGTGGATGAAAACAGAAGATGAAATGTCTGTACTATAATTAAATGAAGACATGACAACACCAGTAATTGTTATAAATGCTTTTAAATATGATGAATATGAATTTATGAAGCATAGATATATCATGTTATATTACATTTTTCTAATGAAACCATTTTTCTTATAAAAATTTAAAATTTTGTTAATTTTTCAATCAAGTAATGATTTTAATCATTATTTTTATTTATATTTGTAAGTATATTTGATAAATGTAAGATGTTCAATTAATGAAATAAATATTTTAGATCTTTTAAAAGTTTTAATCAATTTTTTATGAATATTTTGACCAAATTACTAACAAAATTATTTATGTAACTTTTTTATTTTTAAGGTTAAAATATAATTTCAATTATCATTATAAGTTTGCTTGTTTTGATATATAATATTTTTTTATAAAATATATTTATAAAATATTAAAATAAAAAAATACGTCATTTTTTAATATTAACTATGGATTTAGGAGAAGTAAATTCTTTGATTTCAAAAAAGAATTTGTTTTCCTCTATTATTATAGTTTTAAGTATCATTTTTCAATCATTAATTATATAAGTAGTTGGAAATGATAAATATATTAAGAAAGGCTAAATTAGGGGTTTTTCTAAAAATTTTCTAAATAAAAACGAAGGAAACAACACTTATAATTTGGAAAAAAAAGAATTCAAACCACCAATATTATATCAACTAGTATTCATATCTTATGCAACAATATTCAAATGGAAATATACAAACATGCAAGAAAGGCAATATAAATGTAGAAATTTAAAGAGAGATAAGGACGAAGGATTACAAACTCATATACACTGGTTCCATTAAAAAGATCAATTATTTCCCATATACATTCATTTTCTAGAGTTGAATCCTTCAATTCTATGATTAGTACATTAAATCCCATAAGGTTGATACCCTTTAAAATGTTGTACAATAGTCTTGGATTGATATAACTCTTTCTTATGTTATTTTCACACAAGAATCACTCCTCAAAGCTACCACACTCTAGAATCTATTAAGATTTCTTACCCAATATAAAAAACCAAAAATATGAGATGGAAAATACAATGTAACCTTTGAAAAATACAACTTAAAGGACATAGAATGAATCAATTCAAAGAATATAGCTCAAATGTTTGAAACAAGAAAGCAAACACAAAAGCAATATGAGAGCTCTAATGAAACTTAGGTTTATGTGCCTTTTCCCTTTTAGAAAATAAGGTTAAAATATTAATATATGTGTTAGGATTATATAGGAACCATTGCACACTTAAAGTTGGCAAATTTTAAAATTGCACCTGTAGGTACTAAAGTATGCTAGCTTAAGAATAAAAAAATTTGAATAATACTCGAGTATCTAGTTACTAGTGAGGATTTAGAACTCCATGCTCGCTTATATACTTAAGTATAGTCCTAAGGATATGCCTCTAGATCTTTATACTCATTTATATAATCAAGTATGGTCTAAAGGATTTACCTTTGAATCATTATACTTAAACATATACCTAAGTATGATCTAAAAGATTTGCCTTTAGTACTATATACTCACTTATATATGTGAGAATAAGCAAAGGAAGTGTTATTTTTAAGCAAAACTTAGTTTTTCAAGAATTTTTCAAAAGAATTTCCCTTTATTTAGATCTATTTGATTTAAAATAGGTTTATTACCCAAGACCACCTATTTTTAAAATATTTTTTATCCTTTCAAATTTAGAAGGAATTTTAGGCACAAAATACCTAATTTATCAATGTTTTAAAATAATTTGAGCTATAATACTTTAAGATTAATTATATACATTTAAGTTTCCTAGAATCCTAAACTAATTTTTAAATTCCTTTATATCTAAGAGCTTCAATTTCTTTAAAAGCTTTATCATCTTCATAATTCTTTAATAATCCAAAGCCAATTTTATAAAACCTTTCAAAACAAATATATGTATTCAAATTGTCTTTTATCATCATCAAAACAAAGATCATTTATAAAGGACTAATGTCAACAATCTCCCCCTTTGATGATGACAAACACATTTTTTATACATTTAACCTAAAAACATTCTTTTATGCAATTATTAAACACATTTTAATCAATTTTCTCAAGCTCCCATTTACTTCCCCCTAAAAATATACTCTCCCTTAATTCAAGCATATTCATGAAATTAAAGTTTAAGCTTAGCCCATACAACTTATACAAGTTCATATTAACTATTCTCCCCCTTTTGATATCATCAAACAAATAATTCGATCATAATATTCTAATATTCGTAATCCATAATAAATATTCATAAGAAATATCATAATATTAATAACATCATTTATAAGGTCATATTAGCAAAATATCCATAATAAAAGCATAAACGTGTCTTAGATAAAGCAAAATACTAATGCCAAAGTCAAAATGAGTATCATAAAGAAAGTCATAAAGGGGAAAAACAAGGGCTGAAGGAGATAATATCTCTAATGCTCACTCTTCCATGTGAGTTTCCTCCCTATGAACTATAGCACCATCTTTTAATTACTTTAACTCCAACAAGATCACTAGTGTTAATTGCAAAAGGGGCTAAAATGATTAAAAAGCTTAAAAAATTTTGCAGTCATGGTATCTTGCATGGTTTACGTATTAGTTTATGTTGATTGCAATGTTCCTAATATTAAGTTATTATGACCTAATTGATCGTTTCTTAATTTTTACAATTCTTCAACTAGTTAATAAATCCTTGCATTTAAAGCTTGATTTCTAGCACCTCCTCTTTACCTTTCTTCTTGTTCTTCTCAAATACCATTTTTGTTCTTGAAGAATATTAATAAAATGAAAAGTAAGAACACTAAGAAAAATTTTCTTGACTACTTTAGAATAGACTTATTTTTCCACCTTTAAACCATATTTCTTGAAAATTTTACTAAGGATCATAACATATGGCAAAAATTTTGATTTAATATGCTTAAACATGTGATTCATGATGAGCACTAGGAAGTTAATGTCAATGTTATGCCTAATGCACTACATAATAAATAGTTGCTTATTATAAATGATAATATAACTTATCTTCTTTGAAAGGATAATCTTGGCAATGGTGTAGGTAGAATCCTATCCTCTATTGATAAATTCAAGGTTTGAAATATCCTTTATTGATAACTAAGATTCTTGTTTGGAAAAGGGAAATATATACTTGTATCTTTACTAACATAATCATCCACAGAGTCATCATTATTGTAAAGAGGTAGGATTTAAAGTAAATAAACCTTTCAATAATTGACAATTTATTTCCACCCCAACACCTTTAACATTTATATATATCTTTATATTCCTAGCCCTTTCCTTTTAAAGATTTGCATAAAATAATTTCATTAATGTGGGATAGTAATTAACAAACTTAAATCATGCAAAATCAAGCAAATTTAAATCTATTAACACCTTAAAATTTCTCACTCTTTATCCTTGATAAAATTCTTACTTTAACATAAAATTGGTTTAATTTCAACATTCAACAACTATTTGTAATTCTCATACTCATTTGACTTGTTGATGAAATACTTACTAGTTAAAGCTTATTATGCCTTTACTAATAAACTCCTACCTTCTTTGTGTTCTTCTTGGACTGATGCTCTTTGTCCATGGCAATGTGTTTTGTTGAAGTCATTTTTTAGTTCAGAAGATAAGGAGAAAATAGAGTAATGAGTGTAGGATAGTAAGGATTTAATAGATACTAAAAAAGATGAGAAATTTGAAGAGGAATTATGTAAAAAGTCAATGTTTGGAAATTTTTGGAAAACATTTTATTAGGTTTCTTGAACTAGATTTGAGGTTTTATGGATTCTTGAGATTTTTGAAGGAAACAATTGATGGAATTTAAGGAGGTACTTTCTTGATGCTTTATTGGTAAAAAATGAAAAGATTTTATGAAATTCAATGAATTTGAAAAGATTTGTAGAGCTGGGGTCAAAAGAATCAAGCTATTTGTGATAAGGAAATTTAAAAATGGGAGTCGCTAATTATGACAATAGTTTAAATAAGTGCCCCTATAATTGTGTACATGAGTGAGGATGGACAAGAGTTTTCCGATGATACTCGAGTATATACTTAATTAAAAGAAGATAAATAGCAAACTAAGCTAATATAATCACATATATACATAGGTATGTATGTTTAGATAAAATCAAAACTACACCAAAATATGCATATCTATACACTTTCTAAATTGAAACCTTCTTAAATACTCAATTACATTAGCATTTAGCAATATTGCCATTTATAGAGCAAAAACACATCTTATAAGCAATTCAATATGCAAGGAAAACAATCTAGTTTGATGGGAGGACAGAGTACTCAATCCTACTTGCATTTATTTCTTACCATATGTATTAGTTTTCCACATCATCAATCCTATTTGGCTTCTCTTCCTTTCCTTTAATGTCATTCCCTTCCCGTGAATCAATATCTTCCTTCTCTCTTTACCATTTTAATTTCATCTCAATATCAAATCTCTTAGAAAAATCATTTCCTTCCTAAATCTAATGAAATGATTTTGCATTTCATTGGCTAATTTCTATGAGAAACTCATTCGTACTGGAATTCAAAATCTGCAATTTGCTCTATTCATAAGAGCATTATCTTTTATGTAAGAGATTGGTGGCTGACTGAATCTATAGAATTAGGATGAACAAAATACGAACAAACCAGGTTTGGAATTGGGATTTCAAAGTCTCCAATTTTCTCAATTTTTACTTTTTTTTAGGCTCTACATTTTACTGTTTGCTATTACTGACAAATATTTACCATTCGAGTATGTTTGCTTCCTTGAACAAGGTAATTCTTTGAGCTTCCTTATGATAGAAAGAAATTCTCAAGTGTTTGAATGATATTTGCTCAATTACGATTGGAATGATTGGAATGTCTAAACAAAGAAATTCTCACCTCCTTTAACGTCATTACTGATAAGTTCTTTGCAATGAAGAAGAATGATTGGAATGTTTGAACTAAACATGTGAGAGAAAGGAGAGGAAAACAAAATGGGAGATTGAAATGGCATACAGCTCTACTTTTGTGATAATTAGAATGCTAGTCATATTTGTTTTAATGTCTATTACTAGCCAACAAATATTTGTCAATTCTACGTATTAGTGCATAAGAAAATGAATGTCCCAAGTAAAAGACAATGCTCACGAAACCGTATTGAAAACATGTAGGTTTTAATCTCCAACGTGAATGGATTTTCCATGAATTTCAGCCCATTTACTCAAAGTCCAGCAGATTTCATGCAAGAAGATTTTGGCGGGGAATGGCTTCAGTTGATGAAAACAACACACAAACAGAGCACAAGAAGGGAATGATGTTAAGGGAGGTGAGAAGAAGCCAAATAGGATTGATGATATGGAAAATTAATACACATGGTAAGAAATATATGGATGTAGGACTGAGTACTCTGTCCTCTCGTAGGACTAGATTTTTTTCCAATATGTAAGTATCATCCTTTGAAAGCAAAAAATTAGCTCAAAATAGCCATAGTCATTTAGGAACTCTATAATCTAACCATTAAGACACATTTTACAAATTGATTTATTATCATTTCCCCTTTAAACTTATAAAACAAATATCGGGATACCTCCGATGCTAAAATTAGTAAAAATAATCAAATGAAATCAATTGAAGTTAAGTTTAAAAATGTATAAAAAAAATACTAGGCCATATCATGTTAGATATCAATGCTCAAGGTGTTTAGCATATCCAAATTTCTCTTAATAAAGGAAAACCTTTCCTTACTAAGAGATTTGGTGAAAATATCAATTAATTGAAAGTTGGTTTCAAAAAAATTAAGCATAATCTCTCTATTTTGAACATGATCTTTAAAAAGGTGGGGTCAAATTTCAATGTGTTTAGTTTTAAAATGCATAATAGGATTTGTAGTAAGATTAATGGCACTAGTATTTTCATATTTAATAGGAATATAATCAAATTTCAAAATAGAATTCAATAATTGTTACTTCATCCAAAGGATTTAAGCACAATAATTACTGGCAATTATGTATTTTGCTTTTGCAATAGATAAAGCCACACTTTTTTACTTTTTTATTGTGGCACAAGACTAGTGATAAACCAAGGAATTGACAAGCACTACTAATACTCTTATTGTTCATCTTATTACCCACAAAGTTAGTATTTCTTAATAAAAATAGAGCATTTTTTATAAAAATAGAGGACATAAAACTTGTAATTTAGAAACAAGAAATTCAACCTACCAATATTATATGCACCAATATTTATATCTTATGCAACAATATTCAAATGGAAATACACAAATATGCAAGAAAGGTAACATAAATGCAAAAATTTAAGGAGAAATAAGGAATAAGGATTGTAAACTCATAGATAGTGATTCTATCATGAAGATTAACCACTTTCTCGTGTACATCCACTCTCCAAAGTTGAATACCATTCAATTTTGTGGTTATTGCACTAAATCCATTAAAGTTAATGGCCTTTAAGAAGCCTTACAACAATCTTAGATTGATACAACCCTCCTTTGTGTTATCTTACACAAGAGTCACTCCTTAGAGCTACCACACTCTAGAATCCATTTGAATTCCTTACCTAATACAAAAAGCTAGAATATGAGATGAAGAGAAAAATGGCTTAGTACATTATTTGCATAAATACGACTTGAAAGACCTAGAATAAATCAATCTCAAAGAATATGGTCAAATGTTTTTAAAGTAAGAATGCAAAGATGAAAGCAAGATGAGAACTTTGATGAAATTAAGGTTGCTTCCTTTTTAGAAAATAAGGTTAAGACATTTATATATATGTTAGGATTGGATAGGAACTGTTGCACACTTATAGTTAGTGAATTTTAAAATTGCATTTGCAAATACTCAAGGATGCTAGCCCAAGAATAAAAAAATTTGAATAATACTCGAATATCCAACTGCTAGTGAAACTCTTGAACTCCATACTCACTTATATACTTAAGTATGGTCCAAAAAATTTGCCTTTAGATCTATATACTCGCTTATGTACTTGAATATAGTCCAATATGTTCACCTTTAGATCAATATACTTGAGTTTGATCTAAGAACTTTGCCCTTGGAACCATATATTCACTTATATATGGGGGTATAAGTAATGAAAATGCTATTTTTTTAAACTTTAGGATGAATCATGTACATATAATTTATCCAAAATACTAATCTTCAAATTCCTTTATATCCAAAAGCTCTAGTTTTTTCAAAAATTTCATCATTTGCATAATTCTTCAATAATCTAATGCCAATTTTATAAAACCTTTCAAAAGAAACATCTTTATTCAAAATGTCTTTTGCCATCATGAAAACAAAGACAATTCACAAGTGACTAATGTCAGTAGTAGTATGTCACTCCTTTAGCACATACATACATACATACATACATACATACATACATACATACATATATACATATATATATATATATATATATATATATATATATATATATATATATATATATATATATGTATATATATGACAATTTTTTTAAAGTAAATGCTTTTCAAAAAAATAAATGGAGCTTGAATTTATTGTTAAAGTTAGGAAGTGATTTCATAAATTAAAAATTCATATAAGCAACTGAATGTTTAATTACTAAAAATTTTACGCATTAAATTTAGAGAATCATAATTATATTTTGTTTAAATAGTCAAAATTATTTTTTATTAAGAGACCAAAATCAATTTGAAGCTATAGGAAAATCATAACTACATTTAAGCCAATAAAAATAATCAATTGAATTAAATTCATGCATAAAAAATTAACATGTTTACTAAACTTAAGGTCTCACTTATTTTATGTGGGAGATTGGATTGGATGTTAGATAGGAATGAGATGGGTATGATAATAAAAGTGAATTTATTTTTCAATTTGAAATTGATTTTGCTTTTTTCTTTATCATGGCCAAACTAACTAGCACTAGCATTTCTATTTAGACACCTATGTGTAATTTTTAAGCTAGTTTCCAATGTTGTCCTCTCAATAAGGGCAATTATTGAAATTTTCTTTCTTTTTATTTTCTTTTATTATTTTTATACTTTGAGTCATCCTAATATTCTTTAGGGCATGCAAAACTTGACCTTTCCATAATTGTTATAGGTTAGTTACATCTAAGAGGTGCTTAATAAGTTAGAAGCCTACGGGCTAAATAGACTAATTTGTTAGCTTTCTATGAATTGAACCTCAAAATTTGGACCTATTAAAAAGGGCCTAAATAGGTTGGTTTACATAGGTTGTGAGCTAAAATAAGTCGATCCTAAATGAATCGAATTGGTCCCCATTTTAAAAAAAAATTATATTTAATGATTTAAATAATATTTATATTTAAAAAAATAAAATAACTTATTAATTATTTTTATATTATAATTTAATATAAAACACAATTCAATTATAAAAAAATAAACATAAATACTTAAAATAATTAAATATAATAAAAATAAAAATAAATAATAAAATTAATGAATATAAAAATAAAAATAAAATTTATAAATATAAAAATATAATAAAATGATATAGAATAAATTATAAGTTTAAATGCAAAAAAAGGCTAGTCTATAAACTAGTTCAATGAGCCTACGAATCAAATCGAATTAGCTAATTTAGGCTTACGTAGAAATGGGCCTAGATGGATTTTGGCTTGATCTAGTTTGATCCATCCACTAAACATTGTTAGTTACATCCATGAAAGTGAAGTCCTAGTATTCTTCAAGGCCCAATAAACTTGACCTTTCCTTCATTGTTATGGGCTTATTTACTTCCAGAACTTACTTACATCCATGAAAAATATTTAATCTATCTAAGTGGTATCAATGTACTTACTATTAAAAAATCTTAATATTATTTTCATATATTATTCAATTGTTCAAACCATTATTAGTTAAGGATTTAAATTTTATAAACGATCTCTAACTTACTTTATATATGAAAGTAATATTTTTATGATTGAATATTAAACAATAAATAATAAAGTAAATATAGTATTTAATATCTTATTTATAAAGATGATAGTTATTATATCTCTTAAATTTTATGATTAGTATTATTAATTTTTATTTTTATTTTTATTATAATTACTTATCTCCTCTTTCATTTGTAATATTAAAATAAATAAAAATATTAAAAATTATTGTTGAATCTCAACTTAATAATGTTAAGTATATACTTTTTTTATTATACTCTTTCTTTTTACCATTTATTTTAATGATACATATTATGAAAGGAAAAATGAATAATTATAACAAAAATAAAGAATTAATAATGTTAATTATAAGAATTTGAGAATATAATAATCACCACTTTTACCATTGAAGGACTAAATATTGTGTTATGTAAGCTCAATTTTATTGAGGAAAATATAATTAAAAAAGGATGAAAATAAATACTTGTTTACATATATGAAAAATAATAATTTACTAATTGTATATAGTAGAAAGACTGGCATTAATTAAGTATATCTAATTTTAGCGATAAATTACTACATAAATAATATAATAGTGATAACTTACCATTTTCGTCGATAAGAATTGAGAAAATACAAATTTTAACATTCCTTAATTTCAGAAAATTGAACAATAAAGCTACACCTAACTATTTTCTAAATTATCTTTGGCCGGGACTAGAATCGAAGGAGAAACTTCCCATGGCCAGAGCAAAACGTATTGATTTTCCCATGTTTGAGGTCCGTTGGTTCAAGGGTCTGCATGTCGCGGTGTTTGTGCCTGTTTGGCCAATCTTCGAACCTGCGACGTGGTAGTTAGGGGATTAACCACTTTGTCACAGAAAATATTGGCAGCAAAACCTATTGATGGATAAGCTGTTTCTGGACTGTGAGAATTCCTCCCTATGCACTTGCCCACAAAATGGCTTTCTTCGGACTTTTGTACGGTATCTTCCCTTTCCAACCGAAAGAAAAGATGATAACGCAATGCTTTGCATTCCCTCATCCTATTTTTACTCGTTTTTTCGTGCCTTCTCAATCCAACACTGTATCTGCAATTTCTTCTTCTTCTTCTTCAACTACAAGAAGAGTCTTAACCCTCTCTCTGGTCTCCACCGCTTTGTATTCCTTAATCATCTCAGTTTCTCCCACTTCTTCCGTTGCTGCTGTTTCTTCAAAATCTACAGTATCTGATTTCTTTGAGCTTCAGGATTCTGGTGGCGTCAAAGCTTTAGACCTTCTTGTTGGTTCTGGTGAAGTTCCTGCTGATGGAGACAAGGTATCTCTCACAGGGGTTCAAAATAAACAAAACTTTATGCTTCGTTTTGCACGAACATTACATAAATGAAAAACCAAAAAGAACTAAAAGTAAATAGCATTAAAGGGCATTAACATATTATTGCAACATGGAAGATTTTGTAATCTGTGTTTAAGAGACAGAGACCATACTTGTATTACTGCTATAACCTGTCATCTAGCTTGATTGTGGGTCCAATAATTTTAGCAAACTCCTTTTAGTTAGTGCCGTTGAATCTTTTTGAAGGTTGAGTAGGAAATTGCAATTCGACCCTTTTGGTATTCCGAAATTAATAAACTCTTGAGCTAACAGGCTGTAATGGGATAATGCACACACACATGCAAATTGAAAAGCATCTATAGCCTCTTGATCACAGTCGGAGAGCGTGCCAAGTTACATGCAATTGCAACAATTGATTGCAATCAGAGAAAAATCCTTAATTGAAATTATAAGATTTTACTAAATTCTGGGTTTTAGATAATTCGTGCTGGAAAGCAGGAAACACTCCATTCATATATAAATACAGTTATATACCACATGCTAAATTCGTTTTTGTTATCTCTAAAGTGGTATTTGGTTTGCGGAATCTTCTTCACATTCTTGGGAATATTTTAAAGAAATGTGAGAATCTTAGTTTGGTTAAAATTTTAGAAAAATATTTTCAGGAATGTGAATATTCCTAGGCATGTTTTTAATTCAATATTCCAATATTTTCCTAAAATATTACCACATGGGGAGATGGACATTTTACATTTTTATGGCATGAGAATGTTTAATTAATATAAAAGGACTATTTTGCTTGTCCAATCACTCATTGTCCACCATCACATGTTGTTAGTGACTATTGTTAGTCACTATTTATTTCTAGTGAGTATTATTAATTATTATCTATCATCGATGACCATCGTTTACCACCATCTTGGTTGGTGACTATTGTCAACTACCATTCATTGTCAGTGACTATTATTGATCGCTATCTACCATCAATAACTGTAGTTCTCCACTTGTACTACTAGTTACCTCCATTCACTACTAGCCATTATTGAAGATCAGTATTGGTTACTATTTATCATTGATTATCATTACCAACTATCATCCATTGTTATCATTGGTTATCATTATCAACCACCATCCATAATTAATGATCACTATCGACCATTATTCATTACAAGTGATTATTGCCAGCCATCACTTATCCCTAGTTACTATCACTAGCCATCACTCATTGTTGGTGACCACTAATAACCATCATCCACCATTGATAACAATTGTCTGCTATTGCTACCGCTTATTGTTGGTTACCATCATTGACTGTCACACACCACTAGTAATCACTCAATTTTAAATGTGAACATTTTTAGTAATCAAACAATATTTTCAAAGATAATTATAATATAATATTATAACATTCTTAAAAATATTTCTAATTGAACCAAGCATAAAAATGTCATATTCCATGAATTAAATTCGTTAAAATCACATTTCTAGGAATATTAAGATTCTCAAATCTGATTCCGTGAACCAAATGCCATTTAAAAGTATTTTAACAAATTCGTTTCTCTCTCTCTCTCTTCCTTTTTTTTTCCAGTAAGCATAAGTTGAGAGTCTTCTGCACAAATATGCTTCCTTTTAAAGGAAAATCAAAGCCTGCATAGTCAATCATTACTGTTCGAGAAAAACTACGAGCTAATACTTTTGCTGGGAAGACTCAACAGATAAAATTATGCAGTTCTTAATAATTAAATAAACGTTGGATAGTTAAAGTTGTCTACTGTCTCAACTGTCTTTTGGAAGATGGATTAGAAATGTGATGCACCTTTTTGGTACCCAGTTGATATGCATTGAGCTAGTGTTGCTGGTATGGCAACCAAAAACAGAAGGAATAAGTACTAATTGTTGGGATAAACAATGGGTAGAATCTAGATGTTAAACTAAAATAATTAATTATTGTGTATAACTGCTAGCATACTGAATCCTGTGGCATTTCAGCTGTTATAATAATTGGAGTTGGAAGGCTATTTGAAATAATTAATTATTGTATATGGGCTAGTGTACTCTATTCTGTGGCATTTCAGCTGTTATAATAATTAAATTAGTAAGAGTTAGTTTCATGTCTTGATGCATTTTAAGGTGGAGGTAGAGGAGAATTTGTAGGATTCTAGGATCACTAAATACTTAGGAAGCTTTTATTTCTTTGCTTTAACATTAGTAATTTACTATTGGATTTGACTTTTAAAGGTTGCAATTCATTATTATGGAAGGTTGGCAGCAAAACAAGGATGGCGCTTTGACTCAACATATGACCACAGAGATGAGAATGGTGAACCAAATCCTTTTGTCTTTGTCCTTGGGTCTGGGAAGGTATGCCTGTATGTCTGTCTTTCCTTATATTTCAACTGTGGTTTACTGGTATTCGTGATGTATAGTGAATGTCACATTAAAGATAAGATTCCCATCATTATTCTATAACTTTTACCGAAATAAAAGAGAACAATATCATATACTGCAAATTCTGGGAGAATTTTTGGGTTGGCGATGTTAGCTTTTAGATGCATATCCTGGACTATAGGTCTCTCTATAGGGTTGTGAATGATATATAGGCTTCTGAAATGTATCCTGTTTGTGTTTGATTGATTTTGTTCATTTGTCATCTGTTCTAGTCATGGGTCAAGTCTTATGTCTGGACAATGGCACTTGTTAAGATTATTGCTAATGTCAGGTTGCAAATTCATAGACTTAACAGTGTCTTGTCTCTTGATATGTGTGTGATGAGTAGTTCTAAATTGAAACTATTGCTCTTTTGTTCAAACATTGTCTAGCAGCCACTTATATATGAACTAAGTCCAATGGTGTGTTTGCTGAATCTTGGCTGTGGCCTTAGAGACTTTATCATTTTCTTTTGATCAGGACAAAGTTCTATTGCAGCAGCCATGGAGGCTGCTCTTCTGTGTCTTTGGTTGTAACATGCTCAGATCTGTAAGGAGAAGATTCTACCCTCACACATATGGAAAAGAACTGCTTTAATGGGTTCATTGTGGTTTTGGCACTTAATTTATTTTAAGGAACTTCCTTGCTTGTCATGCAAAGAGATAATAGAGTTCTTTTGTTTTGGCATTTTTGTTTTAATTTAGGAAGATGTCTTACTAGGCTATTCCTATATATCTTTTCTTTTTCCCCATAAGTAAGTTCCTTCTTCTGTCAAAACAATCTGTACAAAATTAGGCTTCAAATTTACTTGTCATCTTCTCTTTGTGCTAATTTAGCAGTAAAGTATAACAAGTAATGGCCTTTAATGAGGTTTAAGATTTTGCTCTCTTTTGCAAAACCTTTTATTATTATTATGCTATAATGTGTGTGTGTGTGTGTATATATATATATAGTTGTGTTGTAACCAGAATGATTCAACCTAGGACCTGTACCAAAATTCCCGCCCACAACAACCTCTCAGGCTTAACCAGAGGTGACAGCAGATAGCGAGCTTGCTTTAGTCTTCTGGATTACACTGATGCAACCAATTGTCCTAGGTTTGAGAGGTCTTGCAATTGTCCTGCCCGTTAATTGCCATTACATTTTATGAAGTTACTTTGTCTGCACTTGTTCATCTTGAGTGTTTGTTGGTTCCTCAATTTTATAAAATATTCATTAATCTGATATATACCTCTTCAAGGGTGTGCAATGAATGTGGAAGAATGAAATATTAAATCTTCTGAGTTCTGACCATAGCAAGAGTTCATCTGATAAATAAATTCCTGACATAGAAAGTGAAGAGTTAGACGTAATTGTGGCTCATGATATGAGGAACATAATTGCATTTCTTCTAAAGTGATCCCAACTCCTTTACAAACACCTACTGAGATTAGAAAGCTCCAAATTAAGAAAGTTTGGACCGTCTTTCAAATTCAGCATGTCCCAACCTCTCGTGTAAAGCCAACCTGTTACATTTAAGTAATTGATGTGGCAGATGACCAACTTACACTTACATAGGAAACTAACTGAAGATGATGTCTGTTTTATAGTAGTTGTGACCCTGATGATGTCTGTTTTGCATATGAGTTGACAGAGAATGTGTCAAAATATTAGGGCAAATTATTTTGACCTCTGATGAGGTTTGACCTAATTATACTTAACACCCTTCATTTTTCAGAATTGTACACTTCTCACCCCTGAATGCCTTATCATTATGAAATTTAATGACATTAACTTTTTAATCACAGCTTCTTCTCTAATGTCATCCCTAATGGCTGGAAGGCTATTTTCTTCCATTTTTATGTAAAAATATTGCAACAGAACTATACATAAAAAGGGAAATATTGTTTTTATTCTTCAAAGAAAGAGCACATTGTACATAAAAATTTAGGGAAATGGTCTTTCAGCCGTGAGGGACTACATTAGAGAAGGAGATACAGTATAACGTTAATGCCATTGAATTTCATAATGGTGGAAGTGCTTCAAGGGTGGGAAGTGTATAATTTTGAAAAATGAAGGGTGTTGGGTGTAATTAGGAAAAATCTTTGGGGAAGTCATTGTCATTTGCCCAAATATTATTATCCTTTTGTTTCACTGAATTGCACATAAAATACTAGCTTAAAATGATGATGTCTATTTTGAAGTGCTTGTGAGTGTGAGAATAATGTCCTAAGTAGCTGAAGTTGTCTGTGAGTCTGGATGCTGCTTTTGCTATAAAATGTTATCTGGTTATGAATATTAGGTCTTGGTTGAGAAAATTTCAATTGCGGTTGGACACTTGAACTGTTCACTTAAGGATAATTTTTTTTTTTTTTGATAGAATGTTCACTTAAAAGATATTATCTCTTGTATTCTCGTTGCTGTGCATTTCACATGTGCTAAGCTGCTAACTTGTAGGGAAACTAGCCATATTCCCTCCCCCCCCCCCCGGGGAAAAAACAAAAAAAAAAAGACTATCACAATTCCCATTGCATTGAACAAACTTTAAGAGACGATGTTGACATTCCGTCTTTCTCTGTTTATCTCTGCTAGGTTGTCCACATATTCATCCACTCTAATTTAGCTGTTGTTTTTAGTTCTTATATACTCTTGTCAATGCCCCTCCAATATTTAATTCACACGATTTGTTAAACTTCAGTGTAATTGTTAAAATTCACAGAGTCTTTTAGAAACAAAATCTGTTTCAATTGCAAAACCAGTTCAGAAATAAGCATATGGTGTGCCATGAATTTAATTAATTACATAATCATTTCATGGCTTGTTATGCCAATCAACAATGCTTCCCTTGCTTTTCTTGGATAGCCCTTTTGCTTTTTCTTATATTTTTCTGTTTCTTAGTTTTTTATTTCTTTTCTAGAATGTTTTACGTACTTTCAGAAACTTAATGAATTATCAAAATTAGATAATGTGATAACTTTTAAAGCTGGCACTTCAAGATGGCGTTAACTTTATTTGCATTTCTTGGGATGTAGAATCATTCTCTTCTTTACTTGTTTTGCTTATGGTTTTAGAAATTATAATCTTGTCATATTGGAATCAAATACTCTTTGCAGGTCATTTCAGGGATTGAGGCAGCAGTGAGATCAATGAAAGTTGGTGGTATTCGTAGAGTCGTCATTCCCCCATCCCAAGGATACAAAAACACATCACAGGAACCCTTACCACCAAATGTATGCATTCTTACTCAGACTTTCAGGATAGTGTTTTAATTTTACTATTTAATTGCCAACTTTTTTGTTTAAACAAAATGCATATAAGCTCAGCCACCTGGAAAGAATGCTTATTGTTTATTTTCTGGTCTCTCTCTCTCTCTCCCCCTCCCTCCCTGCCCCCCCCCCCCCTTTTGTGAAATTACTTGACTATCTACTACGCTTTGAAGTAGTTTTTGTTCCAAGAAGTAACTAAATTATCATTTCACATTTTTTGCAACAGTATAGATTAAAGGATTTCATCATCATTTGGTATTTTAAAAATGAAGTCCGGGAGTTTAACAGACAAAGTCTCAATTGTGATAATTTCATTACTAGAAAAAAGTGATGAAAGAAAAATCAACTTCTGCCATGCCTAAAAGCAAGATTATTTAGTATAAGAGAAATCAATTGAAAGTGAAAATATTGATCTTTTTATTCCCTTTTTCTGTTTACATTGTATATATACATTTTGCAGTTTCTGTGGATGGATGTTATTCCATCATTCTCTCCATCTAGTGGGATAAGGATTGGCTGGTTGTTTTTTTTCATCTTCATTCTCTTGCCATTAGTTACAACAATAGATCTTATCTTTGAACTTGCAAACCCCCCCTCCCCCAAAAAACAGTTCTTTGACAGGCGAAGACTGTTCACTACCATTTTTAATCCAACTCGGCTTGCAAATGGAGAAGGGTCAACTCTGGGGACACTTATATTTGATATTGAATTGGTTAGCTTGAAGCATCAGTGAAAACGAGCCTTCCAGAAAAGAAAGTCCCTGTCAACCTTGTATCAGCACTGTTCTGTATGTAAATTGCAGATGGGCACTCATTGAATTGGTCCCCATGCGTTTTACTAAAGTTTCATTGCCAATTAGATCCGTTTGTCTTCAATTCCGTCCATCAGTTTTTAGAAAATCATGGTGCTTTTTTTTTTCCCCCTTTTTTTGGGTGTGTTTTGTGCATGTAAGTTAATAAGCAAGTTGAGCGCAAAATTAACAGCGCCCTTCCAAGTGTGGATTTCTTGGCTTGATCATCTTTGTAGATTGGCCGGTAAAATACACTCCTACACAAATAGAACTCAACCTAAAAGAGACGTTGGAGAAAGAGGAAGACGATGATTCTCCATTCTATGGGGGATGTAGTTGCTTCAGCCTACACAAGAGAAAAGTAAGGTAGAGAGAAGAATAAAGAAATTGACTCTTATATTGGGATGGCGTTATGCAAAGGATCAGAAAACTTATTGAGGTGTGTAACCTTTGGCTTATGTCTTATCTTTGCATCACATTGAAGTTAATATAACTTTAACCTTAAGCTAAGCAATGCAACTAACATTTTCTCTTCTCATCCAAATAGAGTTTATATTTTCCTCAAAAAGAAGTGCTTATTGTATACATTATGTTTTTTTCTTCACTACAACAACTTTGCAAAATTTTTCATTTTTATGAAGAGGTTGTAACTTATTTGTAAAAACTTGTGAGTTTTATACAAGTCTTGTAACTTTTTCATAAAAAATATCAGAGATTTTATGAAAAAGTTGCAAGATTTTATTAAAAAAATTGCAGCAGGTCGTAAGATGACCCATTTTATGATTATTTATTCTTTTTGACTATTTATTTCTAGGTTTGATATGGCTGGTTGGTTAGCTTTTAGCTTATTGATTTAAATATGTTTTAGGTGTTTATCCATGCAGCGATTATATCTGAAGAATCAAGAGTTCTCTTAGCCCCAAGGGCGTGTGGTGGCCGGAAAAGTCATTATGAAGCATCTAGTAGGTAAGATGGCCTTTCTTGCAGTTGGTAAGGAGGTCTTCTGTATATTTCAGTTTGATGAAAATTAACAGTAGCTCATGGAAATGAGAGTTCCCATGTATGGAATAGCATTTGCAATGATTACAACATCGTCAACCATAGTTCTTCAGAACTCGCACCAAACACAGGAGTTTTGCATTCCCTCCTCGTTGTACTTGGAAAATTTTCTAGATTGATAAAATTCTCATTTTCAATTACGTTCCTAAAACATTACTGTTAGGAATAAGTTTTTCATAGAAGTGGAATTGAAAATAAATCGACTTAGTTTATAAATCATACATGATTGAAGGTGGAAATTGGCAATTCACTTGTTCAGTTGGGTTCTTGAATTGAATGAATTAAACCTAAAGTTAGCTAAATAGTGAATGAGCCTGTCTTCATTTATGATGAGTCCAATTCAGTTGATTCATAAATCACTGTTATTAATTATTATAAGTATATCATCATTATGTAATTCATTATTAAATGTTGTCTTATATATTATATTGCATGTATAAATGAATTTGAATAGTTTTGTTGTGCATAATTTAAACCAAATGTACCAAATAAACTATATTAATGAATTAACATGATGAATTGACTTGATTCCTTAAGGTAGCTTACTGGAAATTTTGTTTTATTTGGCTGGACTAAACAAGTTAGGAAGTTAAGTTGAACTATCCCGAGCTCAATATGGATCATAAAATTTGGTTATTATTCGAATATAGGTTGAGTTTTGAACCAAGTCTAATTCATTCAAATCAACTTGTTGAACTATCTTGAGCTAAATTTGGATCTAATTTGAATCATGAAATTTAGTTCATTTGATTGCAATAGAGGTTGATTTTGAACCAAAGCCTAATTCATTTAAATCGATTGAGAAAATAAAGTTCTCTATTATTCTTGCAATGAGAAAATAAGTTACTATTCCCATAAATATTTTCTTCGGTCTAATTAAACAATAATTATCTGAAATTTTAATTTAAGAAAAACAAAGAAAGCATGACATCAAGTTCACTTCTCTCTCTTTTTTTTTTATTGTCATTATTTATTGCTAATAGAGCCACTGTCATTGAGGAGAGATGTAAATGTGTTGAACTTTAAGTTCATGGTAAGGTAAAATTCACGTAAAATTCTTTAAATATTTATCATAAAATTCTCTATTTAAATTATAGTTTTTGTATTAGTTGTTTTGTCATTTTTAAAATATTATGAATCATTATAATTATTAATAATTATTTAATTTAAGAAAAACAAAGAAAACATAACACCTTGTGTAATTCTTTTTTTTTTTTTTGTCATTATTTATTGGTAATAGAGTCATTATCATTGAAGAGGGATGTAAATGAGTTGAATTAAATTTGAAGTTCATGTAGGGTAAAATTTATGTAAAATTTCTTAAATATTTATCGTAAGGTTTTCCATTCAAATTACCATATACATATTAATTATTTTATTATTTTTACAATATTTATAATTATTGTAATTATTTAATTGAAGTTATTAATAGTTAATAGTGCAATTAATATATTTATAAGAATTTTATGATAAACACAGAAAAATCTTTACCTAAGTTTGTTCTATCATTATAATCCTTCATGAAAGAATGAATTCAAGCACGCATCATTTATTTGAATGGGCATAATATCAATTCCAAATTCACTTGCTTATAAGTAATCGAGTTCAGAGCCTAGTGGGGTATTCAGAAATTTTTAAAAGGGTGGGCATTTCAATTGTGAACAAGTGTTAATATGTTGAATTGTTGTACGGTGCGCCCTCCTTCTAAAAAGAGAGCTCCAATTATAACTTTTTTCGTATTATTTTGTAAGTTTTTTTAATAAATTTTGCAAAATTTTGATGAAGCGTCTAACTATTTTTGTGTCTTGCAAGCGTTGTTAAAAAAAATTCAAGGTATATATAAAAAGTTTCACCCCATATTTTAAATATTAGCACGATAAATTTTGTATAAAAAATTGTCAATTTTATATATAAAAAAATACTTTAAAGTTATGTAGTTTTTTTAAGGTTGTACTAAAGTAATACTCTAATGTTTTTACGATAAAATAAGTTTGTTGAATTTTACTTTATTGGTACTACGGGCCACAAGGTCTAGTTATGGAGCCATTTCTTAGAAGCGAAAATAAAAGAAAGATCTCAACATGAAACAAATAGAATTTTATTTATTTTTGGATACTTTTAAATCGCCATATGCTCTAAAATGTAAAATCTAAGACTTAAAAAGATAAACTACTAAATACTATGCATGAAAATAAACAACAATGATACAACATTCATATGGATATGAATATATTCAAATTTTATTTCAATTGTCAAATTCCTTTACTATTGTGTCTTCGATCTCTGTAAGGTTGACAAAGTTTGTTAGTTAAGCCTTGCTCTAAAAACTGTTGAAAATAAAAAGAACGAATTACAAGAATTCAATGAGTATGTATCTATTAAAATTTATAACTATACCCATAAGTAAATTAATAATTAAAGAAGGAAAAAGTAATATGATGGAGGAAAATATTGTCACCTTTTAAGCTTGTTAACTTGCAATAATAAACTTACCTCAAGCTTTTAACTTTATTTATTTCAGAATACTACCTTATCCAATAATGGAAGGTGCATGGGATTTATAAAGACTAAACAAATCATAACACTCAAATCATATATATGGATACTTAAAAAGCTCTTTACAAGTATAACACAATAAAACTTTTAAAACTAGGCTATCTTACTTCATTTACATCACATTTTTATAAATAACAATGAATATTCTCATAAGCTCACAAGCATACTTTTACATAATTATCCATTTCCATAAGGATCAACATATTTTATTAATGTGGGACAATAGATAACGATGCAAAGAAAAGTAATAAACATCCTTTTGACTCACGAGTCATCATTATATCTTCACAAATCCATACTTATTCCTTTAAAGCTTGTCTTATGCCTTCACAAGCAGTTTATTGGATCCGATTTTCATATATCATATCTCCTACATCATAATTCATATAACAAATGTACATACTTTTGATACCAAATCTTAGGCCCTGTTTGTTTTTTTGGAAAACATTTTTCACAAAATATAGTTATAAAAATAATAACATGAAGGAAAGTATTTTGCTTATTTAATGTTAAATGTAAAGAGTTTGGGGAAAGCAACTTTCCCCTATTTTAAAAAAGAATTTACTTTCCTTCATTTCCAAGCTTTTAAATATCATTTTTTTTAGTCATCAATGTAAATAGTATATCATCCTTTTATTAATTTATATATAAATGACATTTTCCTACATAAAATACTTTTTGACAAAACAAATGAAGTCTTATATATGCAATACTTTTCCTGCTCATCATCAATCCTACATGTGCTTTTGATACTTGATCTCACATGTGCATTACAATTCATAGTTTATCACAACAATTCATTTTCAAACAGAATAGTAATATCAAATAATAAGAACATTATGCCTTTATTGCATAGCTTTAATTATTTACTTAACAACAATTATACATTTTATATACATAAATAATGAAATCACGCCCCATAGGATATCTAATAACATAGACATGCCCCCATTGTATGGTCACAAACATCCATTCTTCAAAAATTATTCTAATTATACCAATATTGCAATTCAGCATTACAAAATAATTGACAGCATTGCCATGTCTCAATTGCATGCCCTTAAGATCTATCCAATAATAATTTAAATAACCTATATATTTCCCATTATATGTATTATTTAAGTAATTCCATCATACTGACATAAAACCATCATGTGAATGTAAAAGCAATTTCATGTTTACAAACAGATACGTATATATGGACCCACAAAATATATAACTACACACACACACATCAACATTCATACAAAAGTATATTTAAAGATATCAAACTTTAGTGAGGTATACAATCAATTTTAAATGATATTTTTCTTTTTAGGGTTTTGAAATACCCAAATTTGTCAACTTACTAGCTATCCATCAATCTATAAGAACAAAACATGATTAAGTTCAAACCAACAATTTCTTTTCTTATAATTCTTTATCTGATCACTTAATATTTGACTTTAATAAACTAAATCATATATTTCCTTTTTTTTTACTATATTTATTTTCAAAAATCTAAACTTTATACTAAGGCTAGGGTTCTTAGAAAAAGCCTTAAAACATAAAAAAAAATTCATATACTTTAGAAGGGTTTACCTCCTCTTAAGAAGGCCACCTTTAGCTCAGTGGTGATCAAAAAGTGGTGTTTCTCTAGTAAAGAAAGAAAGGTTGCATGCCCTATTTTGCCTTTATTTCTTAACCATAATTTATGGCTTTTCTTACTACTAGAAGGACTTCACTAGCTGAAGGAAGAAAAAGGTTGGTGGTGGTGGCTAGAAGCGGTTAAAAGTGGTGGCTTGATAGAGGGAAAGAATAAGACTGAGAGAAAGGGAGAAATAAAGATGAGAGGGAAGAACAAGAAAGAGTGCTAAGAAATTGAGAAGGCCCATAAGAAAAGAAAAGGAGATAAAGGAACATATATTGCCAACAGGTGCACCAAAATCAAGATTTAGGACAATCCTAGCTATTTGTTTGGTGGAAAAGTTAAAGAAAAAAGTTTCCCATGAAATAAGTGTAGAATAATCTAAAGCAAAATTTAATTTAGACCGCCCATCCTTCATAAAATCCTTTTCTTTATTCAAGCACAACTATTTATCCCTAATTTCATCATCTTTTTTCTTTTGTTATACTTATTAAGATAATTTAATAAATTTAAGAGCTTAAATATTTACATGAATTCATTTGATAAACCCTACCTAAATATTTTACAAACCTTTTAGTCACAAATCTTAAACATTTGCAACTTTATAAAAAATATTATAAAAGTTAAAAGAAAAGTTTGGATGCTATCCTAGTTAAATAAATAATAGTATTATTTGATAAAATCATATGCTTGAACTTTATCATAAGGTAAAATGATTAGTAATAAGACAAGTAAACATACAAATAATTATTTTATTTTTGAAAATTGCTAAAATGAAATAATTTAATATTGCAAACTAATTTAAAACAAATACTTTAGGACTTTTGTTTAAAAAATTTAAAGAAATGGCTAAAATAAATTCAACCATTACACCCAAGAATCTCTAACCTTTTTTAATGGGAGAAATGACAAATTTCTTCCTTGTAAGGTAAGTAAGATCAACCTTTATGATATGCCTCTCTCTCTCACCTTCCTCATCCTAAATAACGAGTTCAGAAGCTATATACGTAGCAAAAGAAAATAAGGTATAATAAATAGCATGGTATAAAAAAATAGGAAGAGGGAACATATTTAAAGGATAGGAAGATCCCACTTGAGGTCTTGCCTATTTTTTTTTGTGTTCTTTAACCTTTTCTTGGTGACAACCTTTTCACCTATCTGACAAAAGGAAAAAATATGATAACATAAGTAATAAGAGGAAATAATGATGAAATAGAATTATACTCACCTTTAGTAGAGGCAACCTCATTAATTTCTTTTTGTCAAGCCTCCTCTTCTCCAACATGAACTTGTGGTAAGCAAAGGACCTTGTTGTCTACTTTCCTTTTGTAGGCTTTATGGTTAACCTTTTTGTCCATTTTTGGATTCTCCTCCTTTGAAGTTTCATCTTCGCCCATAAAGGTCCTTTTAATATGCCCCAAGTTGGCTTATTAAGATTGTTTTGCCAAGGTATCAACATCAGAAATGCCTGGTGTTGCACATAATTTCACATTAAAAATTATACTGAACCTAGTCTATCATGTAGATAGATTAAGTTCAGGTTGAACATAATGGATTGGATGATCAATTGATAGCAATAAAATATAAAACATGTTTTTCTTTTTTCTTTATAAAAGCAACTAAATAGAAATAAGATGCAACAAATTAATAACAAAATTAAAGAGAAAAAATCACAGTAAAGAGAATTACTAGCTCAAGAGATGTTTGGGACTTTAATTAGTTTATTTATCCTAAAAAGCACCTGTAATGTTATTTTAATTTTTTTAATTAACCAAGGATTATCTCAATAATAATCCTTATATTCCTTAATTAATTAGTCTAATCCTAGCACTTAGATTAATTCCTTATTATTCAAGCCCTACACCTAAATAATAATATTAAGATTTAGAAAATGACTAAAATATAATTAACAACCCAACTAGCATGGAATCATTAATTTGGATCTTAATTCTTTTACGCAATTAATATCTTGCCTAAATGTCAAATCACTAAAGTCTAATTATTACTCATTTATCAATTAATTACAATCGAATATCATAATTAATTACCTAGTAGTAGACTACAAAGACAATCAACCAAAGGTTTCTAATTAATAAATTATTTAAAGCAATCATAAACTTGAAAGAGCATAAAATTAAAGGATTGTCAAATTGAAAGTAAATTAATAAGATAAAGTCTCAAAATCAAATAAAATTAAAGATGAAACTCCCTTGAATTGATAGTAGAAAGTTAGCTACTCATGGTGATCTACAATAGAAAAGTTAAAGAATAAAGAATGCTATCTAGAGAAAATGTGTTGTCATTGGAAGCTAAGAACCTTATATATCTGATCTCCAAAGGAGAAAACCTAATTACATTAGGATAGGTTCATGTAGCTTGCTTAATTTGAAAGCTTAAAAGTTATTTTATAAACTAAAATACTATAAGAGTTTACTATAGTAAAATCTTGTAAGTTACCCTTTTAGCTATTATAAGTAAAAGTGACAAAATGGATGCATATCTATGAATCCATCCAATTTAGTCACCTTTGGCTCAATCCAAATCCATCCATTATCTTTAACAAGTCAAATGGATGGGTGGAATATTTATTCATTAAGAAAATTATCATTCATAACTCATCTGTGGATATCCATGACCTATTCATCTTATATTTTTATTTAAATAATTAAAATAAATAAAATCATATTAAATTACAAAAAAATGATGAAATCCCTAAATTTATTACATAGTTACATCGCATAAACATCTTGGTTTCACTTAATCCTTTACTCTATCCTCTCTCTAAAGCTAATGTTGACGTAAACACTAATGCTAGCATTATTGTTGCAACCAAATCTACAAGGGGTTATCTTTTTCTCTATTCTTTGTTCATTTTTTAAGCTATAATAAAGCTACAAATTTATCTTTCTAATTGTCCTCTTTTAAAAACTAAGCTACTAATTTGATATCTTCAATTATTATATTTTCCTTTTTTATATTCTAACGAACATTTCTTTCAAGGTTTGACAAGCTCTACTTCTTTATAAAAGAATTTTAGGTTAGAGTTAATTTTAAGATTTTGCACATTAAGCATCAACTTAAGGTCGATGAGCCATTTCATACTATATTCTTTATAACTAAAACTTTGAAATACAACTTTTTATTTATTTTTTAAAAAAAATAAAGAAATTTTAAGTTATAGATTAGTGATAGTCAAGGAAGAATATGGAAATATTCCTTCAACATGTTTATTTACTCTTCAACATGTTTATTTACTAGTTAGTAAAAAAACTTGTCTAGTTTAGGACAAGGGGTTAAAAAAAAAAGAAGTGTAATTAATTTAGTGGTTGTTCTATTTGTCTTAACTTTAAGGTTTGTTTACCTAATCATAGAAATTTAAAGAGGTTATATGGTGATTGTAGAACATGTTGTGAAAAATGTCATAATGATTTTTGAAATTAAGAAGTTTTGAGGAACTTGTTTTATTCTGCAAAAACTTCTATATTTGTGTCAATTAATCTTTTAATAAGATAAATCCAAAATGGTGTTATGCTCTATCACAAAAAAGTAAGAATGGTTGACATGAACTTTTGAGTCTAAATGTAAAATATTACACAAACTAGTTTATTTATGTAGTTTAACTTTTTAGAAATGATGCCTAAATGATAGTTATTAAAAACTTTGTTTTAATTAGAGTATCAAAATTTGATAATTATGTTTCAAATCTTGTAGAACCATCAAATGATTTTTTTTATTTTTTACAATAATATAGTTTAGAAAAGTGAAACATGTATACATACTACTTTTCTAGTACTTGTGGTTTGGAAGGCGAGGATGCTATGGAAGATGGATATTGGATTTATCAAAAGACATTTAGTTCAAATATTTAAAAATTCAACAATAAGTTAAATTTATTACATTTAGTTGCATAGCTTGGGTAGTTTAAAAAGAAAATTTGAGTAAGGCCTTGAAAGTTGAAGAGATCCATCCATTAACTAAGGAAAATAAGAATGGAAAAAACATGAAGTCAAAGTTAGTTGCACATGAAAAAACATTTGGCCAATTACATTTATTACATCTCTAGTTATTAACATACTTTGAACTAAAAATATGGTTTAATCAGACCCATATCCAATTTATATTAATATGCGTTACCTACAACTTAGCTAAAATTATTTTGTTTCCTATTGTTATTTGAAAATTGTTTTCAATTACTTATTGTAGATAGTTTCTTACTTTTTTTAAGAAAAATTAGTGCGTTCTTTAAACATAATATAATTGAGGATTTAGACTATGAAGAGAATAGTTCAAGTTTAAAGAAGTCTAGAACTTTTATTATGTAGGATGAGTTTGATACAATAATGGATGTAGATAGGACACCTAAAGTAAGATGCAAAATATGCGGAATCAAATATATAAGCAAATTTATTTCTGGTACATCTAACATGAAACATCACTTGGAAAACAAGAAGATAGAAAAAAAAAAAAGGTTGTCCTTTGGATTGAAATACATATAAGGAGTTTATGATCGAAGTAGTTATCATGCATGACTATCCGTTTTCATTTGTAAAGCATGAAAGGACAAGTAGTGGCTTTAAATTTTTTAATGAAGAAGCCCCTTTTATTTGAAGAAACACTTTTAAATTAGATATAATCAAGGTTTACAAAAATGAAAAAGAGAAATCGAAAGGTAGCTTGGCATCACTTGGTGTGAGGGATTTGTTTAACTTCAATTTTTTTTTGTTTTCAATAACCATAGATGAATACATGGTGATAACAACACATTATGTTGATGAACATTGGAAATTACAAAAAAAAAAATATTAAGTTTTACAAATGTTCCCCCATGTGCACTAGTGTTCTTTTAGCCAAGAAACTTCTTGGGATATTAAAGGAGTAGAAAGTTGAGAAGAAAGTGTTTTCACTTCCATTGGATAATCCATTGTACAATAATGTTTTGGTGAATACACTTAAAATATGTCTTGTATTTGAAAATTCATTACCTTAAAATGGTGAGTTATTTCATATTCATTATAGAGCATACATTCTAAATTTAATCATTCAAGATAGGCTAAAAATGATTGAAGGTATAGTGGATAAGATATAGGAAAATGTAAAGTATATTAAAGGTTTAGAAACAAGAAAAGTTAGATTTGTAGAATGCTTTTCTTTATTATCTTTTTTAAGTAATAAAAAGGTTTTGACAAGAAGTGCAAGCAGGGTGGAATTCAACATACCTAATGTTGGATAATGCCTTAGCATTTTAACATGCTTTTGTGTATTAGATGTGATTGACCTAAATTACATGACTTGCTCATTAGATGATGAATGGAATGGAGTTGAAGGGATTTCAAGGTTTCTAAAACCTTTTTATGAGATCACCACACTTTTCTATAGCAAATTTATATTTTCAAAAGGTATAGAGAATACAATTAAGACTTTTAGAAAGGTTGATGGACCTCACAATAAGGGTGGTGATGATATAATTACCAATATGGTGAAGAAAATGAAATTGAAGCTTGATACATATTAAGAGTGTTAAAGTATGGTTTTTTTCATTTTAAGTTATTTTGGATGCTTGATGCAACTTACAAATTATTGAATATGCATTTAAAAAGATATATGGCTCAATAGGTCAAGAAAAAATGACATGGTAAAGATTTCTAAAAGGTTGCATCTCCTTTATGATAAGTATGTATCCTCTTTTAACTCTATTGGTCAACAAAACTTATTTGCATTTAGTCATGACAATCAAGGTACAAATGATAATAGGGATGACATGTCGGACTTCGAAAATTTTGTTAACTATTTTAATCACCCATAAGCAAGTCACACTTAGCTTTGTACTTGGAAGAGAAAAGGCTAAATTATAAGCAATATCCTGAGAGTTGGATGTCTTAGGCTTTTGGAAAATAAAACAAAATCATTATGGTGAATTATCATTGCTAACCAAAGACATATTAAGTATACCTATTATAAAAACTGCCTTAGAGTTGGCTTTTTTAGTATTAGAGGTTGCATTATTGATAAATATGAGTTCTCTAAAGCCAAAAATTATAGAAGTAATTTTATATGGAAGCAATTTTATGTACCCAAGACTAGTTATCTAAGGAAGGTTGTTTTAATATATAAATATGTTCATCTATATTTTCCCTGCACTTTATTGTTTATTTATTCATTTTATCTTTGTATAATGTTGCATGAAATTGAAGAGGATGAACTTGTAAAAGATTTTACACAAATTTCAATATCCAAACAATATGGCATCGATGATGAATGTGGATAGATATATACTTTTGACCTTATGTTTTCATTGATTTGGTGTAGTTTAAAATTGTTAAGTATTGCAATCTTGTTTTATGCTTTCTTTTTATCATTAGCAACATAGGTAGTACTAGCTTTTTGCAACATAGAAAGTAATGGCTTGGAAAATCTAAATGTTTTTCTACTTTAAGAATAGTCTCTCTATAAAGAGTTGACATTCTTTGTCAATATATGGTCATCTTTTCCAATTCTTTACCAATATATGTGGTTATCTTTTTTATGTTTTAGTATTTCTGGAACTTATTATCCTATTTGTAATGTTTTTCCCCTTGAAATAACTAGGGCCCTCCTCTTGTTTAATAGTAAGAAGGAATTTTTATATCAAATTTGGAATTTTTTTTCTTTTTAAAGTTTTTATATTCTTAGCCAATATGTTCATGAAACCATAATAGACAAACACTTTATTTGTATATCATCTATAAAAGTAAAAGGTTGAATGATATAATTTGTAAGAATTTAAATTTTTATTTTTTTATTCTGTTTGCCTATACTAGTTTGTTAATGCATTTGACATTTTTAGGTTTACAATTGCAATCAAATGCTCATAGTGGAAATAATGGATTTGGGTTGCCATAAGTGTTTTTTATTGTTTATTTGGCATTATGTTAATGCCTATTTTTTAAGGTATTATTTGGCAAAGTCAAGTATGGGACTACTTTTCCTACAATATGCAACTTAGGCTTCGTTTGTTTTTTTGAAAAGTATTTTCCTTAGAAAAATGTCATTTGTATATATGTTAATAGAAAGATGATATGCTATTTATATTAATGACTAAAAAAATAATACCTAAAAGCTTAGAAATGAAGGAAAGCAAATTCCTTTTGGAAAAGGGGAAGTTGCTTTCTTCAAATTTTTCATATTTAATATTAAACAAAAAAATACTTTCTTTTTGTTTTAACATTTTATAACCATATTTTACAAAAAATGTTTTTCAATAAAACAAATAGAGACTTAGTAACATTTGCTTTTCTTGGATTAGTTGATTACTTAGTTCTTGATTAAACTATTAGAATATTTCTTTTCATATTTTTCTATTTCTTTTGGAATTATGAATAGTTACGTATGCTAAAATTTTCATGCATGAAGTGGATTCCTTTTACAACTTAATTTTGATATGTTATTGTTTTCATCAACTTGTTTTTTATATTCATTTTAAAATTTTGGAATTTAAGTAAACATTTGACATTTAAATTACTAAGAAGGTGTACCTTTTAATTTTTTATATTTCAAAATTTAAAGAATTACTAATTTTATGTTTATTTAGTTTTCATCCTTATACATGTTGTAATTTGATATGAAGGAAAATTCATAAGAAAAAAAAGGATGAAAATGTATCAATAAAAATATTTTATCTTAATTTATTAGTGCTTTCAATTTAGCTATGTTTATTTATGTAATTAATCAATAAAAAAATTAAAAATGAATTTTGTTATGTTTATTTATGTAATTAAGTAATAAAAATAAATTTTTTAGTGTTCATTTACATCATCAAGTAATAAAAATAAATTAAAATTTAAGAAAAGAATTAAAATATAATTTAAAATTTTAATAGTAAAATTAGGTTAATAGAATAAAATATAAAATAATAATAGTTAAATAGGTAAATAAATGAATTTTGTTTAACTTTTTACTTATGGGTCATGGATCAATTGACAATCTACATAAAAATTTAATTAGGTCATAAATGAATAAATAGGTAATTGTCAGTCCATCCATTAGTGACCCAATCCAAATTCATCAAACTCATCTATTCACCATCCCTAATTGTAATATCTTCAAAACTATATGATTTCATTAAAATAAGTCTTGAAATATGATTGAATAGATGTTAAGTAACATTAGGCGTTGATTTAACACCATTTAGACTCCTAAAACCCTATTTATTCCTGAATAATTACAACTGAGTCAAATTAGGTAACAACAATGAATCTTCTTTTTGGCTAAATATGAACCTCCAAACAATTTGAATTGGATTCCAGCCATAATATAAAAATTATAAAGCTTTTCTTAAATTTTCAATGCCATAAAGATCACCCCAACTGGACTTTTATAATTTAAGTTACAATAAAAAAATTTGAATTAATATTAAAATTCAACATTAACTAAATAATCCACTAACATTCCAAAATCATAACCCACTTACAAAATAAGGTCAAATTCACTAAATTAAGCACATGTAACACTCTAGGAAGTAGAATATAAGAGAAAATAATATAAGAAATAATGTAAATATTAAATTTCTCCATTTTATCCTTTGCATGTACTTGTGCTAACATAACTTTATTCAAAACTAAAGAACAAAATACCAACTTTCCAATGACTTCAAGATCATAAAATTCATAGGCAAGAAATAATAAGAGCCTTCAAGAATCATAATACATTATGAAGAACAATCTTGAAAAACTCAAAATTAATCAATATAGCAACTTCATTTAAAAAAGATAAATCAAATTAGTAGACCTTTACAATAATTCACTTTTAAGTATTTAGGGTAAGTGTTTTATTCAAATTCATTCCATGAAATTACTTTATCATATGTTTGTTTATCATCTAATTTTCACTACTCAAATCATATATATATATAAATTAAAAGATTTCATTAAAGGTTGTTATAAGGCTAGAAAGAAAAGGAAAGAAAATTCACAAATATGATATTAAGAAATTAAAGAAATTAAAAGAGCACTTGAAACATAAACATGGGCTCACAAATAATTATAACTCAATACAACATCATAAATTCTACTCAAATATTCATTAACTTATTTCTTTTTCCTTTCCCAAAATTTTCTACCTTATTCCTTTTTTCTTTTTTTTTTCTTTTTTTCATTTTTATGGCAATTTTCTATTTTTTTCCTTTTTCTTTTTTTTAAACTAAACCTTGAAATTAAAGTTAATAATTTTTCATATATTTCTCATACTCTACAAATATAAACCTTTACACTTATTCAAATATTCATCTCATAAAGATCTCAAATGCTTATTGGAAAATATATTAATAAGCAAAAAATCAAAGAAAATGCAATTAGGATCAAGATGGCTTATTAAAGATAAATTTACAAGGTTAGCTATTTGGCAACTAACTCATACTAAAAATGCTTTCATCATATTTATACATACATGTGTAAATGTAATCTCAAATTGATCAAAATAACTTCTAGAAAAATAAATCATATAAGAGCATTATACATAAGAAAGAAAGAAAGAAAATAGTATAAATTTTCAATAAAAAAACTCAAAAGCTCCTAAAGCAAGATATGCTACCAAATTTCAATATACCAATCCAAAATTTATATGTTAACCAAATTCAAAAAGTAAGATAATTCATTCAATCATGTTATAAAACCATCAAACATTTATTAATTTCTACTAATAAAAAATGCAAGCTTTCAATCAATGAAAAATAACTAAAATGACTAAAAAAATAAGGAAAACATATAATTTTTTATTTTTTAAAAAACTTAAAATCATTAAAAGAAAAAGCATGAAAGAAATCCTAATAATCTCCCCTTATACTTAAATCTCACATTATCCTTAATGTAAAGTATATAGAGAACATCTAGTCATGGACAAGTAATATAAAAAAAAATAAAGGATAAAGAATGCAAATTTGAGAACTTAGGTTACCACCAAAGAAATGCCTTTTTTTCCATCTTTGGCTAAACACAACAATTTATTCAATCAAGCTTCAATTCATAAACAATTTCTTCAAATAGTTCTAATGATGCACACTTCAAGTGATCATGTAAAGGATTCACTTTCAAAATTAGTCTACCTATCAACTTTTTGCTAAGTGCCAACCTTAGATCATTTTTTTTTTTGCAAATTAGAATCATCCTACACTATGATATCAACTTGTTTAATAGAAAAAATTGAATGAACTTTCCAAGGATTTTCCAAAACTTTAGAAATATTGAATTTGTTTATTGTTCTATCATGAACATCAAATTCTTATTATGTTCCATCAATCTCCTTTTTGAGCATATTTATTTCCACCATTTTAAAAGTTTCCAAAACCTCTTCTTCTTTTTCTTTTTCATGGAATCTTCAAGGCTATGAGGAAAAGAAGAAAGAATTGAAAAAGTAAAAAAAGATATTAACTTAAATGCAAATTATACCTTAATAATAGAATCCTTTTTCTTTTTCTTTTTCTTTTTCTTTTAGTTTTGTGTTTATTGAATAAGACGTGGAAGATAGTTGTCTTGCATATTGAGTTTCTAATCTACTTATTATAGTTACAAGCTAGCTAATTTGTGATCTCAAGTTCAGAATACTGAACTTTATCATATCACAACCTATCCCAAGGCAGATGATCAATGTAGGGAGTTGTTTCTCACAATAACCTACTAGCATTTCTTAAATGTTAATTTTATTTATCATATGTAATCATGCTTTTTAAAAAAAGAATAATATAGTTTTGAGAACTTGTTGTAGAACCTACAGTATATATTCCTTAATATGCAATTGTCTTATTGTCCTTGAGATCTACCTTAACACCAAAGATCTTGTACAGGCCTACTTTTAATCTATCTAACAATAATTGGGGATCTAGAAGGATAGACTAAAAAAATGAAAATAAATAGTAAGAGAAGAACGGGATGAGTTTCCATGAAACCTAATGAGTAAACATTAATCAATAAGGAGTATTATTTTTAAAATAAGTAATAGTACTAACATTTAGAAATTTCATCTAGGAAATAGTCATATTCTTGTACCTCTGTAAAGGATCGGGAGATTTCTATGAATTACCTATATAATGGACAATTTAACACAAGCATATACATTTTTTATATTCTAAATAAGGCCTCTCTAAGCATTATCACATTCAAGCTCATAGAATAATCAATCTTACACTCCACCACTTTCATCAAATACTCATATAATAGCATTACATGTAATTTTCATTAATAATACATTGTCTTGTAATTATTAGCACTCATTGGTGCCATTATCAAAATGCACACATTTATCCATAATGTATTCATATTATGCAATGCATAAGGCAAACAAATAAGAAAGCAATGTAAATCTCCTTGTAACTCTTGGTCAACCTTATTCCTTCATAAATAATTACCGGTATCTAATATTCAATAATCATATTTTCCTTATTACACTTTCTCTTAACACAATTCATATTTGATTTCTTTCTCATGTCATAGCTCAAGCTATAGTGACCATTTTCTTTCACATCAACACCATGCCATAATACATGGCTACTGACTCTTTTCATTTTATAAATAACAAGACAATTTCATTCATGTCACATTTCATGTATCACAACATCTCTAGGCCTCATTTCAAGGCAACAAATCATGCATTTAACTTAGGAACATCACATCCTACTTTAACCCCTTATAAAATATGATAACATCAAGCAGACTAAACATAGTTAACTACATACTCAACTATAGAAGCCTTTATGAGCCATAGTTAACTATTGCTTAGGACTCTATAGATTTCTTTGAAAATATCACCTTTTACTTGCAAATTTCAAGCATTATTACATTTAATACCTAACGAAATTTCATCTTATCAAGAATGCACATTCATATCACTTTAACAAAGTCATTTCCATTATCTATTTCAAATAATTACCATAAATCAACATAATATTCATACATTTATGCTAATACTCAAGAAAAAAATAAAATAAGAAGCTTAAATGCTTAAATATTTGAAATTTACCAAATAGAGCTAGAATACTCACCTAGTATAGGGGAAGATTTTGAAAGGCTAGTTTTGTTGTATCTTAGCCTTTGATTAGGGGAAGAAATTAATAAAAGTCAACAATTCTCTTACTTAATTGATAGAGGTAAGTAAAGAAGAAGAAGATAAAATAGAGTAGAAGGAAAAGGTTAAGGTTTTGAGGAAAGTAAGAAAAATATTAAGTGTAGGTTGATGTTAGGGTTAAACAAAGGCAAGGATATTTTTGTTCTTTTATTGTAAATCTTCTCCATATTTATCTATTTACCTTTAACCACTTATAACTTCTAAATTTTTTATATTAATTATTTCTACTCATTAGTTTGCACAAAATTTCACATTAAAATTTATTCAATAAGTTAATTTTCTTTTACTTACTATTTTATTCATATTTCTTATCACATCTTGTCCATTTAATATAAAATTTCTATTCTAATTCTTACTGCTAAAATTCATTAATCATTCCTTTTTTATGAAATAAAACTGTAAGATTCTGTAGAGGGTGTAACAATACTTTTCCCTTCAAAAGAATTCATTCTCAAATTCTTAGGATCTCACTCAATTCGTATAAGTTTAAATTTTACTAACTCTAAAAATTTTTCGAAAACACAATAATATTACAATCTCAGCATTTAGTTGAGATGCTTTATTAACTTAAGAAGTTTATATATTAGTTTGTTGCATAGTTATCAAATTCCTAAGCATTTTGTATAATAGCACAACATCATTTCATTCTTGCATTCATGTTAAAACACACTATTAACTCAAGGAGTTTATTCGTTAAGTTTATGTTTTAACACTAATTCTTGAGGCCTATTCCTAATTTACTCATTTTTTTATAATAAAGTTACTTTTCCTCAATTACCTCTCAATCGAAAAATGTTAGGGTTTCTATTTATTCAATACATTTACTATATCTCTTCTAACATATGTTTTCTTTTACACTTATTTTTTTCTCACTATGAAGCCATAAGTTTGGCTCGCACATATTATATGACCATCTTTGTTAACCATTCAAAAAAGGTTAGGTTGGATTCCATTTAGCATAAATGGTTCTATTAATACTATTTATTATGTTCTTATATGAGCACTTCTTGGATTTACCCTTATGTTACCATCACCCTCACTATACAAGTTTTTAACTTTGTGCATTACTATTTGCTTTTAGGTCTACACCACATATTAATGAGAAATTTGAAAAAAAAATTCTAATTAAAGAGACCATTTATCCTTCACAAGTATAAAACTAATTTTTTTTATGATTTATAAAATATATTCTTACTTTTCTATTCACTTTCCTTTAATCTAATCATACATTTGATACAATCATTCTACTCCTATTTCTTCTTTGATGTTAATACATAATTCCCTTAATACTATGATTCTATGAAAATAACTTTAGTCCCCTTTCACCAATCTTATCTTAGCTTCATAAGTAGGTCTCCTATATTCATTTCACTAAGGGTGGTAACTATTAGGCATTAAAAGTAACTCAAGGTTCATTATCATACAAAAATATAGATAAACATACTAGCCAAAATATGAATTTCACTTATTAATGTTCTACAATACCTTCTCATGCACTCTCTTTAACCTTAAAAATTAGAATAAACATATACAACACGTATAAAGATTTAAGCATTGACGTACTTGTGAAATTTCTGCACTAAGGAATGCAAAATACCTTATATAGATAAAGGGTAACTTATAGTTCAAATATCCTATCATTAAGGTTATTCATCCACTGAGTTCCCAATGGCCTAGAATAAATGAAACTATTATTCAAGGGTTAACATACAATTGTTCGACATGATCTTACCATTCCTTATAGCCTTCATATCATTACTTATATAAATAATATTTCCCATAATAATATATTTGACTCAAAATCAGTAGCAATAATATTCATAGTCCTAATAATGTCAATATTAATATCAATCTTTATGATGGTAACTATGATAGTATTAATAATGGAAATATTAGTATCACTTATAATAATAATGATGATGATGATAGTAGTAGTAGTAATAATAATAATAATAATAATAATAACAACATTAGTAATATTTATAACATAGTAGGGTAATACTAGCATAAGCAAGCAAACAAAGTACTAGATTAATCAACTCATAAGATAACACAAATATTCTAAATTATAACACACATAAGATTGGTTTAAATCATAACATTATATGACCTTAAATGCTTGCTTTAAAGGTTATACCTCTAAACATGTTCTCTAATAGGTTCTATGTCAACCACTTAATCATTTTTCAAAATTCTAACCCTTTCTCTTTAATGCAAGTTACTATAATGAACTACCTTGTTACTTTGTTTAAAATAATTGCCAGTATTATCAAAGGAATTAAGCCCCTAAGGGTGAGGTGTTATCAAAGTAATAGTATTGCATCATTACTTTTGAACTCTTAATTTTAACTTAATGATGGTGATGGGTAATTTTTAAATACATTCCACATTGCACGTTTCAAACTCATCCTCTAAAGGATACTTTAATGAGTGTTGATTACTCTTAACGTTTCCTCTAATTTGGATTTTTACTTAATTAAAGGGTTATTTGATCAATCTTATTAATATGTACTTCTAGAAACTTGAAGTTCTAAGGTAACTACAAAAACATCTTAATACTTAGTTGCTTTATTAAATCATACTAAACCAATCTCTAAATTCTTGATGATCTCATTTTTATGCCTTCACAGCCCTATTGCATTTTGTTGTCATGACCCACCTGGTCCTGATCAACATGGGTCCTATTCCTAATATTCATAAGCCTATCTAAATCTACTTTTGGTATCATCACATAGTAACAAGTTGATTAATTTAATTATTTGATTTTACTAGTTGAATATTTACAAACACAACTTGTATTTTAGTAATGCAAAATATCTATAAAGCCTAATATTTATCTCTGATTATTTTTTTTATCTAAATTATGGCTACTTAAATACACTACCTAAGAGGACTTTACTACTAAACTATTGGTAGTGGCTGGGGAGCTTCAATTTGAGTATCTATAAAATATTTAAATTAAAAAAGTGAGACTTTTTCTCAGTAAACAAATAGTTTGCTTAATTAAACAATTTAAACCTTAAATATTTTCTTTCTCATCTTATGTCTTATTTCATTCAACATCAACAACTATATTATTAAATAAATGATGATAACAATATTCATAATCAATTTCACACATATGGAATAACAAATAACCACCTTGTGCCTATCAGTTATTTTTATCTATTCATAAATCTAACCTTATTCCTTTAAGCATCTTGTCCATTCATAAACATATATCTGAGCCTACTACTGATATTACATTTCATAATGATATCTCAACATAAATCACATTTAACAATACTCAATATAACACATTTCATGTCATTCACACCATGATGATTCAATCAAATTTCATTTATTTTATCACATGTAATATATGCACCATTAACCATCATTCTTATGATTTATATATATTTAAATATATATATTTTCATGAATTAATCTTACATATTAATGTGCAACTTATTCATAGAGAAATCAAGATGATATTCGAGTATGGTACTCGAATGTAGGATTCTAAGAATAAAGCTTACATTCAAATACCATATTTGAATAATGGTAATCAAAGAGCACTTAAAATTTGAATAGAGTAAGTAAGTATGGCTTATAGAACATTGGTTCTCAAATCATATCCAAGTACTATATCAAAATATATATAGGTAGAGGCATGATCTTACTAACTATTTAACTACAATAGTTGAATATGGCTAATCGAAAGTGACTTCCAGGATCATATTCAACTATTGTAATCAATTATATTCTAGAATTTTCTAGAAATTCATGCGATTTTAAAGAACTCAAGAGCAAATCTCTAATTCAAATTCTTATGCACAACATTCATTCAACAAAGAACACATTTTCAGCATTTTTAATGCTTTCAAAACTTAAAACAACAGATGATTCAACTAACCACCAATCAATAATCTTAAATCATCAAAATTTCCTAAATATTACCATATAGTTTTCATTAATAAGAAATTACTAACAATATTTAACTTCTACTTACATTTGTTGATAAAGGAGATGAAAAGGTAGAAGGAAAGTAACTAGTTAGCACTAAACACATTTGATCAAGTAAAAATAAGAAATAACTCATGCAAATCCTTAACTCCCCTTTTTATCCAAAATTTAGTAATCAAGAAATTACTTTAATTTGATTTTAGGATTGTGAGTGATTTGATAATTAGAAACTAATTCTTACAAATTTGGGAAAAGCGAAAATGAAAGATGAAATGAAGAGGAAGGAGTTAGTAATGAAAAGATGAAATGCTGAAGGAAAATGGTAAGTTAGGTGATTTAAGTGGAATAAGGGTAATTTGGTAATTATTGGTCTAACCAAAGGTAAACATGGAAAGTCAACACCTAAATCTCCCCCAAATATTCCTACTTACTTCTAATTTCACAAGACCTCAATACTAACCTAATTATATTTTTTTTTATTATAAGATCATATATTCTTAATTTAAACACCATCCTAAACACATTTATAAAGAATTTCAATTACTGACATGTATATGTAATTAATAAATAAATAATTAAAATAAAAAATTTTAAATATTACAGGCATAACATTTGCATACTCCTAATTTCCTATTAATTATAGTTGTACACTGCCTATTAGATACTAACATTTGACTAACGAATTTTTGCTTCTTATCCTTTTGTTGACAAACCCGAAACATGACCCCTTTTAATCCAACTAAATTCACTAATTCCACACATGATTTTATACATTTTACCTTGTGACACAAAAGATTTATCCCTTTTACATCAACTAGTTACTGAACATACTATTATGTAAGCTATCTCAAGGTTTACTCCTTATATCTACATATCATTTAATGACTCTTAAGCATATTACCTAATTGCCTTCTTGTAAAATTTTCATCCATAATTTCCTAACTATAACATTTATTAATCCTATGAGGACACTGGTTCTATATGTTTCCATCATCACATTCTCTTGATTTATGGTTATTAACTTATTTACATTATACTTCCAATATTTGAATCTTTTTTTTCTATTATTGTGCCATAATGACCATTTAATTCTCTAGTTATTATATCCTAAGATCTCAACTACTTAAATTTCATAAAGCAAGGTCTCACATCTTTATTAAATAAGAAACCTATAAGTTATCATAATCAAATTAACCTATTAACACCTAGATTTGAATTCATGTTTGGCTCTTAGGCTTTAAACCCCTATGAACTCAACATTACTTCTATGCACTTTCTTAATCACTTTTCCTTCAACTTCAGTTTGGATGATATCCTTAGACTTTTTCAAAAGTATGAATTCACAACTCTATACATTCTCGAGCATATAATTTTAGTTACATGTACTTGGCTACAATTAGAGTCACACATTTAATACTACTCTAATTGCATATCTAGTTAGTAATTAAACTTCACTTCTATAATGTCATCAACTTACGAATGTAACATTAATATTAATAAATTTACAGTTATTCATTTGCTATATCCATCTAGAAGATGTAATTTCTAAAATTATACAATCAATTACATTTTGTCAATATTATTGGTGTGTGTCTTAGGAACTAATCATATAGATGATTGAAATAATATACAATGTATTATGTTTTATTTTAGTCAATGCAATTATTATATTATTTTATTTTTATTTTATTAATTTTGTATAATTTATAACTTAATATAATAATTGTCCCTGTAATAATTTTACTATTTCTAAAATGCCCCTAGTCAAGTATTATTATAAAAGAGATAGTAATAGTACATCGAGACTGACATGTATAGTAACTGATGATTATGAATCATGGATATGTGATATCAAGTCAATACATGAGTACATTGTTAGTGAACAGATGTACTAGACTAACCTAATATGAGAATACTGCATGGATAAGACTTGTATCATTAGTAGTTTTCATATAGTCACAATTGCATATAGTCCTTTGACCTGAAATTACTACGGTTCCCTACATGAGGGGTTACTCACTTTGATGTCATCCTATGTCACCTTTAATCGGGATGACAAGTAGGGCATTGATTGGGTGTGTCACGAATCATGTAGAGGGAAGTGAGTGATGTAGATAGAATTTTGTTACTCTTATAAAAAGGAGATATATCCTTAGGCCCCTTGATTGAGTAAGACTTATAAATGCATGACTATGCTCAAATAGATCAATATGTGATATTGATCATTTGTTTTGAAGTCTACTCAGTATCAAGAAATATAAATTGAACTTTGAAGAGGATGACACATTCTATGCCTCTAATTCAATTTGGATATTATTACAAAAAGGATTATGATACAAAATGTTGATCATGTATTAGGTGGATATCGAATTACAAACATTCTTACTACTTAAGTGGCAGTGATGTATTACTAGATACCGCTCACTGTCTATGGCTCAATAATGAGTCATTATCAATGTAGTAAAAATTTACAAAGTCACACAAAAGGAATAGGAATAAGACAATAATTAATTGGACTTTAATTAGATTGATATCCAATTAATTGGACTTATTTTTGTACATATATATATTATTAAATAATAATATATTTTTTTACGTAATAAATATAATTATTATTATGTGATATTATTTTATATTAAAGTAATATCAAATAATTACGTTATCAGATTTTAGATAAATATATTATGAGATAATATTATTTTGATATTTGATAACTATATGTAATTATCTAATATTAAGATATTTATATTATGAGATAATATTATTATCTAATATTAGATCATTAATAAATAAGTCTTATCTCTCCTCATTATCTCTAGAATAAAGATAAGATAAGTTGTTAAGTGTGATTAGAATTTTTTGGAGGCATTATCCTAGTAGGACTGGGATTGTGGCTTGCCTATGTTCTACAAAAGGGGACTTGAGGGCACCACTTTAAACACGCTCATAAGCTTCCATAAAATCCTAAATCACTCAGAAAACATCCAATCCTAAATCCTAGATAGAAAAATACATCCTAGCATATTCGTGGAGGGTGAGAGGTCATTGTTTACTCTGTGTAGATACCATAGAGACACTGTACCTTTCGACCAGCATTTAATTCATCCTCTCTCTCAAGTTTTGATCAGTTGAAACACGAATGCCCAATAGGTAAAATCCTAATCATTGATTTATGTCTTTTGCATGGATCTTAGATAGAATTCAGATTAAATTTTGAATTTTCATTACGTATGATAATCCAAATTCCAACAAATATAGTTTCCTTGTATTTCTTACAAAAACTACCAAGGGTTAACTTAGTCATTCTTATTTCCATATTGTAGTTTCTCAAACATCCTCACATTAAACTATATAGATAACCTGTTAAACTAGCACTTATGATCTCCAATATTCACTTGTCAATAGGCCCTTAAATCATATTTCCTACTCTTAACATCTTGGGATCAAATGTCTAATATGTGTGGAAGGCAAGCCACAACATTTGGCTTATTCACATACACACACACACATGCACACATTAAAAAAAAAAGAATTAGGGAATTTACAAGCCCTCATCTCACCATGTTCTACCATGGTTTAAAAGGATTTAATGTGTACCTTTACATATAGCTATGACTATCACTAGCTATATTACCTTTAATTCTAATGCATGTCCTTTCTTATGAACTTGGAAATAAAATATATGAAAACTCAATTGTTAAGATGCTAGATGTCACTACTTTATATGGCTTGAGGATGACTTTTCCCATGTCACCTAAGTTCATAAGATCAGTCTAAGAGACTACTTTAACTTCCTATAAATTAGATCACTAGGCCCTTTCCATAATGTTTGAATTAAGTTAAAATTTAAGTGATCATTACAACATTCCAACACCATAAGTAATTATGTATCATGCTACTACTGTGTGATAGAGACCATCAAGACATTGGTAAGCACACAATTATACTTTTGATCAAATATAATCACTAATCATCAAACAACCCATTTGTTATTTCACTTTAATCATGTTTATAACTTAAACCAAGAATTTTCATTTATTAAGGCATTACAATAGCTTTAGGCAAAAATGATACTCACATAGGTTGTCCTCAATTACTTGCAATTGAAAGTGGCCCATAGAGTTTTTGGCATATGAAAGTCATTAACAAGTCCACTCATGTCCCATTTCGATAGTTGTTAGCCTATTATTAGGGACTTATGCTTTCAAATTACTTACTTGGACAATTAAAGACATCTGTACCATGATTTCAAATAGCATATACCCATCTAAGCCCTGAGCCATGCTTTAATGCCACCTTTATCCCGATTCATCCTAAGGCACATGATCAATGTAGGGAGTTATTTCTCACAACAATTTACTAGCCTTTTCTAAATACATTTAAGCTAATCAACATATGTAATCATGCTTTAAAAAAAAGGATAATGTAATTTTCAAGAACTTATTGTAAAATCTATGTGAAGTGTTCTTTTATTTGTAACTATTTAACTATCCTCAAGATATAACTTACCACTAAAAATCTTGTACAAGCTTGCTTTCAATCCATCCAAATGTTACCTAAATGATAGAATCCTAAAAAAAAGGAAAATAAACAGCAAAAGAAGAAGGGGTGAGTTTCCATAAAATTTAGTAAGTAAACATTAATTAATAAGGAATATTATTTTTAAAATAAATAATAGTACTAACATTTAGGAATTTTATCCAAGAAAATGATCATATTTTCATACCTTGCCAAAAAAGGAGAAATTTCTATGAACTACCTATCTAACGGATAATCTAATACAAGCTCATACATTTTTATATTCCAAATGAGGCCTTTCTAAGCATTATTGCAATTCAAACTCATAAAATAATCTAATTTTATGCTCCACCACATTCATCAAATACTCATATAGTAACATTTCATGCAATTTTCATTAATAAAACATTCACTTGTAATTATTAGCACTCATTGGTGTCATCATCTAAATACACACATTCATCATGTCTACATTATGCAATGCATGAGATAAATAAATAAGAAAGTAATGTAAATCTCTTTGTGACTCTTTATTAACCTTATACCCTTGCAAGTCTATCCTTGTGGCTTTTGATTAACTTTATCCTTATAAACTATTATCAAGATCTAATGTTTGATAATCACATTTCCATCATCACACTTACTAATAGCATAATGCATATTTGATTTTTTTTCTCATGTCATAGTTCAAGCTATAATTAACGTTTTCTTTCACATTAACACCATGTCTTAATGCATGACCATATGCTCATTTCATTTCCTAAATAACAAGACAATTTCATTCATATCACATGTCAAGCATCACAACATCTTTAGGCCTCATTTCAAGGTTATATATCATGTATTTGATTGATAATTATTAATTAATTATTAATCAACTTTGTGTTTAAGAACATCTCATTCCTTTTTTCTCCTTATATAATATGATAACATTAAGTAAACTAGTTATAATTAATTATATAATCAATTATGAAAGCTTCGTAAGCAATTCTAAGGACCACAATTAACTACCGGAGGTGTAGAGATAATTTTGGATGCTCATAGTCAACTATAGAGATCTATAAAGCGATTCTTAACCTTGTAAATAATTATGTAGTTGATTATGCCTGTTCATAATGCATGTTTCGGCATATAGTTAGCTATTGCTTTGGATTTCATAGATTTTTTTTCAAAATATCATTATTCATCCACAAATTTCAAGCATTTATTGTATTTGATACCCAACCAAACTTTATTTCATCAAGGATGCACACTTACATCATTTTAGGAAAGTCATTTCCTTTATCCAATTCAAATAATTACCATAAATTAACGTAATATCCATACATTTATGTTCATATTCAAGAAAAACCTAAAATAGGAAACTTAATTGCTTAAATCTTTGAAATCTACCAAATAGAACTAGAATATTTACTCACCAAATATAAAGGAAGATATTGGAATGTTAGGATTGTTGTACCTTGGCCTTTAATTAGAGGGAAAAATTCATGAAAATTAACACTCCTTTTACATAATTGATGGAAGACATAGAGAAGAAGAAGAATATGGAAAAGAGTAAAAGGAGATAGTTAAGGTTTTGAGGGAAATAGGGAAAATGTTAAGAATAAGTTGAAGTTTGGGGTTAAATAAAGGTAGAAGATTGTTTGTGCTTTTGCTTTAAATCTCTTCCATACTTACTTATTCACCTTTAATCATTAATAACCTTTAAACATTTTGTTTTAACTATTTTCCTTACCTAGTTTGCATAAATTTTCACATCAAAACTTATTCAATAAATTAATTATTTTTTATTCAATACCTCATTTATATTTCTTATCATTTCTTGTCCTTTCCATCTAAAATCTTCATTCTAAGTCTTACTATTAAATTTTATTAATTATTCTTTTTTTATGAAATAAAACTTAAATTCTAAAGAGGGTGTGACATATCTATTATTGGAACTACTCTATCGCTTATTAGAAATGCATTGTAAAATTCTTGACAAGGTCTTCCAATAAGTGTCTAGTTTAGGAGCATGATTTACTGGTAGTTTGGGTGAACTAAAGTGTTGATATTGACTATGACCCATTTGGTTATCATAGTTAAAAATTAAATGTTTTTCCTAGCCTAGGTTGTAAGAATTGGAATACAAAGCATAATAGCTCTAAGGTGAGCCTAGAAATCTTCTCATACATATTTAAGTGTCATGCAATTGTTGTACATCTAATTGATAAATAAAAGAGGTAGCTTAGAAAAATATTGCTCAATTTTAGATATAGGCATCTCATTAAAGTAATTATAAAAGTTATATTTTTTAATCATATCCATTTAATTTATGAAATTTTCTCATACTTTTAGGATTAAAATTCAAGTTAAAATCATGAAGGAACAATTCATACACTAAGAATAATGAAAATTGATTAAAAAAATAAATCCACAAAATAGAAATATTCGTAAAAAAATACCAAAAAGTTGAAAAATAATATCAAATGATGCTTTTTAGTTGAAAAACCTTAGCCTAAAATGTTTCATCCCTATATTCCATAATAAATTTTGTTACCTAACACCATTGACAAATATGAGAAATAACAAAAACTAAGCAAAAAAGGATTAAAATTAAAGAAAAAGAATCGTAAATTTATCAATCTAATCCTCGACAATGGTATCAAAATTTTGACATGCATCATTTCACACTAAAAATTATATTGAGCTAAATCTTACACATTGATTGGGTGAATTTAGGTTGAACTCAAAAGATTAAATGATCAATGGATTGAAATAGAATATAAAATAGGGGTTTTTATAAAGCAACTAAATAGAAATAAGATGCAACAAATGAATAATGGAATTAAAAGAGAAGAAATTATAGTAAAGAGAATTACTAACTCAAGATATGTTCCAGACCTTAATTAGCTAATTTATCCTAAATATCACTTATAAATTTACTCTAATATAATTAATTAGCCAAGGATAACCTTAAAACAATCCTTATGTTCCTTAATTAATTAACCTATGCCCAATGCATAGATTGATTCCTTATTATTCAAGCTAAGCACTCAAACAATAGCATTAAGATTTAAGGAACAACTAAAATTAAATTAAAAACCCAACCTAAAATGGAATCTTCAATTTTAATCCTAATTCTTTTATGTAACTAATAATTTGCCTAAATGTCAAATCACTAAAGTCAAATTGCCACTTTTTCATCAATTAATTACATCCTAGCATTATAATTAATTACCTAGCAATAGATCATAATAAATAATCATCCAAAGTGCTCTAATTAGAAAATTATCTAAAGCAATCATAAAGTTAAAGGAAAGGAGAATTAAAGAATAAGTAAATTAAAAGTAAATCAATATGATAAAGTCTCAAAATTAAACCAAATTAAGGATGAAAATCCCTTAAATTGATAATAGCAAGTTAACCACTTATGGTGATTTACAAGAGAAAACTTAAAGAAAAAAGAATGCTCTCTGCAAAGAATGTGTTACCTATTGCCTTTAGAGGTTAAGAACCCTATATCTCTTATCTTTAAAGAAGAAAACCTAATTACACTAAGATAGGTTGCCTGATAAGGTTACAATGACATAAGTCTTCCTTAATTTGGAAACCTATAACTTAGTTTGCAAACCAAAATACTACAAGAGTTTATTGTTATAAAATCACATTGGTTACCATTTTAACTACTATAAAACCCACTAAAACTACATATTTTCATTAAAATAACTCTTAAAATATAATGTGATGGATCTTAAGTAACATTGGGCACTAGTTTAACACTAGTTGGACCCCTAGAGTTCTATTTAATCCTAAATTAATGAGACTGAGTCAAAGTGAACAATTACATTGGTTCTTCTTCTCAACTAATTATGAACTTCCAAATGTCCAACCTACATTCTAGCCATAAACATGAAAGTTTTAAACATTCCTCTTATCACTATATTTAGATCTTTATAATTAAAGTTATAACTATAAACCTAAAATTATATGAAAATCCAATATTAATCAAATAATTAATAACATTCCCAAATTATGATCCAATCATAAAAAAAGTCAAATTCACTAAATTAAGCTTATATAACACTTTAAAAGATGGAATATAGGAGAAAATAATATATAAAGTATTATACACATCACCTAGCGTAATCCTTTCAAGAGAAGGTTGTGTAGCACTAATTTTTAAAGTACCCCTTAAAGTCACAAGTACTTGAAAATTGTTACCTGCTAGAGTTCTTTTAGTATTCTTAAAATTCACTTCGGTTGAGGTATTGACATCGAAAATGCTTGAAACTTCTTCTATAAGACCTCATTAAGAAGCATTAGCTTCTACACCATTGGGATGAGCTACATTTTTCAAAAGAAAATCCTAAGTAGTATCCTTTTTGCTTTTTCTAGTCAGTGTCTCTTTACAAGGTCATGAAGAAATCTCCTTAATGGCTTTCAATAAGGACACAACCCTAAGGTGTTTTCTCTTCTTAAGGCTTATAACCCTAATCCCACCTCTAAAAAAAAAGAAAAATTCCGTCATTAGGAAAATACAAGAAGCATGAAAGTTAAAAAAGAGAAAAGATTATAAATTCACATGGAAAATTTACCAATATAAGTGAAATTAATGGTATCTAAGGAAAGATCTAATGTTACTTTTGATGTTTTCTTTAGTTGAGGTTCACTTAAATGAGAAGAATAGTAGCATTAGTGAATGAAATAATTATAAAAAGAGCGAGAAAATCGAATCGTGTATTATAGCTTACAAAGGTAAAAATGCTATAAACTAATGATTTAGAGAAAATGTGAGGATAGCTAAAGATTGGTTTAGTACTTCAACCAAAAAGTCTTCCTACCTTTCAAAACCCTTGGAATGGGGCTCATTTTTTGATACATGTTGATCCTCCCTTTCCTACTCCTTTGCATCCTCCTCGTCAAGGATATTCTTCACAATACCTCTTAAAGCTTGTTAGTTAGAATAAAGAAAGAAAGAAAGAAAAGTGACAACAATGATAATGAACACTAATTAAAGATGTGTATATAATCCTATACCTCAACAATAAGGTAACAAAGGCAAGTATCATAATTAAAAAGTTTTATCTTCCTTATAGGAGAAGTTATATCATTTCTAAAGGTTTACCCACCTTTTGCCATAATCACCATGCTTTTCTAAAGTCTCACTTTAATACCTTGATGATTTTCCTACATTCACTTTAAGTTTCTTAAACTTGCACTTAGGTGCTTTGGAAAAGGTAATAATAGTTTCCTTTTTCTTTACCTTTCTCCCTTTCCTTCTTCATTTCATTTTCCCTTTTTGGCTAAGGAAACTAACTGTACAAAGGAACCATATTCAACATTACTTCTAAAAGATTGTTATTAATAACTACCATAGTGAAGTAAGAGGTAATCCAATTTTTGTACCTTAACGATTTCAACTATGTCTTTGAATAATGAACATAAGTAGTAGAAGGATTAACCTCAATATGACAAAATATTTGATCATGGAGGGATTTGAAACCTTTAAAGGTAACCTAAAATTGCACCTATTCCAAAGGCTATAGGACAAAGGAGTTGCGATGTCAAAATCAAATTGATGCATCACTTTGTCAGAATGATACTTTACAAAGAAGAAAGCATCACAAGCAATGTCAAAGATGTTTATGGGAAGAAAATTTATAAGTACAATAGAAGAAATTATTAAAAGTCAATAGTCAAAATTACCTTCTCTCTATTTCTTACTTGAAGGGGCATGATTTGTTTGCTCCTTGTTCCTATTTTGATAAAGCCTTACTTTGCTGTAATGAGATATAGCTACCATAGAGACTTGAAGAGGAAAGAAGAGAATTTATCTATAATGTTTTCTAGTGGTACCCTTTCATTTGACATCCCTAATTTTTATGCTTAAGGGGGTAGACTTGACCTAAAGTAACAAGTCTCTTTAAATGGGTTTAAAATAGGAGATGGTCATAAAGAAACAACTGAAGAAAGGTGGCATCCACAAAACTATTTATAATATACTACTCATTAGAATAGGCAATCTACCTTTAATGAAAATCTAAGTAAAGATAAAAGCCTTCGAGATAAGTAGGAGCTAAATTCACTAGCATACCTGAGCTATAGGTGTCACTATCAAGAAAACTCTTAAGCTTAGAGTCTCTCCAAGAGGCCCAAGAAAGATGAAATAACTCAATCAATGAGCCACAAACACAAGTAAAAGCAGTTCCTCATCGTCATTAATGTGAGTATCCCTAATTTTTATGGAAATTACCTTTCAATCTTTGTTAACTTAGTTAAAATCCTAAAAAAATACCTCATCCATCTAACAAATATAGACTTATTTTGTAATATCCTAAGTTAGTATTTAAAGTTTTATAAATCTTAATGCTTGTGAAAATTTAATTCATTTATTTATTTGGTGAATATTTGATTCTAATTTCTTTTCTTTTGAAATGTTTTAGAATATTGAAAATGATATATATGATAATATTTAAAATCTATTTATTTTTATATATGACCATTATTGATTTAGATAATTTGTATAAGGGATTCTTGCAATTTGAAAATAATTTTAATGAAGATGGGTGCAAGAATTTATGGAATAATTTTCTTGCATTTTATAAATTATTTTAGGAATTGTGAAAGTTTAAAATAATTATTTTAGAATTTTAAATTTATCAACCTATTATAATATATATATATATATATATATATATATATATGTATATATTCTAATTTCCCACCGAAAATTGAAAAATTTATGAAAATATTTTCTCAACTCAAAATATATTAAATTATCATATATATGTGTATAGGTATGTATTTCTGATCCAATAAAATAGTCTTCTAATAATCACTTGGAGATGAGGATTGAAATTCTAAATAGAATGGATTTTAGAAATAATTAATAAAGAGATAAATGGGTGAGATTTAAAGGAAGGATGAGTGTATGTGGTGCAAGAAACACCCAATCATATCCCTTGATTTGTATTTTATTTTCTCTTCTTCCCTCTTATTTTATTATTTTCTTGGTAGCATTTTTTTCTTTTTTTCAGCTGACATACCAGTTGTTTCCCTCCTCCTTCTTTATTTAAAAAAAATCTAGTACCTTCATTTATAAAATTTTCTATTTTAGCCAGCTCCTTCTCTCTCCATTCCACTCCACCTCCCTCTCTCTTTCTATGCTATATTCCTCTTTCCTTTCTCTATCTATGTTGTTGTTCTTTTCTCCATTGGATGGCCTCTCTGCTTTGCATTTGTTTTCTCCACCCATTCTTCAATCTGTTGTGTCGCTATTATTCATTCTTCTTTGATCACTTGCTGTTGTCGATGCAAGACTCACCATCAGTTGCAATACTATTTTAACAATGAAAAGTTATTATTCTCTCATTCGATTGGCACTTCGGTGTGTTGCTATCATTGGCAAAGTGGTGGAAGCTTGTCGTTTACTTAACCATACATTTATTTATCCTTAGGAAATTATAGTTCGTAACTAGACAGTAGTAAGGGAAATTACAATTTTCTTTCATTTATGGTGATTTGGCAAGCTTTCATCATTGATGAGCTCAAGCAAGGTACTTCAAACAATGGTGAACAGGAATGTATCATAAAATTTCAATTTTTATGATGATTTAAGGTTTAACTCGAGAAATCTCTTTTTTATATATTTTGAGAAAAATGACTATGCTTATGAAAAATGAGACTTTTATGCTATATGATACCAAAGTGTTAAAGTGTTATGATTAAGGTATTTTTGAAGGGATATACTTCTATATTTTGTACGATCCTAACTTGATCCAAGAAGAAAACCTTGTTTTATCATATTATCGAAATACTTGACATAGTATGGATTAAATGAGGATGTTATGCTCAAGACTATTAAAGTAGCATATTTAAAATGTATTCACATCATCAAAATCTAATATTTTCTTAATTTTATACTTTGAATTGGAAAAGTAACAATATACATGAATTTTTGACATTTTAGTAATAAGTTTGAAAGATAAAAAAAGTGAGAATCTAGGATGATCAAGTGGCATATTTTGGATTATTAGTTAATACAAAGAAACATAAGAATATTATAATATGGAGCATTGGAATTGTATATTTAGAACGTGCTTAGATCATAACATTTTAATATTTATGTTTAAATTACATAGATTTAAGAAATCACTATTTAGTGATACATCTTTATTATTATTGTTATGGTTTAGTATCTAAAAGTAAGGAAAGTGGATAATCTATGAAAGTCAAATTGCATTAATTGAGTTTTTAGAATGTCAAGTTCCAATATCTTATCCATATGATTCAATTTAATAATCTCCATGTTGTGATATATTCGAAGAGTTAAAATATAGGATAGTAATTTAAGAAGAAAAATAAATAAATCTGACATATTCATAAATTATTCTTATAAATTGTGATAATAAGAGAGAAATGTGGAAATGATGATTATGAATACTTCAAAACTTCCAATGTTAGATCAGTATCACCAAATGAGTATATATCTCATCATTAATTTTTATCTTAATAAAAAATAATTTAAATATTGTGAACTGTATCTTCTTATTAATAGTTTGGATTTTATATTTATGCATATATATCTACACTTATGCATAAATTTAGTTTCATAGTATGAGTATAAATAATAATTGATCAAAGTACATAACAGAAAAGTAATATTAGTGATAACTATTGATAGATTGTGATCGAATTCAATAATATTTGTAATGTCTATACTACTATGTGTTTGATATTGTCGAGTGATGAGTTAGTTACTTCACATTGAAGTTTACAAACAATTGTGAAATAAGGGTTAAATTCTCATGTGTATATTATCTATGAACCTGCTATGGATGATATTGGAAAGTGTGAATTATATTAAAGTAGTGGCATTGGAAATGAAACTATAATGAAGTAATGCTCTAAAAGTCAGATGAAAAGTTCTCGATAAATAATTATGAAAGATATAAAATTGATTTGAAAGTCAAATAGGAAATTCCTGACATTTGGTTAAGAAAAATATAAAATTTGAGCTAAAACCAAAAAATGGCTAAAAACAGCTACATGCTTGCTTGCTTACTATAAATAGACCTGTGATATGATAAAATATTGGAATTTGTTTATGATTAATTATTACTATTGATATAATTGCAAGAACTTGAGTTGATTATGATGATTTGATTGTGTTAAGCCTTAAGGGTTTGTGAATATGATAACTACTCGAAATAGATGGTGAGTGATATTAGTTAAGATTATTATCTTTTATGATGCAAGACATGGAATCTAAGCTTTATGCAATTGGAATCCCAAATCAAGGTTATGTATATTTTAAAAATCTAGAAAATGGGTTTGTTAATATATTAATATTAGTACATGTTTAACTTGTGAATGTTAATTGTAAAATTAACCTCCCACAAACTAGTGGTAGATATATATTCATTGAGTTCTCGTAACTCGCTTCATTTTATTTCCATATTCTTAGGTAATAAAGAATGCTTTCAAGTCTTGTTACATCCATGAAGAGATAAAGATCACTTGATTTGAAAATTTGATAGTTAGAGTTTTTTTTAGGGGGGATTAGGATTAACATTTGAAATGGAAATGTTAATTCATTATTTGATGTGTTGAATTGTTTATTTGTGTACAAATTTGAAATTGTAGTGTACTATGTGTGTTTGATCTTTTCATATCTAGAAAATAATACAAGTTTTGAATTATAGGGTGTGTGGCCCTCAAGAAGTGTCCAAAACAAGGGAAACTCTGTTCATTTTTCTATAAAATGTTATAAGTAAATAAAAAGTTCCCTTGAAATTTGAAAACTCTCGTTAAATAGAAAAAGTGAAAAGTGCTAAGGCTTATGGAAATTGATATTGGAAATCATGCTAGTCACGATCAGAATCAAGTCATGGCATATCTTCCTTATCAAACCACATCACATTTCCTTTCTTTACTAAAGAATACTCCTTCTGCCTATAGCTAATAAGGTAAATTATTTAGGCAAAATGCTATAAGGGCTTCACTGCTTGAATAAGATAGCATTTTTCTAACCAAAAATAGAAAATAGTACAAGGATTAAGCATCCTCCAAAGTAGGAGTGAATTCCCCCTATTTACTTATGAACAAATGGACATCACTTACCCAATGCTTCACTAAACAACATAAATCATTTAATTTTTTCTTTATATAAAGCTTGTAATACCAAAATTTATTTTAGCCATTTTTTAAAAAATTTAAAGTTTCAATGTATTTATTTTAAATAACTTTGTATTATTAGATTCGTCCATTATAGAAATTATTGAATACAATAAAATAATTATTTGTATATTTAATTATTTAATCACTATTTATTTTACCTAATGATAAATTCAAATATTTAATTTTTACTTAGTAATATTACAATTTGTCTAATGCATTATCTAAAGTTATTTTAAATAATTTTATGATGTTTCTCTTATAGGATTGGGAATATCTAAAAATTTTATTAACAGCTTAATTTATAAAAGTATATGTTCAAGCTTTAGTAAATGATTTTATTCAAAATTTAAGAAATTGTGAGGTACTTACTTTGAGCGATTAAATTTGTTTAATTATTATAGAATTAATAAGAAAGAGAAAGCAAAATGAAAATGGTGAAATTATGGATAAGTGGTTAGGATTTTATAGGAAAAAGGATGGATAGCTCAAATTAAGTTCTATTTTGGGTTAAATTATGACCATTTTATCGTAATATTTCCGTTTTAATTTTATATTGAAAAAGGATTCATGATAATCCTAAACTTTAGTTTTTCTACACTAGCCAAACCATTTTGAAACCTATGGCCTTATTTTTTCTTATCGCATTAACTCTTCCTTCCATTTTTGAAACCCCAATTCTCTCTTCTCCCTTTACCTTTTATCTATTTCTCTCTCTCTCTTTTTCATTATCCATCATATCTTTGGCTAACAATTACTAGTGGGTGCTAGGAAAAGCCAAGAAAGATGGCTACAAAACTAACCTAAATAAGGCTATTTGGCCTTCCTTTCTATTAGAGTTATAACACATTCCAGTTATCATAAAGCTTTAGTTATCCTCTTTAAGATGAGGTAAGCCTATCTAAAGTATAAAACTCTAATATTTTGTGTATATTAACACTTAACCTAAGAACCCTAGCCCAAATGTAAATATTAGATGTTTTGAAAATAATTTTAGAAAAATAAGGAACTTATTATTTAAATCATTGAAGTTGAATTTCTAATCTATAAAGGAAGGATTATATGAAAAGAAAAAGATTAGTTTAAGTTATTTATGGATAGCTTTTGTAGATGAATGGGTAAATTTAGATTGGGATACTTTAGGATCATGAGAAGGAAATGACATTTAAAGGTGAGTGTATATTCTACCTAAGATTAATATTTTATTAAATCTTACATTTCCACTTATTGGATATACAAATCACATACTTATATATATATATATATATATATATATATATATATGCATGTATAGCTATAATAATAAATTTCCAACATGTTTGTGAATAAGACATTTTAATTATGATTATTTGTTAATGTTATATTTATTATAAAACAATGAGAGTATTTCAAAAGGCCTAAGTCCTACATCAACTAAACTAAGTCATATGAGAAGGATTATATATAAGATTATTCATATAAGAAATTGATAAGGAAATAAAATGATGGGCTCACATGCACGAATTAGGCTAAAACAAGTGTAAACAAAAGATTTGCCCCCTACACGTGAATATCTCATTAGGCAGCACAAGCTAATTTTTGCAAAATTAAAATGTCATTTTAATGCTTATTTGAAAATATGATATTTTACCAATTTATTTTTGTTTTAACATCTTCAAGATTTGCTAGTAACGTTTGCCAAATTTTCCTTAACATTTGGTAGCATTCCAAATGTTCCCTAAATTTTCCTCAATGTTTAGCAATGTTGCAAATGTTCTTCAGTTTCTCTACAACATTTGCAATGTTCACCCAAAAAATTTGTAACATTCAATAGATTAGTTTTTTGGAAGGTTTCCCTACTTTTCTATAAAAATGTGTTTCATTTCTTATTAAAAAAAATAAAAAAAACACTTCTCTTTTTTTGCTCTTGCTAGATTACTATTTAACCTTTGCATGAAGAGTGTTAAAATAATTCCTTGAAGACAATGAAAATTTTATGCCTCAAGTTGCCATTTAGTTTAACATTTTTGTTATTATAATCTATAATATCAAGGAATTATGGTTTTTAACACCAATTCTATTATTGCAAATGATACTGTCCAACTTGAAACTAATTTTGCTAGCTTCCAACCACCACTAACAAGTGTTGCTATCTCCTCTAATAAAATGGTGCACTTTCTACCTTCCTCAAAGCCATTCCTTAACATTTCTAAAATAGAAGTCTTTGATGGTCACAATTTTAAAAGATGGCAAGAGCGACTCTTTTCAATTCCTGACATCCATGGCACTATATGGGCACTTACTAACACACAAAATGACTAAAATGCTAAAAATTCATAATATGCCAATAAGGTTTGCTACCACACCATTCTTAATACACTATCTGGTGAACTATTCAATGTCTATTATTCTTACAAGGAATCTAAAGCAATATGGGAATCCATGGTTCTTAAATACATTATTGTGGATTCTAGAAAACAAAAATTTGTAATAAAAAACTTATACACTAGGAAATAAATTATGAAAAAGGATAATAAAACATAAATAAATGAGTATTATAAATTGATCAAAGACCTCAAAGCTAAAAAGATCATGTTGCAAAAAGAGTTCATTATTAGGATATTAATCAAAAAGTTACTAGAATCATGGAACGATTATAAGCAACAACTCAAACACAAGCATAAGCAACTCACACTACTAGAATTAATTACTTATATTATCATAGAAGATACCAATGGCAAAGAACTCTAAGTTACTAAAGCAAAGGCACTAGCTATAAAGGCAAATTTGGTACAACACAATTCACACAATAGGAGCCACACTTATAAATCCTTTTTCTATTGATTCTAAGCATAACTTTAATAATGATTTTAAGCTTAAAATGAATAATCCTAGCTTTAAGAAAATGAAAGGAAACTATAATATTTATAGAAAGCCTCAATATCATGCATCTTAATGTGAAAAAAAGTAGGAAATGATAATCCTCTAAAGCCTTAAGAAAATCTAGTTAGAAATGAGAATGATAATGATATAATTATTGTGGTTATTTCTCAAGTTCATCTTGTGGCCAATGTGAAGGACTAAGTGGTAGACTCTGGTATTATAAGGCACATCTATGCTAATAAGGAAGCCTTCATTTCTTACTCATTAGTAGAAGATAGGGACAATTAAGTGTACCTTGATGATTCAAAAATTGTGAATGTTCTTGGGAAAGGTAAAGTCCTTTTGAAACTTATATCTAGCAAAACCTTAGTATTAAATGATACTCTACATGTTCCAAATATTAGGATAAATTTAATATCAGTATCTTTGCTAGGAAAAGTTAGGATAAAGTATCATTTGAATCTAGTAAGATTATGACTAAAAATAATATCTTTGTAGGGAAAGGTTATTGCAATCAAGATTTATTTGTACTGAATATTTTTAATGTTTTGAATGAGTATGCTTTGTCTTCTGTTTACTTACTTAACTTTTTTAACTTATGGCATATAATATTAGGAGATCTAAATAATTCATATGTTATGAAAATGAAAACACTAGGACTAATACTAACATTTACTTCCAATAACATGACTAAATATCAAATTTGTGCAGAACCTAAGTTGCTTAAGAAAACATGCACATCTATGGTTGTTAAACCTTCTAACTTATTAAAATTAATGCATATAGACCTAGGTGATTTAAAACAAACAATAACGAGAGGTAGTTAGAAGTATCATGTTACTTTCTTAGATGATTATTCTAGATATACTAAAGTATACTCAATTAGAAATAAAGATGAAGTCTTTTCTATGTTCCAACAATACAAAGCTGAGGTTGAAAGTCAACTGAGTAGAAAAATTAAAAGAGTTAGATTAGATAAAGGTGATGAATTTACATTGCTTAATGATTTTTTGTGAAAAGGAAAGAATAATACATGAGTTATCACCACCATATTCTCTTGAATCAAAAGGAGTAGTAGAAAGGAAAAATAAGACACTAAAAAAAATGATGAATGCTTTATTAATAAGCTCTTTTACACCTGATAACTTATAAAGGGAAGCTATCTTATTTGTTTGTCATTTATAAAATAGGATACTCTATAAGAAAATAGGAAAAACATAACTTATAAAATGTTTCTTTAGTATACGGGTGTCTAGCTAAAGTTTTATGGCTTAAACCTAAGAAAAGAAAAATATAATAAAAAACCTCTAGTTGTATGTTTGTGTGATATACAAGTAATAGTGCCACATATAGGTTTCTTATTTTCAAAAGTGATGTGCTTGATTGTAACTTAATAATAAAGACAAAGAATGTTAAATTCTTTGAATATATTTATCCATTATGTGATAAAATTTCTCTTATAAAAAATTTTTAAATACACCCTTATCTTATCCAAAATAGACAGATGAAACTTTGAGAAAAAGTAAAAGATAAAGAAAAAAACTTCTTTTGGAAATGATTTTTATACGTTTATTATTGATAATGATCTTTAAACATATTTTGAAGTGCTTTCTTTGTCTAAAACAAAATTTGGGGAGGAAGTAATCAAAATAAAACTTGAATTAATTTCACAAAATTAAACTTAGAAACTAGTGGACTTGCCTTTCGGAGTAAAGTCAATAAGTTGCAAATTCATTTTTAAAAATAAATATTTTCCTAATGGTTTAATTGAAAAGTATAAAATTCGACTAGTTGTAAAAGGTTTTACACAAAAATAAAATATTTATTACTTCGATACTTTTGCACTAGTAACAAGGATTTTCTTCAATTCATGTTTTGTTTGCTTTAATTTCTATTTTTAAATTAGTGTACATCAAATGGATGTAAAAATTACCTTTTTGAATAGAGATTTAGAGGAAGAAATTTATATGATACAACCTCAGGACTATGAGGTCCCAAGACAAGAACATAAGGTTTGTAAATTAAAAAATATATATATTTGTAAGGCCTAAAACAAGTACCTAAATAGTGGCATAAGAAGTTTGATTAAACTTTAATAAGTAATGATTTTTCATGTTGAAGTAAATAAATATGTATATACAAAATGTAAAAATAATGAATGTGTGATAATAAGTTTTTATGTTAATAATATTCTTATTTTTGGCATTAATTTCAATATAGTGTGTGAGATTAAAATTCTTTTTAGCCTCAAATTTTGATATGAAAGACATAGGTCAAACTAGTGTAATCTTGAGTATTGGAATTATTAGGAAAAATGATGGTATCATGTTAACTTAAGAACATTATATACAAAAGCTTCTTCAAAAGTTTGTTTACTTAAAGGAAAAACCTATTAGCACTCCTTATAATGCTAGTACTCAACTAAAGAAAAATATAGGAAACTTAGTTAGTCAATCTGAGTATGCTTAGATCATTCGGAGTTTAATGCATTTAATAAACTTTTTAGGCGCAACATAACATATGTTATGTGCAAATCAAGTAGATACACTCATAATCCTAACCAAGATCATTGGATTACTCTAACTAGAATAATGAAATACCTAAAAGATACCATGAATGATGATACTTTATATGGTGGATTCCCCACCGTATTAGAATGATACAATGATACTAATTGGACCTTTGATCTAAATGAGATAAAATCCACCTATGGTTTTATGTAGATGTGCCGATGAGCCCGATCTGAAAAAATAGAGTATTTTGGCTCTTTTTTTTGGTTCGATAGGCCCGATGGGATTTTTTTTTATGGCCCGATTAATAATTGGGTCGGGCTCGGGTCAAGGCAAAAAAGCCCGATAGGCCCAGTCCAGCTCAATTATAATAATTTATTTTAAATAATATAATTATATATTAGAAAATATAATTATATCTAATTATTTTCAATATAAAAAATATTAATTTAACATATTAAATATTTTATATATTTAAATATCATATTATCTCTTTAAATATATATATTTTTATTTTAAAAATTTATTTTTTATTAAAAAATAAAAAAAATTATGTTTCGGGCTTTTGAGCCTTGTAATTGAAATTTCGGGCCGGGCTGGGCTAAAAAATTTTAAAATATAAACGGGTCGAGCTGAGTTCAGGCCTTCAATTTTTATGATTTGGCCCGAATGGCCCAGCCCGAAACCCACCCGGGCTGGCCCATGTACACCTTTAGTTTTATGTTCACCCTTAATGGTGGTGTAGTGACTTGTAAATCATCCAAGTAAACAATTATAACTAGATCCACTATGGAATCAGAGTTTATGGCTCTTGAGATGGCTAGAAGTGAAGTTAAGTAGATAAGAAATTTCTTATCTAATATATCATTAGGTAAGAAATCAAAACTTTCAGTGTTTATGCATTGTGATTGTTAATCAACAAAAGCCATTACAAAGAATAAAGCTTTCAATGGTAAAATTTGATATATTAAATTATGACACAATATTATGAAATAATTATTTAAAGATGGAATAATTTCCATAGATTATATGAAGTTAGAAAGGAATTTGGCCGATTCTTTGACAAAACTCTTAAGTAGAAAAACAAATAATTGAAACATTAAAGGGAATAGGACTCAAAACAATTTAAAGAAATTAACATTAATGATAACCTAACCTATATGATTGGTTATCCTATGAATTAAGTTCATATAGGTAATAAAAAGTTTGTGTTAGTTCTAAAAGTACTATAACATTAAAAGTCTTTCATATAGTGTATGTGTTTAATGTTTTTAAATTGTAGATTATAAGTGAAGGTGAGTTAAGCTCTTAATGAATTTCATAGCCCTTATGGATAATGTATTTAACTACAATGTAAACTTGATGGAATCACCTATATGAGTATGGAGTGGGGCTGTTCTTATAAATGTTGGAAAAATCTCTAAAGCACTCATAAATTACTAGGCACGTGGATGACCTATTAGCGCAAAAACATAATGCATATGAAAATTTTTTCAAATATGGATTGATTGGTGAGACCAGTAATTTACAATAGGGGATTACTAGTTGATAAAAGCTATATGCTTCACCAATAACTCTATATGTTATATCTCTTTCTTTCTAAATTTGGTTTATAGTCCATAAGACATCAAATTGGTGATTTATATTTAAACAAGAACCTAATAAGATATTTTCAAACTTCATAATTTCTTTAAAAGTCTTTTGAAATATATAGGGGACTATTGTAAATAAATAGAAGTACTTTAAAAGGCATAAGTCCCATATTAACTAAACTAAGTCTCATGAATAGTAGATTTGTCCCTTTTGCACATGAATATCTCTAAAGACTAGCACAAGTTAACTTTTGCAAAATTAAAATGTCATTTTAATGCTTATTAGAAAATATGATATTTTACCAATCTTTTTTCATTTTAACATATTGAAGATTTGCAGGTAACATGTGCTAGATTTTCCTTAATGTTTGGAAATGTTCCAAACGTTCTTTGGATTTTCCTCAACATTTAGTAACATTCCAAATGTTCTCCAATTTCTTTACAATGTCTGCCAACATTCACCCAAAAAAAATTGCAACATTCAACATATCGATTTTTTAGAGCATTTCCCTACTCTTTTATAAACATGTGTTTCATTTCTTATTTAAAAACAATAACAAAATAAAAACACTTTTGCTTCTGCTAGGTTACATTACATCATATTGCTTGAATGCTACTACAGTCGTGGTTAATGCAGCAGAAGAGCCTATTGAATCATTGTGAAATTTCTAGTTTAACCCCCACACAAAAAGCATTGGAATAATTTCTTGAGGATAGGGTAAATTTTACATCTTAAGCTGTCATCTAGTTCACCATTTTTGTTGTTATAATTTACAATATTTACCTTAATTGCTAATTAACATATCTTGTTAGTTGGAATATATGTTTCTTGTAAGATATTGTTAGGTACACACTTGAGACAATGCTATGAATGTATGATAATGTTATTGCTTAGTATATATTACTTTTAGTGTATATATATATATATAAATTAGTTAATTATTACTAAATGAACACTTACGGCTATACAATGATGGCATGGTAGTGTTGTTATATATTTTACAATACATAAATTGAATGTTTACATATAAAGTACATAATTGATGTTGAATAAATAGTTATGGCCAAGAAATAGAGGCATGAAATTTCTATTACTTGATTTTATCATTGTTATGTTTGGAAATAATTTATTATGATAAATTATGAATAGTATTTTCATTGTGAATGTGATGTCATTGGCATATTAAGAATGATAAGTTAAGAGTAAATACGATCATGTTATGATATTATGCATTGGATCGCATACCTATTTGTGAAGCAATAAGGTTCACCCTATAGAGAAAGATTAGGTTTGTGAAAGGATAAGGCTAACTCAGGAGTTATAAGGAGATTTGTCTATTTTCTTTTATTTATTTTCAATATTATGTGTTGTGATGGAAATATGAATATAGTTATGTGAGAACATTACTACACTGCATAATTGCATGGTTAAGATTTTAAGGTTATTGAAGATATTGATTAAGAAATACAAACTTACTAGAGAATGTAATTATTTTTATGTTTCATATGTGTATCATTATAAGACTCTATTAAATCTCAAGAATTTTACTTGTTTCTTTATATATGAGTGGATTTTTAATTGTTAGACTATGGGAATTTTTTCAATATTATAACCCCTTCCATTGATAGAAATTTAAGTTAAGTGTCAGTAGAAAAATATGATAGCTAAATTTATTTTTGTAAGCTAAAAAGTTCAAGTATAGAGCTTGGTATATTTTTCTTTTATTGATTAGTTTATTTATTTTGGATTATTCTTAATTGATCTTAATTGTATTTTTTCATAGATATACACTTATTGAGTTGTCTAGCTTATTCCTTGTTTATTTTATATTTTCAGGATTAATCTTAACTAGCAATACATGCTACTCTTAGGGAGACTAAAGACATTTTGTTAGGATAATTTGACAATTAGAATAAAGTTAAATGTACTATGTTCGTATAGATGTGTTGTGTTTATTTTTAAGCATGATCTTTGATAAAATTCCTTCTAGAGTCATAAGTTTTATATTGTAAAGTGTGTGACTCTTTGGAAGTGTCAAAAAACATAAAAAAACTCTATTTGTCTATTATGAAACCAATATCAAATACTAATAATTATAGAGATAAAGAAATTTTTGTTTAGTCATAATCTAAATAGTTAAAAAGTGAAGCTAGTAGAAAGTCACTTACTGGTAACTTCTTATGCCAATCACATATTTAAGGAATGGGATGTGATAGAGCCTTATGGAGACATAAATGGCCATAATGATATATGTGTTATCAAGAAAGTCCTTGTACTTATCATTGTCAAGAACTTCTCATGCCTAGGCATTAATGTCCTTAGTAGGAGAAAATTTGGAAATGAATTTCTGTGTGTTGAAAAAAAGACTTTTGTGAGCTAATCAGGGTAGAAGCATGTGTTCATTATAGTTGGACGAGTTGGAAGAATCATTTTCTAGGTAAAAGGCATGCAAATCTTCAAGATTAAGGACTTGTTCCTTAAAAAGCTCGACATTATTAAAAACTTTTAGGAATTGAGTCAAAATGACTACTACAATCATTATCATCCATTAGTTGCCTCCCTTTCCTAATCGTTAAGTAGCAAGGAATTGCTTCACTCTCTATAAGAATAGGATTAAAGCTTTGATCATCACAAAATCCTTTATAAAGAGAGCCTAACTCTTACTTCTTTTAGGTGTAATTGGGTTGAAATAAGGAATTTTAAAGAAAAAGCTTGAAGTAAAGAGAAAAATCTCTTTAAAAATTGTTAAACTTTAGAAATATGACATAATAAATTAATCTGAATATAGCTAAGGGTCAGCTTATATAGAAGTCTAAGTAGCATAATGAACCAACAAATCAAAATGCTCCATTCAAAAGGATGCCATCATAGAAACTTCAGTTTGTCCTATGAAATGACATTACCATAATAGTTTATTCTATAAAATATCACTCTAGGAAAGGTCACCCTAAATGAATCTTCGAGAAAAATTATCATCACATTGATTTGTCTTATTCAAACACAATCCAAAATGAAACTCATGTAAATAAAGTCTTAGTGTCATGACCTAACTTGGCCATGATTGTCTTCCAATAATCCTATCAACCTATTTTGCATATTGGAAACATCACAAAGTATTTATCCATGTCTTGTACTCATTCATTAAAAAAATATACATCATCAATTCATTATCAAGAATTTATTAAATAGTAAGAAGTTTATCAAAATAATAATTAGGTTAACTAATGAATTCTAAAAGTAAAGAATAAGTTACCCTAACTATGCAAATCATAACCCAGTATCCATTTACCAATCACAAAAGCAATTTGGCCTACTTTGCAACTTAAATCCACTATTTCACATATGCAAATGTAATAATTCTCTACTTATTACTAATCTACCAAAAATATGGATGTCAATGACAATAAAGGAAGGTATCCTACTTATTATGGTGATGAAGGAAGAAGATCTTGTAGTGTGTTTGAAATGTTAAATCCATAAAATAGTAGGTATAGGACTTAGTGAAAACTATTCTACTTAACAAGAAACTTATTGAGTTAAACATATGCAAATCATAAAGGCACAAACACTCTACATATCACCTCTAAAGGGTATCACTTATGATTTCAATATAAAAAACTTCAAGTGATTTAATCATTAATCATATACAATAATATCAATCAAATACTAAATACTATTTAACAGTTACCTTCCTTGTGACTTATGTCATTCTTATCCATTACAAGCTCTAACCTTATGCTTCATAGACCATATAGTGACCTAACCATAACAAGCTCCAACATTGTCTTTCTAGGGCCACATGCTGGCTTAACCATAACAAGTTAACACCTAAGAGATAGTGTATAATGTACACATGGTACCATTATCCAAGCCAATCAATCAACTAATGCCTCATAGCACCATAATCACAATAAAGCCAATTTCACATTCATACTCATGCATATACATGACTTCAAAAGGAATTTCATTACATAATCAATGCAAAAAGGTTGTTTTTTCCAAGTTTCGAGAGCTAATGATATCACATTCAAGCATATCTTAACTTTTAGGAAGTATACAAGTAGGCTTACAGCTTTTACTATACATCCTCATATAAGTTTGAGGTTATTCACTTTTGTACATTATGTTTAAGATTGCCCATTATACTTTATTATTCTTAAAAATTCAATTTCATTAGAAAATAAGGCTATAGTTGACTATATATTCAATGTCTAAAGGCAAACTCAAGCACTCATAATTGATTATATAGTTGAATATAAAGATTCAAAGGCAATTTTGGACAATTATAATTGACTATCATTGTCTAAAGGCAAAACTTGGCTGAGATAGTCTACTTTGTAGTTGATTATAATATTTTAGAGTGTAACTTGAGCATAAATAGTTAACTATACACTGGCTTTATGCAGGTTTTCCTACATAATCACTATTTATCTACAATTAATACTCTACAAAACTTATTAAATTCATTTTGAACTTCAATTAAACTATCAAATACATTAAATACCATCCCTAAACATGATATCTTATCATATAATCCATCAATTCAATGCTTTATCATCATTTCCACACATATACAATCATTAATATACCATAAAAGCATTAAAACTCATTGAAATATCAAATTTAAATTTGAGATTAGGTATAATACTACTTACAAGCTTAATAAGGGTGAATTAAAGTGTAGAACAAGATGATGAAAACCTATATTCATCAAACAAAAAAGGATTTATAACTTAAAGTTTTTTGGTGTTTCAAATTCTATTAACTAGTTTAGTTTGTATCTTTATGTTTAAGGAAAGAATTAGATTAAAATAAAAGAGATTGATTGATGAGGGAGATAAATTGATAAGTTACTTTCCTTAGAGAAGAAGAGATTAATGGAGAAATAAGAAATATCCTTTTAAAAGCTCTAGGGTTTCGTTAGAAGCTTAAAGATGATGATAAGAAATAAAATGAGAGTTAAAAAGGAAAAGTGGTTTAAGGTATTTTAAGCATTAAAAAGTTGATAAGAATTTTAGGAAAAAATGGTAAATTATAGCTTTTACTTATCAGCTAACTTGACTAAGCTATAATTAACTATATAATTGATTATGCTTACTCAAAAAGCAGTCTAAATAGGCTAATTGACTATATAATCAAGTATTACCCCATTTTTCATATAAAAATCCTTATTAATCTTTCAAACTCTATACCATCCTTAATTTCTCATATTTCATGACACATTTCGTTATCCACATTTTTTCTATCATATTCATTTAATTTCATTCATCCATAAAATTCAAATATATCACTCAAATAAGCAGATACATCAAATAAATAAGCAATTAATATTTAGGAAATCAAAGCTTTAATTCTTTAAAGGTGCTATACTTTAGGCTATTCTTGCTAATAAGACCATTTTGATTTCTATAGGAGTAATTAAAGCCTCACAGTGAAGATACTTGCCTTTTACCTCTTTTTTCATCCTTATGGTCCACAAAGAAGCCTAATATTGGTGTTAAATGCTATAAGGCCTAGCTTTAAAACCATTTCTTAGAAATTTAAAATAAAAGAAAGATATTAATAAGCCTATTGGACTACTAATAAAAGGTTTAAGCTTCCAAAGAAAACTTGGCTCATAAAAAGGCTTAATAATCGATAATAGTATAGGGGTCCATGACCTTAAAATCATCTAGCCTGAAAAGGGGTCCATGGAACCTTATCCACCTCCCTAGCCCATATTTAACCAATGAGAAATCCATAAAAAATTAATTGCTATGTCCTCAACACCATTACTATCATAGAGGTCTAAATTAATAAGGTCTTGCAAAGGTAAAAGCTAACTAGCAACTATCTAACCTAAAGGCTAGAGTTTCTTTGATCATGAGAATAAAGAAACCTTTATTCCACTAAACTTTTTAAGAAATTTTAAAGTATATGGCTTAGTAGGTTTAAAACAAAGGTCATGCCCTAATTGTTTATAGGAGAAACAAGCATGTTATGGCTAACTTTACTCAATGTAGGCCCTTCAAACTAAGAAAAATGAAGGAACTGCTATATTCTCAAGATCACCCATGAAAAGGATAAAAGTGTGACCCTATCAAAACTTTTAACTGCCAAGTAATGGCACTACCATTATCATGCACAAAGCCTCCACTACCTTATCCAATGTTGTAGGCCTTATCCCCTACAATATCAACCAATGTGATTCTCCATACTAAACTATTAATACTTGAGTCCTTACCTTCTTGATATTACACCCTCATTATAAATACCCTTTTGTCATAAATCATAAGGATACACTAAGCAGAAAACCTTGAAACACTAGAGGGTATATAAAAAGTGTATTGTTTGCCTCGATTAGCAACCCTAGTCTGGAGTGCTTATTCTTCACTCCTCCTTAGACCATACTTTAGGATTCTGTTATCGTACTTACACCTTCTCTCTTCCTTAAACCTATTTCCCCTTAAAACACACTTCAATTCAAGTAATTCTTTAATTCTCTAGGTTCTACAATAAGTAATAATAAAAGATATAATTGAAATAAATTTTACAATTCAATAAGGAAGGAATAGAAAATTAAAAAAATAACTTTAGAATTAGTTTCGATATGTAATACATAGTAAAGCATTACAACTATTACAGTTACCATTTAGAACTATCTATATGGCATAATATAAAATAGGTGAATTCTATGAACTCCTAATGTTTCAAAACCTAAGGTAATGTTACAAACATAAAAATCGTTGGATTGAGATTGTTTAATCACATTGCTAAAAAATGAACAATCATGATTAAATATTTTAATCTAATAGTTTGTGAGTTTGCCACATTAGTCTAAATTTTGAAATCTTAGGCGTATCGTAGCAAGCATTATAAAACAAACTTATCATAAATAATTTGATATGAGTGTAATCAATTCAACTTAAAATTTACCAATTATACAACTATATATAATTTTCCATAGGAGTTGCTTATAAATTACAACCAATCAACTAAATATATAATTTCATATATTAACCTTTCTTTTTAAGTTTCATAATTTGAATTTGTGTATCTATATTTATTTGTACATTATAAATATTTCTTACACCTAGGAACTCAATATATCTAAAATATTCTTATTAGGTACTATAACTTTTTAAAAATTTATTATAAAGGTATTCTCTTACATAACTTAAATTGAAATTTCAAAGCATGCCAATCAATTTTAACATGTAAATCAGCCTCTAATCAAGCTTAGAAGAGTTTCAACTTGTTTGTTTTAAATTTGGTCATAATTGTAATGCACTAATGGTGTGTAAATGTTATTGTATATGAACTTTAATCGATCACTTATTTACGTATTGCATAAAAGATTATTAAAATTATTATTTACCCTTATATTTTTAATGACATGACTTTTTTTTACTTATTAATAGTGTTAAAATTTTATATTATTCATAGTATATTAAATCTAAACTCAAACTATATATATAAGATAAATTAAAATTATTAATAGTAGACTAGCACAAGACTTAAGAAAATTTTGATAGAATTAACATTAAAGTACAATAAATAAAGTTATAAAAAATCAAAATAATATGTTCCATTTTATGGATACTCGTAAACTTTATTAACCTTTTCTATTTTGATGATATAAATTATATTGAATTTGTGCTCCTCAAGTTTATATTATTTATAGTATATTATTCATAGTATATTGAATTTGTGTTAAAATTTTATATTATTCATAGTATATTAAATCTAAATTCAAACTATATATATAAGATAAATTAAAATTATTAATAGTAGAATAGCACAAGACTTAAGAAAATTTTGATAGAATTAACATTAAATTACAGTAAATAAAGTTATAAAAAATCAAAATAATATGTTCCATTTTATAGATTTTCTTAAACTTTATTAACCTTTTCTATTTTGATGATATAAATTAAATTGAATTTGTGCTCCTTAAGTTTATGCTTTATATAAATGAAAATAAATAATAGTTAAAAGTTGCCTTAATAAAAAAGCATGTATTATAATTATTTTATGAACATAAGATTTTTCAAAAAATAACTGAAGTTTAACTCATAGTTATTTAAAATTTCAATAATTTTCAAATAACTTTTGTATATAGATTCACATATAACTATTGAAAAATAAATTTTCTAATTGCATATCAAAATGATGACAACTAAAAGAAAAGCTAAAATAGGTAATGGATGTGCACATTTTAAGCTAGAGAAAAATGAAAAATATTTGAGGGAAAATGGATTTGGTTAAAAGGAATTAGGAAGGCCTAGTAGTTTAGATGATAAGATTCTCTAAAATGAGATTTTATGAAGTTATTGAAAAATCATATGAGACTTCTTTTATTAAAGGGGATGATTTTATATAAGATATGATTTTATAGGCAAAACTAAAAGAAAATAATAGATAAAAAGGTGACTTTAATGGGTTTAACATAATGGATGAAAATGATGGAGAAAGGCAATGCTCAATTTTTTTATATCTTTCAAAAGTAAAAGGAAAACTCTAAGAATAAAATTGATGGGAAGGAAAATTAGTTTTTAAACTCTAGAAGCTGAACTTATTCAACTTTAGGCGCAAGATGCTATTGTTTAATGAAACTTAGAGCATAACTAAGAGTTTTCTCTCACAAGAAAACCCTTATTACTTTATGATTATTACTTAACAATTTAAACTTACTTAATAGTTTAACCATGGGAACCACAATTTGATTCAAAGAAAGTTAGTATTGAAAAGATGGCAATGTGAATATGTCTCTTAGTCTTGTTTATGCATCTCTATGGTAATAAAATCATGATATTCTAAGAAAACAAAATGGATAGAATGATTAAGATTGATGCAATAACATCTGAACAAGCTCAAGGTAAGTATGCTCATACTTATACACAAGTTAATCTATTTATACTACTAAAATTTGAATACACATATAACAATAAAATGGTGTGCATTTAGTATGAAAGCATCTATATAATTTGATCCCATTGTGATAAATATGGTTATGATAAGTTTGCAAAAGTTGAAAGAGATTGTCAAGATGTCATAGGCTAATAATTCTCTAGTTAGAATGTGCATCACATGTTTGCTGATGCACGTCATACACTAGAATTAATAATTGTTCTTATTGAAATTTGTAGTACAGGTAAACCCAAGTCAAACTTTAAGGATTGCTAATTGGATGGCATCTCATAGTATATCATTGCAACTAGGATTACATTTGTTTCATAGCCTTCCTCCCTAAATTTTTATGTCATGTATTGTTGATACGCTAGGAGTCCTTTGGACTCGAGACTCTATTTTAAGTTAATTTGTCTTTTCTTTTAGGCCTTGGCCTTGATATGTTACCAAAAAAAAAAAAGAACTAGATATGAATAAAAAAACTTCAATCCAAAGATTATCACATTCATTAATTCATGATAAGAACTTAATGGATTACTTTTCATTTGACTACTTGGCCAAGGATTATCCAAACTCCTATAGTAACCTTTAATTGCTCAATTGTTGATTGATTCAAGGGATGGACCTAAATTAATATCAATATCTTATTACTCATTAAGTTAAAATTAATGTCAATCTTTAATCAATCATCAATAGCATTAAGCTCTTGTAACATGACCAAGACTAAATCAATAATTCTACACATGAAAATAACTTATTTATTCCTTGTTTCTTTTAAACATTCAATAATTTTACATGTAAAAATTATGCACACCAAATTTCTACTTGCAATAATTAATCATAACAGTTTTACATGTAAACATTTCTCACAATCAATTAGATTACGTAAGATAGTCAAGTAATAGATTTACTTTATTCATCATTCAACTAATCAATAATCATAGAAAGAATAAAGAAATATAGGACAATCCAATTAAGAATAAATTAATAAAATTAAGGTCTCAAGATCAAATCAAATTGGAGTATTAACCCATTGAATGAAATATAGAGTTTCCCCACTCCTAACTTTTTTAAAAACAAGAGTAAAAGAAAGAGAGAAAATGTTGAATTTTAAAGCCTTTTGCCTTGAAGGCATAATATGACTTAAAAACAAAAATGAGCAAGGCCCTTATCCTTTTTAGACTAATTAAGTCTAACTCTAAAGGTTTTATTAAGCTAATCCTTACACAATTTGGAGACTTATATCTCAATTTATCACCTAAAATAATAAAATAGTTTAATTTTGTCATAGTTTGTAACTTTACTTAAGAGCCTTTTCTAACCATTAAAACCATATTATATCACTAAACTTTGCTCATGAAAGTTGTTAAGTTAAACCTTGACTAACTTGTGGCTTCAGGTTTATACCAAAACAAGGTTTAAAGCTCCATATATTTCCCAAAGGCCAAGGGCATCAACAAAAAGGCTAGATTTTTGTTTCAACTTTTTGATGAGATTTGAATCACTTAAAGTCCAAATTTGATCTTGTTGCCTTATAATCTCTTAACTTTTCAATGATATAAAGATTAACCAAATCAAAGTTCTAAAACTTTATATACAGTAAAAAATCTTATAAATACCAAGATTCCTACATAAACTAAATAAATCAATTTCACTCCAAAACCATGATAATCACAAAAGAAGGAAAAAATGACTAAATTAAGCACATGAACATCTTAAGAGACTAAATATAAGAGAAAATAAATATGAAAGTATTATGCACATAACTTACCACTTGAATTAACATGTTAATCTTTCCAATAAACTTAAGCCATACTTGGGACAAGCAGTAGTGCAATATATATTTCATCACCGAAATAAAGAAATCCTATGCACAATATGTCTAAAGACAATATAAGTGTGTGAACCAAAGCAATTGTACTCATTAAGTCTTAATAGTGCTCCACATAAATAGCTTGTAGCATAAGGCAACCAAATATATGGAGGATTAACTCAATTTTATTAAGGTCAACACACTCTTATCCTTAGCTAATGTTATAATGCGCACCCAAGCTATTCAACACAACCCCTAAAGAGCATTCTAAGTTAAAGTTCTACTGATTAAAGTAGAGTTTCTCCAATTGACATAAGGTCTTTTCCTATGACTTTAGATGGAATCTAAATGTCATCTTATATGGACATAAAGATAAAAAATGCAAGGATTATAACTATGTATCTTTCTACTTGCAAGAGATAAGCGAACATTCACTATTAGAAATAGTAATCTTCTCACAGCTTTGAGTCCAAATAAACGTGCTCTAGGAAATCATAGGGAATCCATAGGTAATTTATGGTGCCTTATATGCTTGATATGCATTGATTTCCCATAATAATAGAATGCCAAAAATTCAAAATTTAATCTTTTCCATGGTAATAGATTGTGGAAAAGGAAAAACAAATGCATTTTTTAGAATGGTCATGAGAAAGCACAAAATGCACCGTTTCATTAATAATCTCACAATAAAACACTATGAAAAAGTTGATTATATTACCTAACTCAAGTGCTTGACCCTTACTTCATTTTCTCTTTCTTTCACATCATTCTCTCTTTCTTCTTATCCTTCAACATCTCTAATCAATTTTTGCATCCACTAAAGTGTTTTTCAACTATCTCCTATTGCTTTTTTGATCTAATTCACAAGGTAAACCATTTCAATCAATTAATTTTTCATTTTTACTAAGAATTTTAAATTTTCATTAGGATTGTGGGAAAGTATATTTGTGTTCATTATTTTGAAAATTTCTAATACTATTATAGTTAATGATGATGAACTTGTCTTTTCTTACAATGGCTCCTTATTTATTTATTTATTTGATAATGTGTTAACTCTAGTTTGATAATGATGAAAAATAAGAGCGCAATTACAATAAGCAAAAAAAATTAAGAATTGATATTAATTTTAATTTTAAATTAAGAAAAAAAATAAGATTTCAAATTACTTTTTAACACTACATTATGAAAAATTAAGAACTAAAATTAATTTTGATTTTATTTAAAGAAAAATAGAAATTAAAATTAATTTTAATTTCACATGAGGAAAAATAAGAATTCAAATTATATTTAGTTTTACATTATGAAAAATTAAATATTAAAATTACTTTAAACTTTTTTTATAATAGAAAAAGTATCTAAACTATTAGATGTTCATATTTAAAAGTCAAATATGTAATATTCCAAATTCAAATTTGAAATTTTATAAATCTTGATACTGATGGATAAATATTTATTTATTCAGTTAATAATTAATTTTAAGTTATTTTTCATGTAATGGTTTTGAAATATTAAAAGGATATCAAAAATAATATTTGAAATATATTTATATTTATGTGACCATTTTTCTAGAGAATTTCCCATAAATTGAAAATAATTTGATATTAGTTTAAAATGATTTTTATAAGGAAGTTTTCACAATTTGAAAAATAATTTTAGTAATTATAAATATAAGGATTTACGAAAATGATTACTTGTATTTAGTATACCATTATTGAAAAATTTCAAATTAATCAAGTTATTATAAATATTGAAGGAAGATTCAAAATAATCAAATTAATATTTAGTTTCATAAAAATAAATTTTGAAATAAATGTATGGTTGAGATTGGATTGAATGAATTTCAAAGGATGAGATTATATATAGGAGATGTGCCTATTTTACACCTAGGAAGCACGAGGAAATAACTCTAAGCTCTTTTTACATTTTTCTCTTTCCTCTTCCTCAATTTTCAGGCTTTCTCTCTCCTATCCCTCAAATTTGGCTTTATCTTTAAAAGAAGGTGCTTGCTACGGTACCTCAGGGGTTTCAAACCTGGGGTGACGTGGCACAATACAAGCCATTAGATGAGATTACTAAGAATTTTAGTAATCTCATCCAATGATCTACAATGCACCACATCACCCCGGGTTTGAAATCCGGGGGTACCGTAGAATTCCCCTTAAAAGAATAATATAATGATAAAACAAAAACAATATTTATATTTAATTTTTTATTCTTTCCCCTCATTTTTATTATTTTGGCACATCGGCATCTCTCTTTAGGGAGAAACCCGGAAGCTTTCTCCCCTTTTTTAACTAATTTTCTGGTCCCTCCTTATTTATATTTTATGGCTACAACTTATTTAACTGGAGCTCCTCTCTCTCTCTCTCTCTCTTTCTTTTTACACGCCTCACCGCCATAGCTACTCTCTTTTCCTCTCTTCTCTTTCTTCTCCACGCATACAGCCACATTCTCCCTCCCATCTCCAACGTCCTCTTTCCAGCCGGGTACACGCTGTCGTGGAGATGCTTCTCCTTTTTCTCTCTTTCGTTCCAGCTGATTGCAGACATTGGGACGGCGAGGAGCAGATCGCGTCCGGCAAAGCTATCTTGCCGATGGCAGCGCTACTGCTGGAAACTTCATCCGACGTTTGCTGCTTCTATTAAACGCATTTTCTCCCCCGTTTAATGGTTGTACTGTGACATGGGAGCAATTTGAAACAAGGGAGTTGTAGCTCCTTTTCAACCGCCAGCGTTTTGGTGAGCCTTCGCCACCGGCAAGCTGGGGTTTAGCTCTTCAGATGACAGTGAGCTTTCTTGATTATAAAATTCTAATTTTCGTGATGATTTAATAATAAATCCAAAGATATTCAATTTTTATACATATTTAAAATATACCATGAAATATGATAAAAATATAAATTTTATATTATAAAACATTAATATAGAATAACTAAGATTTATATAGAATATTAAGATCTAAATACGCCTTTAATTTTACTAGTGTTGAGTATTAAAGTTAAATTAGAGAAACTCATTTTGTATAAGTTTGGAACATATAGTAGTTATTTAAGAAATTGGAGTTTTATAATCTAAATTATTGAAATCTAATTTAAGAATACCCGTTTATTACTTTTATGATGTATGATTATATATATAAGAAAATGTAATTTTTATGCTATACGCTACTATAACTATAAATTAAATATTAATGGAACGTTATATTTTACATGATTCCAATTTGATTCAAGAAAATTTATTTATAATTATTATGGATTTTTACTAATGATTGTAGAAAATAGTATTTTTATGTTATAGAAAGATAGAATATCATAATTAAACTTTTCTTAGAGTATTATATCTTAAAAACATGTAAATATTGAACTTGATTTGAAAAGTCTTTATTATATATTATTTGGATACTTGATATAACAATGGTGAAATAATAATTTTTTACTCAATACTTTTAGATTATTATATTTAAAATATATCTACATTTTGAAAATCTAACATTTTTATATGTGGACTTCAATTTTGGATATTTTCAATGGGTGCAATTTTCCTATTCTTTAAAAAGGGTTAAAAATATAAAGAAATGATAGTGTAGAAAGATGAAGTGATAAAAGATAATCATTTTTAGACTTTCAAGTTCTATTATGTAAATCTCTTTGGTTTGGATGTGAAGTTTCTAAGTAACAATATATTTAAATTAAAGGTTAATCTAGAAATTATAAACATATGAAGCAAGTGGTATGGAATGCTAATGCATTACGATTGGAATTTGGATTTGTAGTATGTGGGAAGAATAAAGTGTGATTTGAGATGTTGAGATATGAATATCTTATAGATAAAACTTAAAAACATTAAACTTGCAAAGAAGATAAGTAATAGTTATATAATTATAATTTATCTTTATAAATGGTAATAATAGAAGATAAATGTGTGAAAGAATGATTATGAGTGCTTTGGAAGCTTCCAAGGGTGGATCAATGTTCCAAGTATGTATATATTTTACCATTAATATTTATCTTAATAAAATATTATTTAAATATTACAAATTCTATCTTCTTATTAATAGTTGAATTTTATATTCATGCATTTATATCTATACTTTTGCATAAATTCATATTCATAGAATAAGTACAAATAGTAAGTGATTAGAATGTGCAACGAAAGCATAATAGTGGCAATAACTATTGATGCATTGTAATTGAACTCAATGATATTATATAGTAATGCCTATTTTGCTATATGCTTGGTATTGTTCAGTGATAAAACTATGGTTTTGTATTGCAATGTTATAAATAATTGTGATGTAGGAGTTGAGCTCTCCTATGTTTACTATTTGAGGATCATGCCAATAGTGTCGATGGAAAATGTGAATGGTAATGGATAGTGTGAAAATGTTATAGATTAATTTGAACTGTGTGGAATGACATCAGATATTGTGATTTATGATAAAAAAAAATGATATCAAAAGCTAAATAAAAAATTCTCGGTAAATCATATGAGAATAATACAAGATTAATCAGGAGATTAAAGCTCTTTTGTGGATATTGTCTGTGAATTATGTCAACAATGACATTGGAAATAATGAATAGTGAAAAATTGATTTGAAAGTCAGATGAAGAATTCTTGGTAAATAGTTAAGAAAATACAGTATTGGTTTAAAAATTAAAAAGTAACTATATATGTGTTTATTATAGCTGGACACATGGTATTTTGTGATGTTGGAAATTGTTTGTGATTGGATATCACTGTATGACATGTTTGCAAAGACATAATGTGTTTGAGATGATTTGTTTATATTTGAGCCTTAATAACTATTTGTGATTGTAATGTCTACTTGAAATGGGTAGTATACGATATGAGATACTGATGTTGCATACTAACAGATAGTTAAGATTCTATATTTAAATATACAAAATATAAAGTTTAAGTCATGTATAAGAAAACCCTCATTTCGGAGCATGGATGCTCATGTTTCAATAAACCAGGAAATATGGGTTTGTTCATATCTTTATATTAGTATCTGATTAACTTGTGGATATTAATTATAAAATTAATCCCCAGTAAGTTAGTAGTAGATATATACTCATTGAGTTTTCATAACTCATTCTATCTTATTTCCAATGTGTTCAGGTTAAGGTTTGAGCTTTGTAGTATTCATGGATGATCAAGACTGCTTTACTAAAGGATTTGACAGTTCAGATTAGAATCAATATTAAAGATAGAAATTTACTAATTCTGCATAGTATTGTGTGAATGTTGATTGTTGTCATATTTGAAAATTAAAATAGGTTTTATATAATTAAGTCATATGGCCTTTAGGAAGTATCCAAAAACAAAAGGGATTTTGTCTGTTTCTCCACAAAAATTTTAAAATAAATTTCTAAGTCCTCCTAAAAAATTTGAAAACTTCCATTGGATAAAAAGAATGAAAATTTTTTAGGACTTGTGTAAACTAGTATTGAAATTCACATTGGTTATGATCAGGTCAGGTCATGACAAATTGAATCTTAAATATAAAGGTAAACATAAAATTTTCAAAGAATATCAAATGTTATTTGAAACAAAGACTCATGTTAAGATTACTTTTAATTTTATGTTAGGAAAAAAATTATCATTGATTATTCTTTTCAAGATTAGTTGTTATCTAATTAGAAAAAATTAATATTGAAATTAGAAAATTTTGATATTGTTATGAAATATTTAAGAATTGGAATTCAAAATTGTTATGAAATATTCCAATTAGAAAAAATAAAGGAGACTTTGTCTGTTTTTTCATAGAAATCTTAAAATAAAATTTTGAGTCCTCTTAAAAATTTTGAAAACTTACATTAGATAGAAAGAGTGAAAATTTTTTAAAGCTTGTAGAAACTAGTATTGAAATCCACGTCGGTTATAATAAGAGTGAGTCACAATAGATTGAATTTTGAATATAGAGGTAGATATAGAACTTTTAAAGAATATCAGATGTTGTTTAAAACAAAGGCTCTTGTTAAAATTACTTTTAGTTTTATGTTAGGAAAAAAATTAGCAATGATTATTCTTTTCAAGATTAGTTGTTATCCAATTAGAAAAAAATATTATTGAAATTAGAAAATTTTGATATTGTTATGAAATATTTAAGAATTGGAATTCAAAATTGTTATTTTATTCCATATGATACTAAACTATAGAAATTCTATACTTTAAGACATTGCATAGTCCTAAAATGTTATCATAATAGTGATAAGGTTATGGTTTTATCATCCTAAAAAAGCAAAAAGAAAAGGTAGTGGAAGAAATAGAAAAACCCCTATTAAGATAACCTTTATTGATCAATAAGTGTAGTTGAAAAAGCCCTTGTTGATCAAGAAATAATGCAACAAATAGGTGAGCTACTTGACATTAAGCCTAAATAATAAATAAAAGTCCTTGCTGATCAGGACTCTTTTGTCATTAATTACAAAATCCAGTTAAAGAAGCCAAATTGATTAGAAAAAATGGTAAAATAATTTATCATTATTTTTTTTATATTTTTATTTTTATATTTATAAGTATTTTGTAATTAGAATAATACATATTATATTTGTATAAATAAAATTTTATAATTTTATTGATATTTATTTCTTTCAATTGTTGAATTTTCCCTTAATTACTTGATTGTTGATTAATTTAAGAAACATAGCTAAATCAACATCAATATCATTTTACTAATTAACTCAAAATTAATGTGAATCCTTAGTAAATTATCAATAGCATTAAGCTCCATAATATGATTAAGACTAAATTAACAATTCTACACATGAAAATAACTAATTTATTTTCTATTTCTTTTAGATGTTCAATAATTTTACATGTAAAATTTTTCATAACCAATTTTATTTCATTAAATCATAGAAGATAATTAAGTAATAAATTTACTTAACCAATCATATAACCAATCAATAATCATAGCAAGAACAAAGAAATATAAGACAATCTAATCAAAAGTAAATTAATAAAATTAAGGTCTCAAAATCAAATTGAATTGGAGTATTAACCCCTTGAATTGAATATAGAGTTTACCCACTCATGGCTTTTTCAAAAGCAAAAGAAAGAAAGAAAGAGAGAAAATGTTGAATTCTAAAGTGTTTTACCTTAGAAGCACAATATAACATAAAAACAAATTGAGCAAGGCCTTTATCCCTCCTAAAGTAGTTAGGTCTAACTCTAAAGGTTTTATTAGGCTAAGCCTTACACAATTCGAAGACTCATATTTATTTAGGACTAAAAATATTAAAATAGTTTAATTCTGTCAAAACTCATAACTCTACTTGAGAGCACTTTTCCATTATCAAAATCATATCATATCATTAATCTTTCTTATGAAAGTTATTAAGTTAAACATTGACTAACTTGTGGCTTTAGGTATATACCAAGAAAAGGTTTAGAGCTCTAAATATTCCCTAAAGGCCAAAGGCATCAACAATGAAGCTAGATTTCTTTTTTAACTAGATTTAAACTACTAAATGTCCAAATTTGGTCTTGTTGTCTCATAATATTTATAAATCTTCCTTTTAACTTTTCAATCATATAAATATCAATCCAATTGGATTTCTGAAACTTAAGATATAGCTAAAATCCTAAAAATACCAATTTTTTGCATTAACTAAATAAATCAATTTCATTCAAATCACGACTAATCATAAAATAAGGCAAATTTGACTAAAACACATAAAGACCTTAAAAGCCAAAATATAAAAGAAAATAAATATATGAAAATATTATGCACATCATTTGCCACTTTAAGTTAACATGTCTATCTTTTTAATCAACTTAAGCCATACTTAGGATAAATAATGGAGCAATATAGATTTCATCATTAAAATAAAGAAATCCTATGCACAACATGTTTGAAAACAATATAAGTGTGTAAACCAAAGCAATCATACTTATTGAGTCTTAATAGCGCTCCACATAAGTAACTTATAACAACTAACATGTAAAAGGCAATAAGATAATTAGAAAGGACAACTTAATTTTATTAATATATGTCTCATTACATAATTTTGAGTGTGCATGAAAGACATTAGACTGACACACTCTTACCCTTAGCTAGTATAAGAATGCCCATCGGAGCAACTAAGCACAACCCATAAAAAGAATTCTAAGTTAAAGCTCTACTAATTAAAGTAGAGTTTTCTCCAATTGATATAAAATCTTTTCCTATAACTTTAAATGGAATCTACATGTCATGTTGTATGGACATAGAGATAAAGATAAAAGGATAACAACTTTGTATTTTTTTACTTGCAAGAGATAAATGAACATTCCCTATTAAAAATAGCAAATTTCTCATAGCTTAAAACCATAAGAATGTGCTCTAGAAAATTATGAACGACCTCATAGGTAACTTGTGGTACCATATATGCCCGATATGCATTAATTTCCCACAATAACATAATGTCAAAAATTCAAATTTTTTATTTTTTTTCATCATAATAGAATGTGAAAAAGAAAAAATAAATGCATTTCTTAGGATTGTCATTGAAAAGTAGAAAATGCACTATTTCATTGATGCTCCCATAACAAACACCATGTGGAAGTTGATTATGTCACCGAACTTAAGTGCCTAACCTTTATATCATTTTCTCTTCCATGCATACCATTCTCACACTCTCTCTCTCATCTTCTCCAATCAAAATTTGCATCCATTAAAGCATTTTCCAACCATCTTGTATTACTTTTTAGATCTAATTCACACGGTAAGCCATTTTAATCAATTGCTTTTTCATTTTTACTTGGAATTTTAAATTTTCATTAGGATTGTGGGAAATTGTATTTATGTTCATTATTTTGGAATTTTTCAATACTATTATAGTTAATGATTATGAATTTTTTTTCTTATAGTGGCTCTTTAATTTTTTGACAATATATTGACTCTAATTTAATGATGATGAAAAATAAGAACACAATTATGATGAGAAAAAATTAAGAATTGATATTAATTTTAGTTTTACATTAATAAAAAATAAGATTTCAAATTACTTTTTATCTTATGTTATGAAAAATTAAGGCCTAAAATTAATTTTAGTTTAATGTTAGGAAAAAATAGAAATTGAAATTAATTTCAATTTCATATAAGGAAAAATAGGATTTCAAATTATGTTGAGTTCTACATTATGAAAAATTAAAAATTAAAATTAATTTTAATTTCTATTTTTCCTGACAATATGAAAAATTAGAAATTGAAATTACTTTTATTTTTTCATTTTGTAATAGTAGAAATGTTTAAATTACTAAACACATACATGTAAATATCAAGGATTAAATCTTAAATATAGTGGCATACATAAAACTTTTAAGAAACATTAAATGCCTTTTAAGGTAAAAGCTTTAGGGTTTCAACAAAATTACTTTTATTTAATCTTAGGAAAAAAATTAGCAATGGTTATTCTTTTCAAAATAAGTTGTTATCCAATAAAAAAATTAGAAAAAATTGAAATTATTATGAAAAATTTAGGAATTAAAAGTTGGAATTGTTATTTTATTCCATATGGTACTATCATAATGGTGATAAGGTCATGGTTTTATCATCCTAAAGAAGCAAAAAGAAAAGGTAATGGAAGAAATAAAAAAATTCCTATTAATCAATAAGAGTAGTTGAAGAAGCCCTTGTTGATCACAAAATGATGCAACAAATAGGTGAGCTACTTGACATTGATCTTAAATAAACCCTAGTTCCAGGACCTTGGCATTGTTAATCAAAAAATGCAATTAAACAAGCTTATGTTGATTAGAAATAGTTGTAAAATTGTTGATCATTATTTGCATTGTATTTTTGTTTTAATATTTATAAATATTTTGTAATTAGAATATTATATTTTATATTTATGGAAATAAAATTTTATAATTTTATGATATTTTTTCTTTCTAATTGTTGATATTGTTTCTTTTAGTTTTAATTATCCTTTTTTATTTTCTCATGATTATTAGCATGGGAAATTCAAATTCTTAATGAACATTTCCTATATCTTTTTACTTTAAGAATCTAAATTTCCTTTAAAAAAATACAAAAACAATAGGGGAAATGTCTTTGGAAACACTTCCTACACTTGTTTTGTCCATAGCTTGAAACTTGTTTTGTCCATAGCTTGAAAATTGTGTTAGATATCATGGGAAATTAAATTTCTCATAGCGTTAACCAAGGGAAATTAGTGATTTTCTACTAGTAATCACTAAAAAAAAATCCTTAACTAGAAAAAATTAGAAAAAAATATAATTGTATTTGTTCCAAAATCTATGCCTTAAGACTTCCTTCTCATACTTCATTTTTATGTCAAGTTTTGTTCCAAGTCAAAGATGTTTGCTTATTGGATTGGTTCACAAGGCCAAATTGAAACATTTCATTGCGCTTCAAGTTCAATGCCTTTATTTACATCTCAATTTAATACTGTACAAAGATCTTCTTGTCAGCTCTTGAAACTTCATGTGGTTTTTAACTTGTTTTACTCAAGCCTTTCTTTTAAACATTCTTCACTTATCTCTTAAGCTAATATCACTTGAGATGTTTTGAAAGAATATCACCTTTAACTTAACATAAATTTAAGAAAGTCAATAGAACAATCATTCATAAGCTCTTCCTTTGTCTTCCCCTTAGCTTACTTCCTTAAGTTTGCACCATCAAAACATTTTCTTCTCTTACACATTTTAGTGTAGTTTTTTATGCAACTTTGGTGTCTTCAACACTGTTGCCTCTACTAGCTTTTGTAAGTTGCTTTAATAAATTTTATGTTATTATCTTGACAACATATATGCATGTCATTATCTACCAATGTTGTCTTTGCAACTTGTTCTTATCCTACAAGATTTATAGTTCTTGTTTTGTTGCATCTACAACTTGTATGCTCTCCTTGCTTGTATAGTTTGCAAGCTTTACCTCTATAACATAAGTGTGCGCTATAGTTGTAATTTATGTACGTACTTGATGTTTTGGAGCACCCAAGGCCACTAATGTCCTTTATATAAGAAAAAAGTGCCATCTTAGTTATCATAGCCTATATGAAATTAATGTTCTCTAGCATGATAGTCCTTATGATTCCTATTTGGTTTGTGCTTTCTATACATATTGTATGTGTGACATATTTTTATCATTATGAAAATATATGATAAGTCATCAAATAGTGATAAATGTAACTTTAAAGGCTATGCCTCTAAATCAAGTGATAATGAATGTGTATTAGTGGAGTTATCTATAGCTAAGACGTTATGTGACTATTAGCACAAATTTCTTAATAAAACAAAAGTTCAAACATCAACATTAACTAAACATGGTTTTATCGTTGAGATTTGAATGGATCAAGTGTTATTTATTATGGACTATTTCAAATGGAAAAAAGTTGCTTTGTCAATTTTTGTGATAAACTTAGGAGAAGAAATTTCATAAATGACTTAAAAGGTGTAATGTTAGAAGAAAAAGTGCAATGTTTTTATTTATTAAATGACATAATATTTGTTATAAAGTTATGGCAAATCTATTTCATCAATGAAAACAAGTCCTTGCCATTTTAAGGAAGCATTAAGAGCAATATGCTAACCATAAAGAGCTCATTAGACAAGAATCCACAAAGTTATCTATACATATTAAAAATAACTTAAAAAATTATTTACAATTAAGGCAAGTTCCATTCAACATATATATACATTGACTTTAATAAAACTAAATGTATTAGAATTGGCAGAGAGCAATTGGTAATGCACATATAAGTGCATAAGTTCCTACTAAAAAGCAAATTTCATATAAAAAAAAAAGAAAAACAATTGTTATTAAAAATGCAATGTATTTATGTAATTTTGATATAATGTTCATATATATGTAATCATAATGGAAGGGTAGAGAACATAATTCAAAAGTTTACTTGGATTCATTAACTAAGCCAAAAGCAAATTTCTTATAGCCTACTAAGGGTAAATCTCATATAAATAGAAATTTTTTTCCACTTGTTTATATTTAAACTTTCTTTAATGTTTGTTTGTTAATTTAGATTCTTTGTACTTGATGGCACAAAACTAGTTGAGAAGTTGGATAAAATTTTTCTCTTACTATTGCCTAAATAAAACTAATTTTTGGTAGTTTGGATATATTTAGAGCTATAAATCTTTAATTTGTGCAAAATGAAAGCTAGCTTTGTAACTCCCTTGCTTATTAACGCTTTAATCCTCATTAAGTAGGTAATTATTGCACAATTAGGTCTTTCTGTGGCCAAATTATGATTCTGTAAAACAAAATATTATAGAATTTGAGTTTCAGAAATTTTCTGCTGATTTCCAGAATTACTAGACCAACTTCAAAAATATGAAAAACTACTTTTTAGAACTCCAAAAATCATGAAATTGGATCCAATGAACCTTTCACATGTTAAATACATCCTGTAAAAATTTGACATGATTTAGACATCATTAGGCCTTTCAAAACTCACAGCAAAGTGTTTCTGTCCCAGTGCTGTCCAGAATTCACAACTGTAAAAGTAAACCCTTATTTCAGTGGGTAAATCAACTCCGAATAAGCTCAAATTTGGTATGGGACTTGATTAACATGTTATATACTTTTCATAAAATTTTAAGATAAAAAATAATCCATTTACTCCTTCTGATCTCTGAGATACAATTAGTGCTCTGCACTGTGACGGTAACAGGGGAGACTAAAACATGTAATAAATTCACATAGTAGAAGAGCTTATTTTAAGCTAAATTTTGGCACAGAGGATGGTAAATAAATGAAGTTCACTCCTGAATTTTATCATAATTTTTAGAGCATCAAAACTTAACCAAAAGTCCCTGCAAACATACTCCTCTTACTGCCTACGAATTTACTGTTCATTTGGTCATTTCCAATTTCACACATATTGCATACTAAATTGCCTTCTACTCCAAACTAGCTCACAATACCTCAAATTCATGTATTTCATACAATATAGGCAAGGGTCATATAGTTATACAAAAAATTCAACTTACAAAACACATATCCATCACATACTAACATCACAAACTATATAACATCTTTAATACAACTTCAAAACATTATTCTCCTTTGTCAAGAGGGCCTTTAGAAGCATCACCTAGAATGGTTAGTAACAATACAAAAACATGAGAAATAAAGTTTCCCAGTAGCTAGCTATTACCATAAAAATATATCAAGTCATTCCAGATCTTTAAGCAAATAAAACGTACATTTCAAAATCAATTAATTATTTATCATCTCATTCCATACCATTGTAAGAAATGTGCATCACACATAGCAATCATCAAGCCCATTCAAGGACTCATAAAGATATCAAGATGGCCATCATAGATAGTCGTACCTAGGCCTCATATACAGCAATTTCACTGTCTTCCCGGGGTACTCGGGCTAAAAGCCTCACATACAGCATTTCACTGTCTTCCCAGGGAACTCGGGCCATAGGTACCGTACACAGCAATTTTATACACAATCCATACAATGGCATAAAATACAGAAAACACATAAATGAAAAACAGAGCTTAAGGATAAAGTTAACTACCTTTTAAAAGCTTCCAATAGTGACGTTTCCTTTGCCCTCACTTAAAAACTTCTTTACAATTCCCCTTACCTTCCTAACTTGTCACTTCTTAGTCTACATAAATACACATCATAATTCTTATTAGAATATCATCATTTTTCTTAAACTTCATGTATTCTTCACTTCCTTCACATACACTAAACCATGAAGGAAGTACCCAAATTTTAATGTACATTCCAATATCTCCTAAATTTCATTGTAATACATTGTTCCAATCTTTCAAAAACACAATTTAAATGGCTAAGTCTCCTTCCCTCCTTCTTTTCCATATTCACAGTTTTGGCTTCTCAAAAGGGAAGTTTCACACACACACTTTCATAATTCAAAATTTCATCTTCCATAGGCTTCATAATTCATAAAAATCATTCTAATTTCATCAATTTAACCAAATTCCAAACAAATCATGCCAAATCCATACATGCACCATTATGCCTCTAAAACCTTAGTGTGTACATCATGGTTTCTTGTTGTTTTTACACCAAACCAAAGCCATAGATCAACATAACAACATCCAAAACACTATTAGACATGTTCAAATCATCCAAAACTCCATGGTTAACCACCTTTGACCATACTAACATCAAAATTTTAAGAAATTAAAAAGAGTACATTAAAGAGCTTTTAGAGGAGAACATTTTTACCTCTTGGTGCAACTTGAAAATCCTCACTTAGAGGTCACCAAACTTGATTAAACTTGAGGTTTCTTCAATCTAAACACACTAATAGATAGAGCTTGATGAGAAGAGCAACTTTCTCTTCTACACCTAAGCCTAATTCTCACTATTTTTGGGTGAAAAAGTCAAAAGAAATTTTCTCCCTCTTCCTTCTCTCTCTTGCACGTCCAAGCTTGTTTTCATGGAGGTATCTACAGCTACAAGGTGGAACGGAGAAGAAGAAAGAGTTTTCATGAAGCTTCAAGGGTATTTTTATCATTTTTAAAAATTTCAAGGGTATTTTAGTCCTTTTTCATCAATTAGTAAGGCTATTCTTGCCATTTTTTTCTAATAATGACACTTTTCATGTGTCTATTTGTCACACTAAATAAAATCACATATTACACCTCAAATTCTTGGTTATTCATATTAGATCCCAAATTCTTGGTTATTCATATTAGATCCCAAATTCTTAGTTATTTACACTTTAACCACACCCGATTTTGCACTTTTGCAATTTGGTCCATAGGGTTTCTGTCTGTTTAAAATTTCTTACACTATCAGACTTAGACAACTCCCCTTTTTAGAATTTTCTAACCTCCTCTGATCATCTATATTGTTTAGGGAAATTAATTCTTTTCCTACTATCCTTTTTCCTTCAAAATTTCGTTTACCTTTACACTTAATTCCTTTCAACTTAAGATTCACCCACTAAGCTAATTCAAACGTGCTCTTCGTTTCTACAGCCTCAGAATTTAGAGATTTAAATGATAGATTTAAAAATTTAGGACATTACAAGCTTGGTATTTAAGGTCTATACCTACAATGTTTATAAAGAAAACCAAGTGAAATTATGTCATTTTGAACGAAAAAATAGCTAAGAAGTTGTTATAAGTTTATACTATGGTAGTCATATTTTGGTTTTTAAGCCATAACTTAAGCTCTAGAACTTTAAATTTTGTAAAGCTTGACCTATTGGAAAGCAAAGCTAGGTGGCAACACTACAACTTTCTAAAAAGAAGGAAAATGTAATTTAAAACATACTCACATCATCAACAACCTCCCAGTTTGAGCACAAGATCAATCTACAAATTCGCTAAGACTTGTATTTGAATTAGGATACCTATAATGATTAGGAATAGCCTCCTTTATTTCTAATATAAATAGGCATCCATAAGGCAACAATAAGCATCGCAAAATTCATAAGTTGTTTCTTCTCTTTCTTTGTCTTTTTCTTTTGATTTATGTCTTGTGTAAACCGTGAGTGGCTAGAGTTTTTCTTTAAATTCAAGGTTTTTTTGCTTAGGTTTTCTTAATTCTGAGACAAGTTCTATTTAATATATTCTTAATTGATTATCTTCTATTTCTATGTTCTTATTATGCTCATGGTTGCATAAGGTAATGTTCTTATTATGTTCATGATTGCATAAGGTAATTTCTTAATAAATATCAACTAGTTAATTATCTGTTATTTACAATTCAAGATTGTAATTGCTTGTTGCATAAGTAATAATTAGGTTTTGATGTATTAAATTGGTTTAATTTCAATACCTAAGAAAACTAGGGAATAAGTTAATAAATTGAGCTAATTTGGGTTATTATTTAGTTTTAGCTTATCATGCCAATACTAATGAGATTTAGGTGTTGCACTTGGATCAAATTAGTAATAAGGTATTAATTTGGGTGCTTGGCTTGAGTTAATCAATATCAAAAAAATTAATAAGAATTATTTGGCTACAAATAGTTTTAGGAAAAGTAATTAAATGAAACATAGATTGATTAGATGATGATAATTAGTTAACAAATTGAAGGTACGAATCTTTTTTGAATTAAAGCTTTCTCTCTATTATTTTCTTTACAATCAATTTTTGTATTAGCTTCAAACCTTGTCTTCATTACATACTTTTCACATTGCAATTTAAATCGAAAACTCATTTTCTTTTACATTTCATTCTTCAAATTGATCAATCAATCTCTTGTGTTCAACTTAACTCACTAGTACTACAAATTCTTATAGGGATAGTAATTTTTATTTTTGGTAAATTTGACGCACAACATAAATTCTAGTTACCCATGTATTGGAGGTTTTATTATAAATTCCCTAAGTATAATTGAATATCTAACTATTATGCTCATTTCTTCATTTCACTCTTATTCTCTATGTGACTTGAGTATTGGAGTGACTATAGTGTTGCCACCACTTGAGCCTTTTCTATAGGAATTAGGCAACCACAAACCACCTGTTGAAGAAGATTTAGTATCATAAGCTTTTTAGACAATGTCTTATAATGATAGTATATTAAATTGTTCAGAATTATGTATGTAAATGGGGACTAACCCCATATTTAAAATGACTACAAATAAAATTTCATTTCATTTTCAATTAAATTTCACTTTAAAATAGTGTTTGACTTTAAGTAAAAAAAGTTTTAATTTTATTTCATTTATAATTATTTTTTAATTACATTTATGCCATTATATAAGATTTCATTTTATTTTCAATTGAATTTCGTTTTAAAATAGTATTTGACTATAAGTAAAAAAAAGATTTTATTTTATTTTATTTATAATTATTTTTTAATTATATTTATTTCATTATAAAATCTATTAAATTTATTAAGGATTTCATTAAAATTTATTTCATTTGATTTAAAATACATGTTTATCAAAAGTTTTACCCCATATTTAGTATTGTATTTATTATAATGCTATCAAAAATTTATTTTTAAATTAATTACATACATTTTAAATATATTTTAAATAAAATAATTTATTTATAAATAAATTGATATCATTATTTTTTGATATAATTATGAAACAATAGAATTTATTGATAAATAAATTGAATTGAATTAAAATAAAATCAATTCTTAAAAAATTTGATGCTAAATGAACCCTGAGTGACATTTTGTCTAGAGAATTTGAGAAATGGATCTTTAATATGCAAGTATAAATGAAGACATTTGCATGGAAGAGACAAATTTTAATATTCAATACTTTAAGATTATCTTTTCAAGTGCAACAATTATAATCAGACATTAAATATAGATAAAACATAAAAATCATAATACATGATTGTATTAGTTAATTTAATATATGTTATGACTTCAATTGTGTAATTATCTTGTTGATTTAAACTATCGTGCACAATGCTTTATATGTGTGTACATATATCATAAAAGGAGTGTTTTCATGTGAAAGTAAGAAAAATAAATAGTAATCATGATATTTAATATTAAAGAATTAGAATTAAAATATGAAATCATATATAGTGACCATCACACCTTATTAATATTAAAATAAGAAGAGTGTTTTCAACCCTTCAATGTAAGATTTAATAATCACAATTCCTCTTATTTTTACATAAAAGTACTTCTGTCACTTAATATATTTCTAATACGTGTGTGTATATATATATATATATATATATATATTACATAATATAACATTAAAATACTTAATACATTTTATTGTCAAATTAAATATGAATTTTATTCTACTACTACTTATTTCATTTTAAAGTGAAATATATATTATAAATTTTTTTATAATACTAGATTAATTTAAAAAATAATTTTTAAAAACAGAATACCAAATAAGTTGTATTGTTTTTCTGTTTTAAAATAAATTCCTCAAACAAAATTTCTGTTCCAGAAAATTTTTAAACTGTTTTGGGCATAATTTTACCAAACGTATTTTATTAAAAACTCTAAACAAAAATATTTTTTTTAAAAAAAAAAGAAAAACCAAAGCACAAACAAACAGGCCAAACATAGGGTAAATTTTTTTTTTTCCATTATTCGTTATATAATCGTTTGAGTAATCATCCGTTTAAATCGATCATTAAAATTTCACTCTCTCGTTGCCAAAAAAAAAGGGGTAAAAAAATCACGCTCTCCGTCTCTCTCTTTGAATTAAACCAACCCTTATTTCTCTTTCATTTTAAAACTCATTTAACCCTCCCTTTTTTCTCTATCTAAGTCTCTCTCTCTCTCTCTCTAGAAAAGCAGCACCGAGAGAGTGCTGGTAAAGCAAGGTTTCTGCAAAGTGAAGCAAAAACCGTTCTCAGATCTCCATCTTCGAAATCCCAAACGAGCAGAAGCATCAGCTTCCATTCAACTCGGAGATGGGTCAGAAGTCTCTGATCTACGCCTTCGTTGCACGAGGCACTGTTATTCTTGCTGAGTACACCGAATTCAGTGGCAACTTCAATTCCATCGCCTTTCAGTGCCTTCAGAAGCTCCCAGCTACCAACAACAAGTTCACTTACAACTGTGATGGCCATACCTTCAATTTTCTGGTTGATAATGGCTACAGTAAGTCCTTGTTTCTTGATTTTGCTTTTAGGGTTTTCATAGACGGAGTGGAGTGGATGAGTTGTACAATATCATTTGATTTACTATATTTTATCCGAAATCCATAGTGGGTAATTTGGTTAAAGTTGATGGTGCTGAATTTTCGGCATTTTTTTGGCTCATTGTCTTCCGATCTAGTTTGGTATTGATTATATTAGTTGGCAAGTCTAATTTGAATCTAAGTTTTGGGTTGTTCTGCCATCTTTTTTTCATTTGCCTATGGGAAGGATGCCTCATAAATGTGTTTCTCTTTGTGAAGGGAAGAATGGACTTAGCTGTGGTATCTTTAATCTTTAGTTAAGTATATGAAGCAAATCTTCCGACATCGCATTATATGATATGAATGGATATGTATGTGGGTAGTTTTGTCTGGCTTCACTCAAATGTGTCGCATTATCTAGCTTCAATTGATTTGAATAAATTGCTTTAAATGTAATTTTGTATTTTGCATCTAGATTTCTTATCTAGAGAAATTAAAACTGATTTGATTTTAACTGCCCATGTCTTCTTTATCCTTACAGTGTGATCGAATGAGGTTTTTGAGTTTGTTTGATAGTTGATGCTATTATTAGTAGCATTTGGTACATAAACAAATATGATGAGAGAATGGGGTTGCTACCATTTCTCAATTTCTCTTTTATTTTGAGCATTTAATTTTAGCTGGTTAAGGGGCCAGCTAGACATTTAAAAAAGCACTCATGTATTGCATACGTGGCATGGTAGGTTTATGCTTGCTAGCCTGCTTGAAAAAATGTTTTGGTTGAAGAGTATGGCACATTTGATTTGCAGTCTCCTATTTTCTCCTCTTGTTTATTAGCTTTGAAGAGATCAATTGACAATTTCTATTTGTTGGTTGAAAAGAAAATGTGTTTTAAAATTTTTTGATATTTACTATCAATAAGAGAATAATTTAACAACTCTTAATTCGTCAAGATCTTCACCTCAATACTATTGATTTAGCAGCTCTCAAGTTTGAAGAGCTTATTTTTACATCCATTTTAAATTATATGAATGGAGTACTAAATAATTTTGGATCAATATAAAATCTTACAAATTTTACATCCATCTTATAAAATTTATCAAAGGTGGACTTGATAAAAAATCTGTTCTATGAAAAGTTACACATAGGTGAAGTTGAACTAGTTTCAATTGATGCCTACCTTATATTGAATGATATTTTTCCAGATATTACTATAATCAAGAAAAGTGACTTAGAACTTTGAAATGTGGGGCTTTGATGTGCAAGGTTTTTGTCTTGGTTATAAATATTTACTTGATCGAACTGCCTGTCTATGCTAAGCTTAAACTGGAAACTGGAGTTTCATTTTGGATATGAGTGCTGAAACCTCCTAGAGTTAATATATATTCTACAGAATCTTTTCTTGTCATTCCGTGTAAGCATTAATAATGTCACCCTTTGAACAGTAGGAATATCCTTGGAGACACTGGGGGGAGAGAGAAATAAAGTTGAATAGTCTTCTTGAATGACTAGGCTGACTATTATTTCATAATACTTTTTAACATTTGTGTCTTGCCCATGTGATACTATTAGCTGAAAGGAAAAGGGAAATCCAGTTGTCTATAAAACTGCTTTCATGCCATGCCTATGTCTTTCACGATTCACGTAACTGTTAGTTAATTATGACTTACATAGGTAGAGGATAAGCCTGGCATGCATTTTTTTACTTTCAAAATTTGCTTTCCCTAGCCTTTTTGTGTCATAAATTAACAGTCTTTTTGAGAGTTTCTTATAGCCTGAGACTTCTTAGTTGTTATGATTGTATGCACTTTCATCTTCAACCTTTTCAGTTTGTCTAATTTAATTGATATTCAGTCTTTAGCTATATGTTTATTTTCTTTATTATTAACAGTATATTAGATTTTGAAAACCTGAACACTTCGATCAAGTCTTCCTGTCTTCTCACATTCTAGAACTTCATGATGTTCATTATATTTTCATACTTATGAACATGTGACTTGCACTAATTGTATCTCCTAGTAGCCTGCTTTCAGTCAATTTGCTTTAACCATACATGATTATTCTTCATTCTCTTGATGTAATTCTTTTTCTTTTTGGGTGAGGGTGACTCTTGACGCAGTGGTAAGATTGCTGCCTTGTGACCTAGAGGTCACGGGTTCAAATTTTGGAAACAGCCTCTCCAGTTATGAGGGGAAGGTTGTGTATGTCTACTCTCCCCAAACCCCACTAGGTGGGAGCCTCATGCACTGGACCTGCCTTTTTTCTTTTTGGGTGACATTTATTAAATGTATTGAGGCTTCTTGCAATATGCTGAAGGCAAAAATTCCAAGCTGAGAAAACATATGAATATGAGCATTCCAATTAACAACAGAACATATTAATACATGTTACTTGAGGATTAAGCTTGAACTCTCTTTTAGGGTTGGGATTTTACTTGAAAGAAATTTCTTCGTATCTATTTCCAATTGTTTATTTTCAATTATGATCCAAATTTGCAATTACTTCCTCAAGGGGCTGATTCAAAACTTTTTGGAGATTGCTAGTAATCTAATAAATATCTGATTTTCGGGCTTTTGTAGCCTACTGTGTTGTTGCAGATGAAACAGTTGGGAGACCTGTTCCTGTGGCTTTTTTGGAACGCATCAAGGATGATTTTGTGTCAAAATATGGCAGTGGCAAAGCTGCTACAGCTCCTGCCAACAGCCTTAACAAAGAATTTGGGTATCAAATATCTGTTGAAGTTTATGAAGTTAAGTTCTGGAGAATTCAGTAGTCATGTAAGCTGATGTTCTTTGCTATTTACTGCAGGCCAAAACTGAAAGAACATATGCAGTACTGTGTTGATCATCCTGAAGAGATAAGCAAACTTGCAAAGGTGAAAGCTCAGGTCTCTGAAGTTAAAGGTGTTATGATGGAGAATATTGAAAAGGTACAGATGCTGACTGTAGCCACATCAGTTTTAATTGGATGCATTGACAAGATAATATTCAAATAGTAAATCACAAAAGTTCTTTAACCACTTTTTCTGTTCTTAAAACAAAGTAATTTATTTATTGTAATCATTCATGAGAGCATAAAATTTAAGAGCACTTGTACCTGCCTTTAAATTAGTTCTGGCTAGCAATTTAGGAACTTATACATTGAACATATAGTGCTTTGAGGCTCAAAAAGCGGGACTCAACAGAATATTAATAGTAAAGTCAAGTCCGGCTTTGCCTTTTGGTGAGGATTGGCGTGACCTTTGTTTAGTATTACATCAGAACTTCATGGTTACTTCTTGTTCTTGTTAATTGTTACAAATTTAATTATATGCATGACCATGGCTAGTATTATATCAGAGCATAAAAAAACCAAAGTTGACTGCCCTTTTGTTTTTGTTGACAACACGTGACTTTTTCTAATACGCAATTACTCTTACCTGTGACTGCACTTTCTAGAAGACTAATGCTTAAGGTTGTTTACATGTGCAAGTCTTTGTAAATTAGGAATCCATTTTGTTGAGTGATTAAAGAAGGCATATTATTGATATCAGGAAGAAGAAAAAGAGAAAGGAAAATTCCAATCACTTTCTCATTTTGGGTATTCTTATTACCTTCAGATCAAGATGTCTAATGAATATAGGATTTTTTATCAGAATATATTGACTGCTGAATAGTTTTTATAATTTTTAGGTTTTGGACAGAGGTGAGAAGATAGAGCTTTTGGTGGATAAGACTGAGAACCTCCATCATCAGGTTTGCATGATATTGTGCTTTTATTAGCATGTTTGTTATTTTGTGCATTGATGATCTCGAGTTTCAGAGTTTTAGATATGAGTCAGGATATCGTGACTCATGGGTATTTGATATCTTTTTACATACATTCATTCCATTTTAGTTTCTGCAGAAATTCTGAGTATTGATATTCAACTGTGAGCTTATTCTTTAAATTCCACTATATATGGAGTCTTCTCGTAAGAGTCCCCAACAAAAAGTGTGAAATATGTATATTATTTTTTTTTTGTCTTGTATTGTTTTTTTTTTTTTTTTGATTGAGGGGATAAAAAAACTTATATCTTTCAGGCACAAGACTTCAGGAATTCAGGAACCAAGATCCGCCGGAAAATGTGGTTGCAGAACATGAAGATCAAGCTGATTGTGTTGGGAATTTTGATAGCACTGATCCTTATAATAGTCCTTTCTGTCTGCCACGGATTCAAATGTGGAAAATAAGCACCTGCCTGAGAGTTGTTTTATCTTGTTACGTGAAACAATTGGATTTATATAACGAGGGAATTTATCAAATGTAAGCAATGGCTTTGTATGTAGTGAAGTTGCAAATCCCCTGTATTGGTCCACTATGTGCTACTTATATGATATGTGAATGCTTTTTGTTTAAACAGATTTGGTTGTCGAATGATGTTTTGTTTGATTTCCATGTCCCTTGTCCGTCAATGCAATTGCAAATAAGCCCTAATTCAGATCATAACATTGCACGGACGATATTGGAGTTCTGCTGCCTTTAAAGAGGCCATAATTTTTCAAGCGAGTTGAGTGGTACGATATCTTGTATATTTTTCTGGTCAAATTGGAGCGGGCTAACCAAAATGCAAGAGCCCTATTCGTTGATACTCGGACTATAGGGTTTGTAGTGTATTATAACTGAGTCATTAAAAAGTTAATAATTTTTATCAATAGTAAATGTTATAACAATTTTTATTGATATAGAAATATATGGATGAGTAATAGTGTAAAATTAATTTATATGAATCAACTGCAAATCCTTTCCACTTTTTCAAAAATTTTCATTTCATTATATTATTTAAAACGAAAACGTGTTCTTGACTAGAGTTCACTTTACGGGCGATTTCAATTGACAAATGTATAATATTTTGGGCCACTAATCAAGTGACATTGTCAACTATTGTTTATTGAGAAAAGAAAAAAAAGAAAAGCCTTCTTAATGTTTTAAGGAACGAAGGACCGGATTAATAAAACTGGATTTTGTTATCGTATGATTTTGAAAATAAGTTACGTGTTTATATGAATAGGGTCTAAACTTGCAAAGGTTGCTATTTATAAAAATTTTGCGTTTTCCTTGGGTGAATGAATACCATGATCATTAAACGTAGTAGTTTTCATTAAGTTTCGTTAGTATCATTCTCTAAGAAACGAAGTAATGGTCGTAAACCTAGATAATCGCTAGGATCTTACATTTTTCTTTAGGGGATGAGTAACATTCTGATTTTGAAGCAATTGCAACATTTTTTTTTAATGAATACCATGACCAATAAATGGCAAAGTTTTCTTAAAGCACTGTAAAATGAAAAGATTGTCGTAAACTTAGGTAATCAGTAGGTTCTTAGATTTTTTAAGAAAATGATTTACATTCCGATTTTAAATTGTAGTTCTATATTGTAATTTTCTAGAGATCTACTGATAACTTCCTTATAAATTCAATCACAACTTCCCTAAGCAATGTTAGTAACATTTTTTAAACCTTCGTACTATTCCAAACTCAAACATTTACTTAACATGGTTTAGATTTTGCATCAATTGATAGATCTTTTCACAATTTAATGGTGATCTTCACGCTATAGACATACATGCCTTTTACGTATCATAATGCATCTAGGATGATAAAAATACTCATATTCAATGAATTTTATTTAAATTGATAAACATTAACTTGATGGATCTTATCAAAATTAAATTGGTTTAAGTTTAAATTTACTTATTAAATATTTAATAAATTTTTAATCCTTTTTGAATATCCGTTAATATTAATTTATATAACGTATGAGTCCATTTTTTACAAATATTTAATACATTTTAAATTTCTTTTAAATATTACATTAAATCTATTTTAATAACATTTTATTATTAATATATTATTATATAAAAAATTAATATTATTACATATATAAAAATATTATGATAATTTATTTAAAACAATTAATATTAAAAATATTTAAATTTACATTATATTGTAAGAATATTTTAAAATAATATTATTTTATTTTATAATATTAATTTATAGAATATAAAAATCTCTAATTATAATATAAATAGATAAATAATTATTTATGAATTAACTTAATACAACACATTTATTATAAATCTATTATGGATAATATAAATAGGCCAAAATAAAAATAAATATAAATAAAAAAATGGATAAATCCATAATTGTTAAATATAATTATTATTGATGGAAATGACAATTTATTTATTCTAAAATTAATATGAATAGTATGAATAGATCAAAACAAAAATTGATATAAATGAGAAAATAAATATAAATTATAATTACTAAATGAAATTACTATAAAAAAATAATGTATTTTTTATTAAAAACTTTTAAATTACATTTATATTAATAAATTTAAATAAATCTATTTTAAATCTTTCAATTGAATCTTATTAACTTCTTAATGAAAACGAATTCTTAATGAGTTTTAATTTAATTGAATTTGAATTGAATCTACCCAAACCCGACCTATTACTATCCCTAAATGCACCACACACACACACACACACACACACACTCAATTATATCATTAATAAATTCAATATGCATTATGTCTACTGTTTAATATTAACACCCTACTAATTATATTATTAATAAAATTAATATGCATCATGTCTCATGTTTAATGTTAACACTCTACTTACGTTTGGAAGTTGAATTGAATTATTATCTTTATTTTTAATTAAATATAAATATTTTAAAGGAGTGACTTTCATTTCCTTTCCCTTCATATTCAGTCTTGTTTAATAATAGCTAACAATTTGAATGCCTATGTGCCACAACTATAACCGTAAGTTATCAAGAACAAATTGCGCACAAAGGTCAAAATAGTAGAGATGTTTGTCCTATATATATATATATATATATATAGAAAAATATAGATAGTTGATAGCTGATTGGAATATCCTAACATAGAAAAATATAGAAAGCGAAAGGAGAAGCAATTTCCATTCATGACTCTTCAGCTAGGGCCACTTCACTCTGATCTAGTCCCATTCAGGCAAGTCTGAAGTAAGTGGTCCTAGCATCCCATCACTATTGAAAGTTAATCTACTCTATAAATTCAAAATTCGGGGGCATACTTATCAAAATGAAACAAGTTATAATACACTCAAACACATGCACTAAGCTGATTAGAACCTTTTAATACAATAAAACACGAATGAAATTCTAAACAAAAAGCTGCAAGAAGCTGAGTGACGAACATGAGATGGTGCAAACGAAGAAAGATAGCCAGCACAACACAAGCATGAAGAAGCGAGGGGTATGCTACTGATGCAGTTGTAGCAACAATCTGCAAAGATGAGGGGCAAGCTCAGGAGAGGGGAGTTTGACTTGGAGCTGCCAAACTGCAATAAGCCATTAATAAATAAAAGCACTTAAACCTGAGATGATGCATGTTGTATGATAGGTTGTTTCCACTGAGAAAATAAAGCAATTTCGGGAAAAGTGGCAAGAACGGGGCTGAAAATCTTAAAAGAGAGAAGTAAAAAAGAGAGGCGATGACATTCTTCTAGTTGCTCATAAAATTTCTCCTACGTAACATAACAGATTTTATGAAAAGAATGCGAGTGATTAAATCCTCAGACACATCATAGGTAGGTTTAGAAAAATCAGAGTGAATAAGTCTTAAGGTTCATAACATTACCATATTACCAATTGCAGACAAAGTTTATACCAGAATACGGATATAGCTCATTCTTAAGTCCTAACCATGCTATGATATGTAAGGGTTTAAATAGGCTAGGTCAAGTTGGGATTCATCTAAACATGCCAAACCAACTTTCTAAATTATTAGTCTGAGCTTGACCTATTAATCTGTATAAAACCAAAATTTAAACTCAGCCTAACCCATTAAAAAGGTTTGATTAAGCCTACTAACCTGTTTAAAAATCTCTTTGTATAAATAAGCTTTCCAATTTGCTAATAAATTAATTTTCTTAAGATCTAAAATTATCCAATGGCCTAATTAGACATATATACACATATATGTGTGTGTGTGTATCAAAATATTTATATCATTTGTCTATAATATATATTATTTATAAATATATTTACAATTAAATAAGCCAATCTAATAAGCTTACAGATCGAACTTAAGAAAAAAAGGCTGGCCTATTTATTAGCCTGAGCTTAGTTTATTTAAATAAATAGGTTAGGCTAGACAAAACTTTAAGTAGGTTATTTAAATAAATAGGCTAGGCTAAACAAAACTTTAAGTAGGTTAGGCTGCAGCCCCCTAATAAGCCGTAAGCTCCTGATAAGTCATCTGACCTACTTGTACCCCTAATGATATGTCAAGGAAGAAAATAAATAAACAACCTGAATCTGTTATGAGTGCATTTTTCCTTTTACATTAGAAATTCTGAAGAGTCAATGTTAATAAAAGTAAAGACCACTTACTATTAAAGAAAAAGAAGAAATGATTAAAACAAAGGATAGAAAGACATAGAAGGACAATGGGAAATCCATCTTTAAAGACATGAAATAAAAGCTACTAAAATTAACTTAGGAGAGTTCTCCATTCCCCTCTATAAATTGATATGAATAAACCACTTAAAAAAATGTGCTACATAAAGAATGCAAAGAATCTATCCCATAAAGTATTGGTGAGAAGTGATCTTTCTTGGAGAAGGGGGAAAAATGAAAATCTTATTTCCCACCATAGGCAGCACACAACTAAAGACTTTTGAGTACCCTTTCCTACTAGCAAAACCACAGAAATAGATTGATAAAAAGGAAACGATTAGATCTGCAGAATCAACCAAGACAAAATTTGACACAATCAAATCAAGCAAAAATACTGAAAGAAATGTACAATGATTTATTAATCATAATGGAGGACACCTAATTTATCTAGTAAAACGGAACTAGAAAAACATAATGGAACACTACTCATATGGAGAACTTCTATAGTAAAGATTTGGACATAAAAATCTGCAACTAGTGTTGAAAACATAGTCTTTATAGTAAAGAAATAGTCATACCAATAAAAAATCCATCACAAAAAGTGGTGGATTAGGTAAACCTAACATACTTTTCTGTCTATGATGCATCAGTCGTACTTGAAGTTCTGCTAAAGTGTTAAACTGTTTAACAAACAATGTAGAATTGAACCACTTATATAACATAAGATTACCCAAAAAAAAAAAAAGTTATGAACAATAAGAAATTAACAATGAATTGTGAAATGGCTTAGCAGTCCCATAAGCTTTTTTCTTTGTTTGGGATATTGTGGGCGCATCCAGCTACTTTGGACAGTTTCTTAACTATTAGATACTGTGGCTAAGGGAGGAATAAGGAGAAAATAGATCTATGGGAAGTTGCAAGGCTTGCTGTTTTATAGATGTTCATTGTTGGAAAGGAATGCTAGAATTTTTAGACATCTATATCAGCAGATGATGCTGGTTTTCTTAAAGGGATAAGTATGATAGATTTGCAAAGGTATTGGAAGTATATCATAGATCTTTGATAGAATGGTTTCATTGATTTTTTCTGTATCTTTTATCTTTCCTCCTTCCGTTTGAGGATTTCTTGTCCTTTTCGTTTGTATTTTTCTCCTTTAATAACATTTCTTTTTCTATCTAAAAAAACTATGAATGTGTAATCTATTGACGTATCTTTCACAAGATAAAAATATGTTTCACTTAATTTCTTACCCTCGAGTAATAGCTCTAACATCCATATGATATCTCATCTTAACCAGCGTGGTCTGTTTTGTTGATGAAGAATGGGGGAAATGAGAAAGGGAACATTATCTTCCTAAAAAATAAAATAAAAATGGAAATATAAATATTAATATATTTTCCTTCCCCTCCATTTATTTTACTCCCAAACAAACTAATGGACTCCAACCCCAGCCCCCCATGGCTAGAAAGAAATCATGTTGCCTTTACGATAATCACCTTCTTGATTCCCTCATAAGCCTTATCAAGAAAAAGACCTTATTACAACTTTACATGCTAATTCTTTAATGCAAATTGTTATTAGATAGATCCCACATCTATTATATCCTACTATATGTACCCTATATTATAATATACATATAGTGACTGCCTAACTCAGTTGAGGATATGACAAAACAAATTCTTCTTTAATTAACATGGTATCTAGAACCTTCTAACAATCCTTTTTTTATCCCAATCAATAAACCAAAAGGCAAAAACAACCCAGCTCTCTCTCTTCGTCTTCCTTTCTTTTTATTATTCTTTTGTGCATGACTGAAGTCACAGTAAGACCAACGACACTCTAAACTGCTTATAGCTGGAAGCCCAGACCTCAATGTTGCTGATTGGTGGTGGTGAATAGTGGTGGAGAAGAGTAATGGTACTGTTCAACACCGTGAAAGCAGAACTAGAACTAGTAGGGGAGGTCTAGGTACACCGAACAATAGTTTGGGACAAGACGATCTCGACTAGGTGGCGCGTGGCATCACATGCGTTGGTGTACAGAGGTGTGTGAAGCCCACTCGCAAAGACAGGCAACAACACATGGAGGCGTGTGGACCATCAGCAGGTGGCGATCTTCCATTTGGCACTATTTCGGAGGACTCTGAAGGGTTCTATAAAGTTGGTTTTATAGTTCTGTGTCTCCAGACAATATTTTCTATTTTCTGGATAATTTTTTCTGGTTTTCTGCTATGCTAGTTGGATAAATTAATTCATCATGGATACTGGTTCTGATTTCACGAGCAATTCTAGAGGTCCCAATAGTTTAGAAAATTCAAGGAGAGAACTTAGATCTAATTTTTCAAAATTATTACCAGTAGGTGGAAAAATAATAGAGCTGAAGTTAGATATTGAAGGGCGATAATATGTTGTCTGGAAAAGAGCAATTGAATATTATTTTGATGAAGTTCGTATGACATATCACCTTACTCAAGAACCACCCATAAAAGATCCAGACCAATAATGGATCATAGAAGATCATTGGTTGTTCGGGTTGATTTATAATACTTTAGTTACTAAAGTTGAAGATAATACAACTCATTATCGCATTGTTAAGGAGTTAGGGGACTCTATTGAAGGTCTATATTCGAAAAAGAATGATCTGAATCAGGTATATAATCTGACTTTGTCCTTGTCTCAATCAGATGAGAGAGATAAGACCAATGCTCAAATTTATACTGAGTTTAATCGTATTTATGAAAAATGGAATTCTCTACTGCCTATTACTAGTGATGTTAATGCAATACGTTTTCAGTGAGAACAACTAGTTGTTTTGTGTTATTAGATGTATTTACCTCCTGAGTTTAGCACAACACGATAACAGATCGTCCAGTTCTAAGCCCCTCACTCGAAAGACAACTTATTATCGAGTTCAAAGAGCATCCAAAGATATTTCTTCCTCTTCTCCATCTTCAAATGTGAGTGATTTAACAGCATTAGTTGGCTCAGGTACTCGTGGAGGATGTGGTAATTCTAGAGGAAGAGGAAGAGGAAGAGGAAGAGGGCAAGGTCACTTTAATGAAGGAGGAAGAGGAAGTGATTGGCAGAGTCACTCTAGTGAAGGAGGTAGAGGAAGTGAATCAATTGTGATTTGTTATCATTGTCAAGAACAAGGACACATCAAGAAATTTTGCCCAAAGTTGGCAGGAAAGAATACCCAGCAATCCAAGTTTGCACATATGGCACAAGAATCAGAAATCAATGGTAAATTATTATCTAATAGTGAATATCCTGAGTACTTGCAATTGAAGGCCTCTGCACAGCCGCCACCCGCCCAACCCACTGCCACCATAGTTCACATAGGTAATCCCGGGTTATTGATTCTAGAGCCACTGATCATATGACAGATCAAACAGGTATACTATCTTCCTTTAATAATTCTCATCCTTCACATGTTTCTTTAACTAATGCGTTTACTGCTTCTGTTGCTAGAAGTGGCATGGTTGATCTCATCTTTGATATCTCTTTGTCCAATATTTGTGTCTTCCAAACCTTCCGTTTAATTTACTTTCAATTAGCCAAATTACCCCTGCTTAAAATTGTGATGTTTTTTTCTTTCTTGATTATTGTGTTTCAGAATCTGTTGACGAAAATTTTCGATAGGGAATATGAATTTAGGGGATTATATGTGCTGGATCCTCAATCTTTGAAGTGTATTTTTCTTGACTATTCTCGTACTCAAAAAAGATATTGATGTTTTTCTCCCGAGTTAAATCGTTACATTGTATCTTTTGATGTTTTATTTTTTGAGTCTACCCCATTCTTTGGGCCTTCTCTATCTTCCTCCCCCTTGCCAAATTCAGATCATATTGATGAATACTTTCTTGTACCTTCTCCCTCATTGGATTCACAAGTTCCTCTACCACAAAATTTGATTCAACCTCCCATTCAATTTGTTTATTCTCGTATAGTGCAAGTACCGCTAACAACTCCTCCACCAACCATGCAACAACCATATGATCCAGACTTGATTTCCCATGATTTGTCAGCTTCATCTCCTCTACCGACTTCTTTCTCATCAAATCCTCCTCCTATGTCTTCCAATTTGGATCTCCTTATTGCTCACTAAAAAGGTATCCATACTTGCTCTCAAAAAGGTAACCCTCGCTACCTTTATTCCATCTCCACCTACGTATCTTATTCTTCTTTACCTGCTTCTTCTCGATCTTTTATTGCTTCTTCAGATTCTATTATTGTTCCTAAGTTCTATTTTGAAACTCTTTCTCATAATGGGTGGCATGCTATTATGGAAGAAGAAATGACAGCTCTTAAAGCCCATCACACATGGGATCTTGTGCCTTTATCTGATAGTAAACAATCCATTAGTTGCAAATGAGTATTTATGGTCAAAGTGAATCCGGATGATTTTGTTACTTGTTTGAAAGCGCGTTTAGTCGCTAAAGGATATGTTCAGACCTATGATGTTAATTATTTAGAGACTTTTTCACCTGTAACCAAGATTACTTCTGTTCATTTACGCATCTCTCTTGCTACTACTCATGACTGATCTTTTCACCAATTAGATGTTAAAAATGCTTTTTTACATGAAAATTTGAATGAAGAAGTGTATATGTACTATGTTTAAAAATATTATTATATAGACTGAAACAATTTCCTTGAGCTTATTTTGGAAGATTTAGTGAAGTAATGACAAAATTCAGAATGAAGAAATGTGATCATGATCATTCTGTGTTCTATAGGCAGTCTGGTTCATGATGTATTCTTCTAATTATATATATTGATGATATTGTGATCACAGGGTGTGACAAATTAGAAATCTCACAATTGAAAGCTTTTCTTCAGGCTAACTTCTAGACTAAGGACCTACAAGCACTTCGATATTTCTTAAGCATTGAAATTGTTCAAGGACGGAAAGGGATTTTCTTATCTTAAAGAAAATATATGCTTGATCTCTTAAATGAAATAGGAATGATTGGCACTAAACCATGTGAAAACCCTATGATTACAAATATTAAGCTTAATCCAGAAGATAGGGAGTTATTTGAAAATCTTGAGCAGTATAGGAGATTAGTGGAAAAATTGAACTACCTTACTATAACTAGACCTGATATTACCTTTCCATTAAATGTAATTAGTCAGTTTATGAACTTTCCAAGGACTTTCCACTAGGATGCTCTTATACACATTCTGAAGTACTTGAAGAAGGCACCTGGTTGAAGAGTCATATAAAAATCATGATCATTGCAGAGTGGAGGCTTTTTCTAATACAGATTGGGCAAGATGTCCTATAGATCGAAAATCAACTTTTGGGTAGTATGTTTGTTAGAGGAAACCTTATGTCATGAAAAAATAAGAAGCAAGTAATTGTATGTCCCTTCAATGCAAAGTCTGCATACTGAGCTATGGCTCATGCTACGTCTAAACTTGTATGAGTTAATTACCTTCTTCAGTAATTTGGCATCAAAACTCATGGGATTATACAATTGTGATGTGACAATTGAACTGTTATTCACATTGCCTAAAACCTAGATTTTCATGAACAAACTAAGCATGTAGAGGTTGACTATCATTTTGTTGAATAAAAATTATAACGAGTTATCAATCTTAGACATATTAGAACAAGAGAACAATTAACTCATTTATTTACTAAAGTTCTTCCAGGGAAATGGGTAAATGAAATTTGAAACAAATTGGGCATGATTGATATCTATAACCTAATTTAAGGGAAAGTGTTAATAGATAGGTACCACATCTATTATACCCTACTATATGTACCTTGTATTATAATATATATAGTGACTGCCTAACTCAATTGAGGATATAACAATACAAATTCCTCTCTAATTGACACAAATGGATAACAACTAAGCAACATCTTGAAGCACCAAACTTTTAATTATTAACTATCTAGTTCTTCATAAAGCCCTACACACAAAAAAATAATAATAATAATAAAAATAAAGGAGGTATCTTTCAAAAATTACTGGACATCCTTTACTATGGAGTAAGCACCTCTAGAATCCTCTTACGATTTTAACACCATAATTAACTCACCCACAACATTCTCCTATTGCCTTTTTTCCTATTGATTTTAATCCAAGATCAAGTTTCATGCATTAATATTTGACTGCATTGCATTCCAGCTCCACAAGTACAATAAAAAAAAATGAAGGAATATCAGCACATCATATCAAAGAAAAAGTTGCATATATCAATTAAATTACATTTTTAAAAAGGAAAAGGTTAACTTCATTTGGACAACAATGCATAAAAAAATTCCACTAAATCTTAATCATATAAATTTCCATTCTTTCTTCCCATTATTTCTTTTTTTAATTTTGTCAAAATAATTCTTGTCTACAAAATTAGTTGACTAAAAAAATTAAATTGTTAAATAATATTAAATGTAATTGAATAGTATTAATTATATATGCTGTAATTAGCATTAGCTAGTGATTAGACTAATTATTAAAAGTTTAGGCATAACTATTAGGATTGTATTTGTTAGCAAAGGTATTGATTGTATTTCTACCATATAAAGGACCAAAGCTAATATTTTTTCAAGCCATTCCCAACAATCTCAAGTTGATATCAAAGCTCTCACATTGAAAAACTCTACTTCAACTTTAATTCTCCTATACTGAGCTTCAAGCTCCTCTTTCTCTGCCCCAAATTTTCTATACCTAAGAATCATCTTCTGCCCCAAATTCTAGTTTTACATCCTTTGCATAAACAAACCTAAACACAAACACATTCTCATCGTCCAAAATTTAGAACCATTTTCTTCTATTTAAACACAAACCCATCCTCCAGACTTTCAAATTGTGCAATTTTTTACCCCCAAGGAAACCATTTTCTAATCACAACATTCAAACACAAATTAATTATATATGATTCACAAAGCAGCATTGTGATTTTTCAAAAATCACCAAAATCAATGTTGCCAGTGAATTTCCAGCCACCCTCACCAGCATGTGTCATCAACAAGCCACATCCTAGAAGCATGTGGCATCCACACGCCATGTCCCAAACATGTATGCACTGTACTCACCACCACATCTAGCTGACTCTATCTGTGACCTTAGTTTATCAATCCAAGCACCATATCTCCCTTTTTTTTTGGGGCCATTTCTCAACCTAAAGGGAGAAAGGAAAGGGGGGAAAACACACGCACACAGAGAACCATTTCTTTACCTTTCTCAACCAAGTACAAACAATACCCTTTCTCTCTTTGACCTTCCTCTCTACCTTTCTCAACCAATGGCTTCCTTTTCTTTTAGCCTCCAATATAAATTCTTGTCCTTAGTTTCTATTCCTAAAACCATACAAGAAGCTCTCTCTTACTCAAGGTGACATAAAGCAATGCATGATCAGATGGCAGCATTGGAAACTAATAGCACATGGGATATAGTTCTTTTACCTTCTGATCTATTGTTGGATGTCACTATGTATATACTATCAAAGTTGGCTCTAATGGAAAAATAGACTAGTTGAAAGCTAAACTAGTTGTCAAAGGATACGCTTAGATTTTTGGCTTAAACTATAATGATGCTTTCTCTCTTGTTGCCAAAATTATATCAGTTCATTTGTTTTTATCTCTTACAGCCATTAATCATTGGTCTCTACATCAATCGGATATCAAAAATGTCTTTTTACATGAGATCTTGAAGAAGTTCATATGAAGCAGTCTCCAGGATTTGTTACTCAAGAGGAAACCTGTATTGTTTGTCAATTGAAAAAATCCCTATATGTCTTTAGTAATCCTCTAGAGCTTTGTTTGAGAGATTTAATAAAATCATTCAACATTTGGCATGTGCCAAAGTGAAGTAGATCATCCTATCTTTTATTATCATTTGTCTACTTCTCCATCTATATATTTCATTATTCATATTGACGATATAGTTATTGTAGAAGTAATTAAGTTGGTATCGACCAACTCAAACAACACATTTTCCATCATTTTCAAACACAAGACTTCAGAAAACTCTAGTATTTTCTTCGTATTAAAGTTTTTCAATCTCATTTTGACATTTCTCTCTCTCAACACAAATATGCTTTTGACATTTTAGATAAGACAAGCCTAATAAATTAAAAACCTATAAATACTACTACATATTCAAATATTAAATTATTACCTGATCAAGATAAATCACTCTTAAATCTAGGAAGACATCGCAAGCTTGTTGAAAAATTAAATTATCTCATAACCACTTGACCAGACATTTCATTTGCAATGAGTGTGATGAGTCAGTTCCTCAACTCACCATATGATATTCATTGGGATGCAATGGTTCAAATTCTTTGCTACATAAAAGGAAATTCAAGCAAAGTTGTTATATGAGAATAAAGGGCACAATTGGATTGTTGGTTACTCAAATGCTAACTAGGCAGGTTCTCCAAATGATCATCGCTCTATTTCAAGCTATTGTATTTTTTTTTTAAAGAAATTTTAATTTTTGAAAAAGCAAGAAGCAAAGTGCAGTGGCATGTGCAAGTGTGGAAGCAAAGTATCGAGTTATGGAATTGGCTACTTATGTACTCATATAGTTGAAACAATTATGACAAAAGCAACTTTATACGCTAGGTCCTATGAAGCTTGTGTGTGATAATCAATCAACCCTATATAATGCATCTAATCCTCTCTTTTATAAAAGAATCAAACATATTGAAATTAAATGCCACTTCAAAAAAAAAAGAAAGTTGTTGCAAAGGAAATTATTATTGCTTTTGTGAATTCTAACAACCAACTAGCTGATATGCTCACAAAATCCTTATGAGGTCCAAGAATAAGTTACATATGTGACAAGCTTGGTGCATAACTTGAGGAGGAGTGTTAAATAGTATTAAATGTAATTGAATAGTGTTAATTGCATATGCTGTAATTAGCTAATGATTGTATTTCTAATATATAAAAGATCAAGGCTAAGATGATTTTCTCAAACCATTCCCAACAATCTCAAGTGATGCAATAATCAAAATACCATAAATTGACTCAATCATATCAACATGTACAATAAGCAATTACCAAAAACAAATAAAAAATCTAGATGTATTTTCGTTTTCAGAAAAGAACTTAAATCAAAATGGAGGCATAAGTCACAAACTACACAATGCAAATAACATGGGTAAGGGAAATTAAAATGCACAATCAATCAAGCACAAGAAAACCAATTCAAGGATAGAGTTCAATCAACAGCAGTTTTCAAGATACTGGTACCTTCAAGCCCTCAGAGATTTGAACTCACCAACAGCATGTGGCCAAGGCATGCAACCCATGGCTAAGACACCAAGCTAACACAGTGGCTGAGCTGCTGCATGCAGTTGGCTGTGTTCAATCAGGAGGCAAAGAAGAAATCCAGCTAAACAGTTTTATTTGTTTCAAATATAGAAGGGCAATTCTGATGTGTTTATTTAAGCTACTTCTACTATGATTGGCTCAACAGGTCACCACTGATCTCCATTGAAGGGGCCAGATTTTACCTCTTGGAAGATTCATTTTCCCGTTGTTACTCATTGGTACTCAGTTTAAGCCTGAGTAAGTACCACAGAATTCCCCATTATTTTTCAATAAATTTAGGGCATCTAATATGTCTAGCATGATTTCCACATTGTTATTAAGAATTTTTTTTTTTGGCCATTCATCGTTATTAAGAATAAACCACACTATAAATGGAACTTTCAATTTACTGACCAAAGCGACATTACCCATAAGATATTAGATCAAACACAAAAAAATTACTAGTTCTCAGTGATTGATGCACTATTTTAGTGATAAGCACTAAATAATTAGATATTATGCAATATTTAACAATTATTTCTACCAAATAAATTCAGATGAATTTCACAAGGAGGCAAAAGTACAATCATATTGTGCATATGATATATTCCTACTTAAACACAATTGAAATCTCAAATCTTGCATATATATTATTATATTTTTATATGATATATAAAACAGGGACTAAGACATTACACTTTCACATGTCGTCCCAATTAAGACTTGGTAGTATAGGGCCACAGGTTTGACTTCTCAAGCCAACTGCAAAGGCAATAAAACTTAACTGTGTTTTATCCTTCAGAAGATGAAACCCACAGAAGGAAAGGACAAGGTTCAAGGCAAACAACAACCTTACTTTGAATATCGAGTTCGCTAGAAATTCCTACATAACATTGATCAAAGTCAACTTAATCATCTCCAAATCTTCCCAGTAGCGAGCATGTCATGAATAAACAAGCTCCAAAACAATCATACAACATATATCATTATTGTATCAAGCACACTATTTTTTCATCTTGACTGCACTCCTTTGTCTTCATTTTCCTCCACCATACAATCTTTTCTACTATGATGCCAACACACTCGTTTCCCTCCTTTACAAACCACATTCATCATATTCTCACTCAACCCAACCACTTTCTCTTCCTCACCTCCAATCATAAACTTCACCTTTTCTCTTTCCTTTGCCAACCCCATCCTTGCATCCTTTATTTCTTTCCTATTGACAGCATTGCTATGTAATATGTCTCCATTTTCTGCTACGTTACTGCTAATTTCTTCCATGGAAACTGAATGTTCCCATAATTTTTCCCCAGATTTCCTCTCCTTAAACAAAACTTGATCCTGATTCTTATACAAGTTCTCCTCAGGAAAATCTGGCAGCCACGGTGGTATATGCAAACCTCGCAAGTTCAATTTATCAGAGCCACCTGTTGATGAGCTAAACCCAATGTGTGGTTCAGGATTTGCGTCATCTGAGAAGCTTTTGCTTTGAAGTGGCTTGGCAAATGGTATTTCATTAGAGTGTTTGGAAAACTTCATAATGTCTTTCAGAGCACCAGAGCTAAGCAGCTTACTCTTGTCCATCTCAGACCCAGTGAGAAACCCTTGCACCAAGCATAGATCATGGATGGCATTGATGACATCAAAGAGGTTGGAATGGGTACGGGTCGATTCATTGGAGAAAGAGGCAGCAAATTTGCCAATTGCTTGGAGATATTTTATGGCAACATTGGTTAAGGTTTCAAGGGCAGAGAGTTGGGTCCTCTTAATACCAACCGACTGGCATATTTGGGCAACTGCAATTTTGGCTGCAGCAAATGAGAACTCAGAGGGTGTTTTAGCTACTGGAGCTTCATTTTCTCCAAGCGAATTATTCCTTGTGGACTTAGCTTTACGGCGTGTTTTCAATTTTTTTGTGCTGAGGCTTCGTACAGGGTTCATGGGGAAGGAAATGAAGAGGAGAAAGACTGAAATGAAAAAGGAGGACAGACCTCAACCCTATGCAGAACCTACTGTCAGGACTTTTCCCTTACATGGATGAAGAACACACAAACTCCTTCCCTGCCACCATTTAAAAAAAAAAAAAAGGAGCAAATTCATTATAACAATTGATGGATCCTACATAGATGTTGTACCTTAAGTATCAACAGAGTAATGAAAGTTTTTGATAGGATATGTATTAAAAATATAGATATTATCATGAACCAGTAACTTGAAAACACTGAAATTTTGTACATTGATGAAAAAAGAATTAGCAAGGAAAAGAGAAAGCAATGAATGTACAAGACACCATAATCATGATTCTAACAGAGTTTACATTGATTATTCGAAATGTGGGACTTTAATGTGCAAGATTTTTTTCTTGGATAAAAATATGTATTTGATTGAACTGCCTCCTTATGCTAAAGCTTATACTGGAAACTGGAGTTTCATTTTGGATATGAGAAATAAAACCTCCTAGAATTAATATATATTCCACAGAATCTCCTCTTGTCTTTCAGTGTAAGTATAAATAATTTGTCACCGTTTGAACAGTAGGAATATACTTGGAAACACAGCGAAAGGAAAATGAAATAGAATTAAACAGTCTTCTTCAATGATTGGATTGACTATTATTGCACAATACTTGGACATTTTTGTCTTACCCTTGTAAGCTTATTAGCTGAAAGGAAGAGGGAAATCCAGCTGTCTATAAAACTGCTTGCATGAGATGCCTATGCCTTTCAAGACTCACCTAACTGTTAATTATGGCTTACATTGTTAGAGGGTAGGCCTTGCATTCTGTGACTTGATTTCAAATTTTGCTTTCCCTAGCATTTCTGATGTCCTAAGTCCTTTTGTAACTTGATTATAGTCTGAGACAGATTAATTCTTATAATTGTATGCACTTTCATCTTCTTAAACCTTTTCAGTTTATCTAATTTAATTGATATTTACATCTTTGGCAATATGTCCATTTTCTTTGTTATCAAGAATATATTAGACTTTGAAACTAGCACACTTCAGTCAAGTCTCTCCTGTGTTCTCACATCTAGAATTTCCTGGTGCTCATCTTTTTTTTTCCCCCATACTTGTGAAGCCGAGACTTGCACTAATTGCATCTCCTAGTAGCCTGTTTTCAATCATTTTGCTGTAACCAAACATGATTATTCTCAATTCTTTTAATGTTATTCTTCTTTACTCCCCCTTTTGGGGTGACATTTAAGAAAATGTATTCAGGCTTCTTGCAATATCCTGACTTGCAATATACTGATGGCAGAAATTGCAAGCTGATAAACATATACACATGCCAAATAACAAGAAAACATATCAATACAGGTTAATTGAGGATTAAGTTTGAACTCAGATTTAGGGTTAAGATTATGCTTGAAAGAAATTTCTCCATATCACTTTCCAATTGTTTATTCTCAGATAAAATCCAAGAGTGCAATTACTTCTTCAAGAGGCTAATTCTAAAATTTTTGGAGATTGTTAATTATCTAATAAATATCTGACTTTTGTGTTTTGTACTGTGTTGTAGCAGATTTAAAAACAGTTGCTTTTTTGGAATGCATCAAGGATGATTTTGTGTCAAAATATAGCAGTGACAAAGCAGCTACAGATCCTGCCAACAGCCTTAACATGGAATTTGGGTATCAAATATCTGTTGAAGTTAATTAAGTTGAATTCTGGATAATTTAGTTGTCATGGAAGCTGATGTTTTATGATATTTACTGCATGCTGAAACTGAAAGAACATGTGCAGTACTATGCCGATCATCCTGAAGAGATAAGCAATCTTACAGAGGTGAAAGCTAAGTTCTATTATATGACTGTTGCAAGGAAAGGCACCTTTGGCGCTGCACCTCACCATTGCATGAAAGGCACATATTATGCATGCCATCCTTGTGCCATTTCATTTAGGCAAAGCAAGGGCCATTGCGTGGTGCAATATTGTCAGGCACATTGCAATGCACCATTGCACATGACATAACATGCTTTTAATAACTACATGTGAAAGCTCAGGTTTCTGAAGTTAAAAAGTGTTATGATGAAGAATATTGATAAAATAAAGATGGTGAGAGTAGCCACATCAATTTTAGTTGGATGAATTGACAAGATTATATTCATATGGTAAATCACAAGAGTTCTTTAATTATTTTTTCTATTATGAAAAACTAAGTATTTTATTTATTCTAATCATTCAAGAGAACATGAAATGTAAGAGAATTTGTACCTGATCTATTGGACCTCTGGATTAGTTTTGGCTAGCAATTCAGGAATTTATGCATTGTACATACAGTGCTTTGAGACTCAAAAAGCTTGACTTAACAGATTATTAGAAGTTGCAAAGCATGGGTATTTTCTACATGTCCAGCTTTGGCTTGTGGTGGGGATTTGGCGTGACCTTTATACAGTATTATTACATAAGAGCTCATGGTTTATTTCAAGAAATAAGTTTGACAGTTTTGCAAAGGAATTGAAAGTCAATCTTAGATCAGTGATAGGATGGTTCCTTTATCTTTCAGCTTTTCTCCTTGAGGACTTCTTGTCATCTTTCTTTTGTATCTTTATCCTTCTTTTAATAAAATTTATTTTTCTATAAAAAAATATTATAAAATCAGAGCTAATTAAAATGGTTTACTTGTTACAATTTCAATAATGTGCATGATCATGGCTAGTGTTACATCAGAGCTAAAAAAACAAAATTGCTGCCGTTCTGTTGTTGACAACACCTGACCTTTTGTAATACACAATTACTCAATTACCTATGACTGCACTTTCTAGAAGAATAATGTTTAAGGTCGTTTCCATCTGCAAGTATTTGTAAATTAAGATCCAATTTCATTGATAGATTAAATAAGGCATGTTATCAATATCAGCAAGGTAAAAAAAAAAGGAAAAGTCCAGTAACTTTTCTTATACTGACCAAGATGTCTAATGAATAAAGGACTTGATGATTAGAGTATACTGACCAGTGCTTATAATTCTATAGTAGATTTCTGGAAAGAGGGGAAAAGATATAGCTTTTGGTGGACAAGACTACGAACCATCATCACCAGGTTTGCATGATTTTGTGCTTTTACTAGTGATAAACAATAAAAGTGACTTACAACTGCGAAATGTGGACTTTAATGTGCAAGATATTAATATTTACTTGACTGAACTGCCTGTTTATGCTGAGTTTAAACTGGAAATAGGAGTTTCATTTTGGATATGAGACCTGAAACCTAACAGAGTTAATTTATACTCCACAGAATCTATTCTTGTCTATCAGTGTACGTTACTCACCGTGGAAAACAAAGTAAAAGAACATAATTCGAAGATCATATACTAAATTTGAGTATCATATGAGAACCCAACAAATCACGGATATCACATGACTCATTGTTTCAAACATGACATTGAACATTTGAACAAACCCGAAAAATGACAAACCTAAAAGAGAACATAAATCAGGAAATAAATTTTCACATTGCTAAGGACAAAGGAGAAAGACAAACCTGAAAGAAGACAGCCAGGCGACTCGGGTGAGAGGCGGCGGTCGGCGAGGGAAAGGCAGCAGAAAACCACAAGAACACGCCGTAGTCGGAGGGCCGTGACGCCGACGAGGTTCAAGCAGCGGGCCGAACTTGACTACGGTTGAAGGCTGCGGCGCTTGGGCAGGTTTAAGAGTGAAGATGAAGACGTCCAACGCCTAAAGGTAGAACTGGGGATGGCTGGCTGCAATGTGCTACAATCGGTCTGCTAGGGTAGTAAGGATTTCAGTCTTCCATTTTCATCGGGGGTTTGTTGTTTTGGCAACAAAGAACCGCAAAACTGCGGACAGAGCAATAACGTGGGCTACCAGGCCAAGCATAGTTTCGGATAATAAATACAAACCGCGGCATTAGTTATTACTAATTACTAATTACTAATTATTAATTACTGATAATTAATTTTAATTATTAATTATATTTATTTTATCAGTCAATAATGTTAATTATTTATATAAAAATATTTAATAAAAAAAGTAAAGATTTATTATGAGTTTTGAATTATTTGTATATAAAATCATATGAAATAAGAATATGAATATTTTTATGATTTATTTGAATATTCTTTTATTTTAATAATTATTCAATTTTTAATATATTATTTATTAAATTATTTTTTTAAAATACATAATTATAATATATTATATTAATTATTTTTAAAAATTATAATTATAATTATAATTTCTTGTAAATTGATAGGAAGGGAAAAGGAAGGAATGATCAATTAAACGGCCAATCATGTCAGATTCTTAGGGCTAAATGAATAAATTGTGAATTCCAAGATTTTTCTGGTGTCCCATACTTTCACCTAGTTTAATTGAATGGTCCTCTAATGGTAGTATCCATATAATTTTGCTTGTTAAATTTTTATTGTTAATCACTTAAAGATTTCATAAACAAGTATAGACATACTAGTTGTCTTATGAATTATTTGATGTGAAGTTGCAAATAATTGCAAGTTATTAAGTTTAATAGTGGTTATTGTTGCTACTAGTTTGGCAGAGACAAAAACAATTATAGGTCTGTTTGGATACTATTTTTAAAAATAGTTTTCTATTTTTTTATTTTTAAAAATAGAAAAACATGTTTGTCAACCTGTTTCAACATTTATTTTTAAAAATTATTTTCTAAATGTGTAACTTAAAAATAAGAAAATAAAAATAACTTTTAGCTATTTTCTAAATTTATTTTTTTATTCTGAATATCAATTTTATAATTAAATAAAATATTTTCTTATTTATAATATTAATAATCTTCTAATCTTTTTTTTTTAATTTAAAAATAATTTTTGAGAAAAAAAATAGTTTTTAAAAATAACTTTTGAAAATTATTTTTAAAAACGCAAAAACAAGACATATCCAAACATACCCTATGTAACTCTAAGCTTTTCTTACACACTTAGTGTATTACACACTTAGTGTAAATCAACTATATAACTTTTTTAAATTGATTGGGTGCTAATAAACTAGTTTAATAAATTGCAAACCAAATGCCTAAAATAATAATTAGTTTGATTGATTAATAAGCTAAAATCATAAAATTCAAGATAATATTATGAGAAGTTCAATTTCTTAAAATATAAATTATTAAAAAAGCATATATAAAGTTTATTAAAAATTAATATAAATTATTGTCAACTAATTGTTTTAAGTTTTCTTTTTGTATTAGATCCCTCGCAAATGTAACTTATATTAATTTGATACCTCACGTAATTTCAATATCAATTTCATTTATTACATATTATTTATCTATTATTTTAGTCATTTGGTTTTCATAATCATTAACCCGTTAACAAAAACATTAATAAAAGGGCTAAATTATCTAATTGATTATTCATGAAAGATAAATTTGATATAAAATATTTATAAATGACAAGTTTGATACAATTGAAATTAATTATGGAACAAATTAGATTTTAACCTAAAAAATAAATTTTAGAATGAAGTTATAAAGATTTTTGGCATGAGTGTATGTTTATCGTGTGTATTTATGTATTATTTTGTTATTATATAATTAGTGCTCTATAAATATATTTTTATTTGTGAAGCCTACTGATCAACTAAAATTTTATTTAAAATATATTGAATTATAATACTAAAAAAATATATTGGTGTGACAATACTAATGTTATATTAGTTTTGAAAACTCAATACTATTTCCATATAAATTGTAACACATTGATTCTTTTTAGCCATTTAATTTGTAGAAACATAATTTTTTTTTAAATTCCACTTTTGTGTGCAAAGATGGCTGTATTATGAAAATATTTGTCCAATATAGAAACTAGTCTCTTGAACCTACTATTGAGGACTAAATAAATTTTCAATAACTTATCATAAACCAAATATCGAAACATAAGAATGATAATCGAGTTCTCTCAAAATCCATAATATGGAAGTAACAATGGCAAAGGAGGTCAAAGTGATGGTTACTTAGGTGCCCTTAGTTCTTAACACTTTGCAATGGTTGTAAAACAATGCCTAAAAATAGTAAATAAGAAGGTGTAAGTTATAAAGACTTAATGAGTAAAACTTTATAAGGTTACCTTATTAGTCTCAATCATCTTAAGTGTTTTTTATCCTACTTATTTCACATACAACATTTGCATATAAGGTTTTAGAGTTATCATTCACTATTAATCAATTAACATCATAAAATCATAATCTATTACAACTCATGTCTGCCATAATCTCATGGCATAGCATAACTTTTGATTTCATATAATCATGCATAATGTATATAATGTCATAAGATGTACAATTTAAATTAACAAACATGTGTTGCCTTATGGATTTAATAAGCAATCCACATAGCAATTTATATCCATACAACTTTTAAAGGCATTATTAATTGTAATATATCACAATGTACATTAGGAAGGCATAAGCATAATGCATATGCATAAACTTGAGTCTAACATAATCAAGCAAACCACATAGGAATCATCAAGTCTTAATTATTTCAAATTCACATTCAACCTAAACATTCTCCTTTATTCATCCCCTCCCTTACATAATGCCAATAATTTAATATATAATACCATCTTTATATCTATATTAATAACCAAATTCTCAATATTTATATAGTGCATTTTCCTATGGGAATAATAAAAATCCATGCCACCTCATGTGACCTTAATCACAATTTAAATAAAGTATTTCATATGCCATATATCATAAAGCATAATCAATCTCATATATACATAATGCATATAATATATAATAATTTGTATATCATATTTTTCATAACATTCTCATTCTCAAATTCATGTGTCATCTACAAGCCACCCTCTTAGCTCTAGTCATTATAAGTATTTTGATCCTACTTTTTTCATGTACAATACTTGCATATAAGGTTTCAAAGTTGTCATTCACTATTAATTGATTAATATTATAGAATCATAACACAATTTATTACAACTCATGTCTCTAATAATTTTATTGTATCATATGGCTTTTCATTTCATATTTCATATAATCATGCATTATATATGTAAATATAGTAAGCTAAAAAATTTAAATTAACAAACATGTATTCATAAGGTACTTGCAAAATGCCTTATGAACTTAGTAAGTAACCCACATAACAATTTATATCCATACAATATTTAAGGGCATTATTAATTATAATATATTAAAGCATACATTAATAGGGTTTAAGCATAATGCACAAGCATAAACTTAAGTATAACACAATCAATCAAGCCATATAGAAATCAGCAAGTCTCAGTTATTTCAAATTCACATTTAACCTGAACATTCTCCCTTATTCCTCCCACCTTTATAATTGCATTGCTAATCATTTAATATTAGCAATCAAATTTTCAATATTTATATAGCTCATTTTCCTAAAAGAATAATAGAAATTCATGCCACCATATGTGGCCTTAGTCATAATTTAAATAAAGTATTTCATATGTCATATATCATATAGCATAATCAAGCTTGCACATTTATAATGTGTATAACATAAAACAATTGGTATATTACATTTTTCATAAGATTATCATTCTCAAATTCATGTGCTAGTATTCAAGGAGCACATAATACATTCCATACTTACCTTGATAGATTTCATATTCAAATATTTATATCATATGTCATGAAATATAATTCTAGTTATAACATTTCAAGTATCACACACCATACTTTTGTGTTGGCACATTTCATATGTCAAATTGCAAATTAATATCATATATGTGTTCGCATTTCAAGCCTTCATTGTTTGAGCATAGCAGATCACTAAGTTGTAATGCATAAGTATTATCGTAATTAAACCATAACTTATATCATTATTCAAACACATCCATAAACATGCAAACGGATTATTATATAATGATTTGCACTTTAAAGGGTAACATTTATTGCTCTAAATCTTCTTTGCTTCAAAAAATTATCATTGCACAATATCATACTTACCTAATTACATAAAACTACTGCCCTTATGAGTAAGTATTTAACTTTTCCTAAATTTATTATTATCTAATTATTCAAGCTTTGATAAGAATTCACTTTATTTTTCCATGATGTGGCTAAACTTACCCACAGGGCTTCCAATTATATTATTTTTTCACTTATTACTTCTATTATTATCTTAATACTGAAATATTTACCAAATAAGAATTGTACTACTTTTATCCTTTAATTATAACCAAGGTCAAACCACCCTTTTTTGTATCATTATATATATTATTTATTTGTATTAACATTAATTTCTTATTTTTTATGATAGTAGCATAGTTTGATTTAATATATTCTCTTTCATTTTTATATTATAGATAAAGCATGACTTTTATGATGGTTTCACATTTTCTCGAAGTTTCTTTCCATCTAATTTAAGGTTATTAATTTGTATTTTTATATGATACTTAATTTGAACATTATGGTATAATTTATTTATGTTTAAGCATGCTTCAAAGGTTCGTTAATTGAAGGTATAAGAATAATAATGGAGCATGGGAGAGCGGGTATAAGGATGGATGAGGAATAAGCACTTTATAATCAAACTTTTGGAATGGGGCAAAAGAGCCTTCATTCACGTACTTAATGGACCTTCTCGATCTCTATTTTTTGTTCTTTTTAGAAAGGTAAGACTTAGTGAATCAAAGGGTTTTGAGAGTCTTTTTTTAGAGTTTTTTTATACTTCTAGCTTAGTTTTAGTAGCAAATGTATTATTCTTTCTTCTAATCATTCATGGTATTTCTCTATTTTGATATGTTTTTTTGCTTTTTTCTTGCCTCCCCTTTCTAGGATTTATGAAGGGGGCATATATAGTGTGGTAAAGGGCTAATGTAAATACAAGATGCAAGAATAATGATGTTTATATGAAGGATCAAACCTGATAAAGGATCTAAAGGCACCAAGTACAAAAGGTATAGGGTAGTGGGTGTTTCTTTGGTAATGACAACGGTAGTGGGGTGTGAAGGTAATGTTAATAATGGTGATGATGATTTCTTATGAGACACTAAAGGTATTTTTATCAAGTTAAGTTTTATCGATGATCCATTGAGTATAGAGGCTTTTACATTCATTGTAATGCAAAGGGCATACAATAAAAAAGGGTCAAGCATAACATGCCTACCTTTTCTATGGGTTATAATAAGGTCCTTGTTCTAATTTTTCCAAGCCACATAATCTAAATATTTCTAAGGGGATAAGAAAGAGTTGCTTTGTTCCTATGACTAAAATGATTCTTGCTCTTAGATCTTAAGACCATCAGTTAGCTTTTAGCCTTTACAAGACTTTATTCATTCAGGCTTTTGTGGTAAAAGTGGTGCCAAAGGAAAAATAGACAAGCTTTTTTTTTACTATTGAATATGGACAAGAAGAGGACATAGTTTCTATAAATTCTTTTGCATGTCTAGTAGTGTTTAAGGTTTATTTCATGAACCTCTTTTAAGATTGTCTTTTGACCATATCCTAGAACCTTGTTAAGATGATCTTTTGATCATTTGCATTTCATGGTTTTCTTTTTGAAGAGATGGTTTATGAGCCTCTTTTAAGGCAAAGGTCTTTTAATCCCCTTTAAGATTTTTTAGAGGCAAAAATCTTTTGATCTTATTTGAGCTTCCCTTGTGATGTGCTTTTCATTAAAGTCTGGGCCTATTTTGGCAACCTAACTAATTGCTTTTGAAAGTATATATTTCTATAATCCTCTTATAAGGTGGGTTCCATAAAGTCTTAACCCCCATTTCGCTGACCTAATTGATCTTATAGGAACTTGTGTTTTCATATAATTTCTTTGATATTTAGTTTTAGAGCTTTAGGTATTAGCAATTAAAAAACCTTTTTAACTATTTTTTCCTTAATTGCCAAACACTTGCCTTGTTAATTTATATATATCTATACATGAAAAGCTAATGATATTCTTTAATACATTCATTCACTATCCTTATGTTTTCATTTTTTTTGTTTTAGTAATGGTAAATTTAAAAATTTTACTCTAAAATCCACCAAGGATTTAAGTGAAAGAAGTATAAACTAGTGTTAATGTTTGTACCATAGTTCCATGAAAGACATTTGTTATAGAGTAATATGCTTTTACTTCTTAATAAATAATCTAATCACCAACATCCAAATGATTTGTTCACAAATGCATGAATAGTTTGCTCTCAAACACTAGAACAATGTCCAATTATGATTAGATCTCATCATAAATGCATCAACTAGAATTACAAATCATAAATGTTGTCCTCAAAGGCAACATCTCTATGGTATCCACATAATTAGTCATATGCTTTGATCTAATTAGATGGGATCACACTTTCTTTTAATGTAATGCTAGTTACAGGACTTTTTTTATTTTAGATCACTCTTCGAATCAACCAACAACACTTTTACTATCTTATAGATAATGATCATAGGTTTTTTTTTTAATTTTGACTAGATATTTATCAAATAATGTGATCAATATCTCAACTAGATATTTTTCTTTAAAAGATTGATATCTTGGCTAAATATTTCCTTTTTAAAAGATTCATATGCTAACTAGATATTTCGTTTTAAAAGATTTAATTGATATTAATAAGATATTATTGTCTAAGTAATATATTTTATCTCATAAATAAAATCTTTTTTTGATCTTTAACTAGAACTATTTTAAGAAAGGAAATGATTGGGCTTTGATTATTGACTAGGCTAGAATATGACTCTAGTTAAATAATTGGCCCATATTTAGTGTCCTTTAAGCATAGCCTAATCATATTATGCTACTGCTTAGTGAAACTCAATTATATTAGACCTATCCCAATTAAGATTCTCAATTTAATTAAAAGTTTCTAATTACACTATGACTTAATATTTGACATACGTTTTATGTATGACTTTTGCACATAAAATTTCTCAATAAAGAAATTTTATGTCAAAAAAATAATTTTATTAATTTTGATGATATGAGTATAATCTTTAAATTTGATTCTTGAAAAAGAACAAATTTATCCTCTAATTCTTTTCTTCAAGTTAACTTTGATCAAGAGCTTTAGGAAGCTTGGTCTTATATAAAAAGGTAGATGCTTCATTTCAGTTAAAGGCCTTAAGAAGCTTATTCTCATATTGAATGGTTAAATTTGACTTTAAATGAGGGCTTTAATGAAACTTGTTCTTAAATTAAAGGTTAAATCTTAACTTTAATGAAGGGTTAGGAGGAAGCTAATCTCCAATCAAAGTTTAGATCTTTATAAAGGTGTTATGCTTGAAAAGATTCAAGAGCTTAATTTTTGTTGAGGTCTTCACCTAAAATAAATATTTTTTTATGAAAGTTGGAGATTTCAAATACTTTGATCTTTGCTTACAGAGCTTTAAGAGAGCTTTACATCTATTTTTCTAATGACTTGTTATTATAAATGTCATAACTAAGCTCTCTATTTGTAGTGCTTCTAAGAGTTCCTTAGAGATAAGTGTATTAATTTTTAGTATTTAATTCTTTAAATTTATTAAAAATAATTTTCTTTTTGGTTAAGATAATGCACATGACATATGACAACTTTTTATTCATCAAAAGATATCATTACATGGCATAATTTGATTTGTCACCCAAAAGATATCTAGGGGCCCACTTATTTTCTACATAGAATTTAATACCTTAATAAATAACTTTTTTTCTGATTAACTATAATTTCTAAGGTGAAAATTAAATAAACTAATTTTAATTGTCTGCAATTACTCTATAAGTTCTCATTATATTAATAGTAATATTAAAATCTTATTTTAGTATCATAGATACTGAGTGGTATCTAGCAATACATTACTACCATTTAAGTAATGAGAATGTCAATGATATAACATAACCTTTCTATGGCCAATATATTATGTAGTTTAGTCTCTTTTGTCTTGGATATTCAAATTAAACTTGAGGCATAAAATTTATCACCTTTTTTACAATTTAATCTAAATATTTCTTGGTTCTTGAGTAAATTGACTAAAAATAAACAAATCAATATTATATATCAATCCATTTGAATACAATAATGCATTTAATAGTTTACTCAATCAATATTCCTGTGGATATTACTCCTCCTACATAAGAGAGACAAAATACCATCTAAATCACTCATATTTCTTCACTTGATTCATGGTATATCTAATCACCACCTTTTAGGCTAATTTTATTATAGGTAATATTAAATGACATTAAAGTACATGATTATTTATGTAGGAAGCTATAATGATTTCTAATTAAAGGATTGCTTATATTATTATCATTATAAGAATTGCTTATGATATTCATATAGTAATCAATATAGCATTCTCAATAACAGGTCAATCCAATATATTTATTCTTTAATATATACCTATGAGTTGGCTTGATATTATATATTCATGACCATGGGCTGAGTCAATATATATACTAGTCTTGATGTATTATTATCCTAATTTATAATAATACTTTACTAGAGATATTTTAAGAATAATATAAATTATTCTAGGAATAATTATTATATTTACTTATATTATACATATACATCATTAAACACAATAGTTGAAATGCCTTTATAAAAGAAACATCATACTTTATACGTAAGTACAATTATCCTATGATTATTTATTAGAGTATACACCAACAATGGTAGGAGTAATAATATTTTTCTTACTAAATAATAAAAATTACATTTTCTTCATTTTTTTACCCTTAGTACCTAAAAATAAGTTTACATTTTCTCCACATATTTCTTTGCGTATTTCCATATAATTCCTATCTTTTTCATACGTATATTTCCTCACTATTTGTTTTGTTATATATGTCTGTACATATGTTACATAAATGACCTTTATTACATATATGAATATTTCACTATTTGTTACAGATATGAATATTCCTATCTTTTTCAATTTGCATTTTCATATGTTACATATATGAATATTTCATTATTTATTTTATTATATATATATATATATATATATATATATATATCCTAAACTTTAATTCTTATATATTTCCATCATTCATTTTTTATTCTTTAATCTTATTCATAAAAAATTAAGATATTATGTGTTTTTCCCTTTTTTCCCTAAAGATCAAATCATAGGATTCAAAATTGCCTAAATTTTTTCTTCCATGCATGTCTAAGAAGACATCATCCACACGTATTTCTTTATGAAATGTTCATAGGAATGTTAAAAGATTTTATCCATGCACACACCATAATTACAACAAATAAAGGGAAACAACTCACAAAATTTTACTATACAAACATCATCTTTCCCCATAAATCCAAAAGGATGCTAAAACATACACAAGGTCCTATGGACCATTTTCTCACTCAAATTATCATGCATGATTTATACATGTTATATTTAATCACAATATTCAATCTTCCATTCGTGATTTATAATAATTAATACATTTTACCAGGGGAAAATTAGTAAGATTTTTCATTAATCTCTAGGTACCTAAAACTATGATATGATCTATACCTAATTTCTTCACTGTATATAATCAAATATTAATAAAAATCCATTATTTCTAATTTTTCCTCTAGTACCTGAACCATCCTATATTTTAGGAGTTTGATATATCATTTTATTTGTTTAAGCATGTAAGTAAATCCATAGGATTTTTGGAATGTTCTTACTTAGTTCAAATGGAATTATCGAAACCCATCATAAACTATGTGGAATTTAGTGTGTGGCTTAAAAGACCCTAAACTAAACATGGAAAGAGAGCAATCACATTGAAAGATAACTTATTTATGAAGGGAGGACATTCGGCCCTGGGTTTAAATAAGAAAAAATGTTAAGAATCAATATAATTTTTCATGAAAAGGGAAAATACTACACTACACATATAATTGATTTTCCTAGTATTAAGAGGGAAGGACTTCTTATAGGAAGATTTACGATTCTTTTTATTTTTCATAAAGTTTGAATGCCTCATAGTGGAAGAAGGATGAATGATGTTCACTATTATAGAGATGCTATACAACATTATTATTTACCAAGTTTGACATTGGCTATGAATCAATGCATATATAAGTGATGTTGTATATTCAATGATTTAACATTGATTTTTAGACTAATATGAAAAATAATAAAGACATCAATTTTTAATAGGAAAATTGACATGTTAAGCACCTATATAATGTTGAATCATTGATATAAGACATCAATTTTAAAACCAAAGTGATGTGAAAAATGAGTTATGACATTGGTTTTTAGTTTAATAATTGATATGGTTATTTATATTAGACATTAGTTCATAAGCCTTCATTGAAAATCAACATCGTTTCATATCATGCATTTCAAATAGTATGTCAATTTGTCATAAATAATTGATGTGTAACATTCAATATATGATGTTGAATTTATAACATAATTAACATGTATTTTATTTCACTTTAAACCCTACTACACTTAAAGTAATATTCACTAAAACCTAATCATAAATAATATCCAACCATATTATTATAAAAATAGTATTATTAAGATAGCAATATCTAATCCCTATCTCAATGTCTCCATTATAAAAATAAATAAATCCTAATACAAGAAAATCCTAATGGCAACAAGTTCATACATTTAGTTAGATTTGAGAGATTAAAGACACTTATAGTAATGAATAATATGTACATGTTGTAGATGTTGATTGTAATGCTTCTAATTGCCAAAAAATGAAATTACATTGTCTTCTAATGTTTAACCTTTGACAAAACCCTTTATAAAATGTATTATGATAAAAGAAAGGTACAAGTAAGAGACATTTGATGTTGTAAGTACAACATCAATGCTACATGCTTCTATTAAAAAGAAAATTTTTACTTACCTTATGTTGTTAAATTTTTATAGTATTATGTGCTGCTTGTTGAGTCATGAAGCATCGTTCTCACCATGAGGTTAGAGATGAATGTGGTTACTAGAAGAGTTAAGATATAACATGTAAAACTTGCATCATATTAAAATATTAAAATATATAAAGAAGCATTAAAAACTAATAATTTAAAAAATGACACTAATTATACATAAAATATGAGCATAAAAAATATGAACCCAATTACCTTTAATTGTTTCTGAATCTCTAGGAAGATCTTCAACCTATATCTTTTTAGCATGATCATTTCATATGTAATCCTCCACATCACCTTCATTATCCATCAAAGGTGTTGTTATAAAAAAAGGAAAAGTTTCCTCAATATTATTCATCATGTTTTCTTTATTCCCGTCATTGAATAATTTATCTTTTCTTTGATAAAGTTACACACCACTTCTTATTGGATGGGTTTATAATTTAAAAAACTTATTTTTCTTAAGATGCCATTATGAACAACTCCCTCTTGTGACCTTTCTTAATAATATCTACTAATGTGAATCATAACTCATAGACTTAAATGCCATTATTATTTTCAATCCATTTATATTGAAACATAGAAACCTTGAACATAATGTAGTTAAGCTCCTAAAAAATGACTATAGAATAATTTGAATATGGAGAAGTAAAAATAATTAGGTCATATTTGGTAGAAGATGCAATGAATAACGTTAACATCATCAAGGAAAGGCTACATTCGTTGTAACATAGAAGAAAACATATCTCGATACACATATTAGAGTTAAAATTTTAAGAAGGAAAATGTGTATTTTTAAAGATATCACTAATAAAAAGAGTAATGTGATTTGGTAAGAAAGGGAAACTAACACAAAGATATGTTGAACCCCGTTTATTAACAATAAGAATTGGTAAAGTATCTTACTAGCTAGATTTACTAGAAAGCATGAAAGCAATACACCCTGTATTCCATATGTCAATGTTATGAAAGTACATCCTAGATAAGTCTCATTTCTTACAAGAAGAATTAGTAGAATTAAATCAAAAGTTAACCTACATAGAGAAATCAATCAACATAATCGATTGACAAGTTAGGAAGTTAAGATCTAAGGAGATACTTACAATTAAAGTGGTATAGGAAAAACAAGATGACAAAGAGGCAACTTAGGAAGTGGAAATGGATATGAAGGAGAAATACCTAAAGATATTTGGTAAAACTCTCTAAAGCTTTAGATAATTTTCTTTTCTCTATCTTTTTGGTAAAATTTGAGGATGAATTTTCTCCAACGGGGAGAATTATAGTACCTAATAAAAAATCTAATGGACAAAAATAATCAGAACTAAGTTGGATAGTGTCTATTAATGGATAATAAGTAGAAACATAAGTTTTTGCTAGTAGAAGCATTTACTAGTTTAAGTAAAAGAATATTTTATTAGAAGTTGTTTAAGAAAATTTGAGAAAATTAAGAGTATTTACGATTTAAAATTAATAAGACTCGGAAGCAATTTAATATTTTAATTCAAGGCATCCTAAAATAATTCTAAGGTTACAAAATTATAATTTTAGGCACATCCGTAAGGGCATGGATGACCATTATGGAGAAAAGAGGGAGTTCGGTTTAATTTTAACGCCTTAATGTAATATGTCTTGATTTTAGGACACTACAGTAATTTTTAATTAGTTTAGGATTTATTAGCAATTAAAGAATTGACGAAGGATTTAAAAGAAAAAGTTTGGCATAAAGAGATAATATGAAATATTCTTGGATATTTCAAGCATTAGGTAAGCAAGATGATATCATCTTGATGATACAAGCATAATGTCATTACTTGGAAAGCATTCACCTTTTATATTAAAAATAGGGGAAGTTAACACAATTTTCCTCACACTAAACTAGAGGCTTATAACTACAAAAAGGGTATTAGAAAGAGAAAGTGCTATTCTTGAGTGTTCTTGCTAAATTCTAGTAAGTCTCCATTAATTCCTTAAGAGTTTTTAAGAGATTGTTAGAGATGGAAACATTATTAATAATCTATTAAAAGTATAAGCTTAAAATTCCCATGAATTCATTTTCTTTTCATAGTCCTTTCTTTAGATTCCTTTTTAATTTCATGATGTCTTAGATGCTATACTTTGGATTCTAGGTGAAGGAAACAAGTTTTACAAGTATCTTTGAGTGAATAGAGATCCACTTTTTCTTCTTAATTTTCTTTCATGATGATGTTCATATATGAGTTGTATACATATTTTTATGGTTAATGATGTGCTAAAGCCATCATTACTACAATGGATTAGTTATAATTTTTTTTGAAATTTTTTATAATGAAAAGATGAAAGTGTTGATTTTGAAAATAATTTCTTTAAACTAGTTAGGTTTTTGAAACATGATTTTACATGAAAATAGAAAAGAAACTATGGTAAGATTACCACTAAAGAGCTCACAAGTTTTTGGATTGAACTAAGTAACAATGTTTTTATCTCTCAAAAGATGTTACACAAAGTTCTAGAATGAATTTAAGGTAACAAAATGCAAGAATATCAAGTTTTGAAAAAATCGATTGTTTTTTTGTATAAGGAAGGCTCTAAATTTAGTATGCTTTCATAAGAAATTTTCTATTTTTTTGGTTAAAAATTTAGTAAACATTAAACAACACTTTAGTATAGATGTTTTAAGATAATTACATTAAAGTTTTTAAGCAAGAACCATTTTGATATCAATATGTGTAGCTCACGAGCTCTTTGTTGTTTATGGAGGAAAATTTCTATTTTGGAAGAAAAACATATTACGTTACATTCTAAACTATTTAATTAATATTATTAAGTATCTATACTAAAGTTTATAGTAAGAATATGCTTAGAAATATGTTTGAAAGATTATGGAAAAAATGTAAAAAATTATTTTTTAAAACTATATTTTTCAAGTAGCAAAGTTATTCTACAAACTGCTTGGAATGGTAATTGTTTTGGATAATATTTAAAACTTACTTTATGACTAAAAATAATTGAAAAATGTTATTTTATCTTTAAATATTAATGCTAAAATTTTCACAAAATATTATTAGAGTTTGATATTTTTAATGGAATTTCAAAGTTAAGCATGTCGATTTTACATATTTTGATAATTACTTAAAGTAATAAGTATTGTAATATTTTTTGAGCTTGAAATGCTTGAAATATAAAGTTTAAAACATTTATTTTAATTGTAGAAATTTTGAAAAAAAAATACTAAGGGTTGCTATTTTAAATTGATTTTCTAAGTATAAGCATATTTGTTAAAATTAAATATAGTTTCTTGATTATTTTCTTCACTTTGGGATGGTGTTACTATGATGAAATTGTGGATTTTTACTATTATTATATGGCATGATTGAACACTTGATTTGTCAAGGAAAAATATCTCTTTTACTTGTTAGAATAATATGCAATGCATAGGGTTGAAACTACTTAAAAATATAAATTATGGAACATGGAAAATCCAAGTTGAATATCCCTAATTTTTTTATAAAAATTATGTGATGAATATAATTCTAAACTAATATTTGGATTGATGAGTCATATGCAATTATGTGGAATTACTAGCTTATAAGTATGTTTAGTCAATAATGAAAGTTTTGTGAAAAAAAATGGACATAGTTCCATTAGTTTCATAATGGAATTTTCATATTAATATGAGAACATTAATATGAATTATTCTATGATTATTCATGCACTACTATGTTTAGATGTGGAAGTATTTATTAATGAAGTTCCATGTCAATGAGTTCTTGAAAGTGATACAATATACCTAACAAAAACACCAATAATGCTTATGATTACTAGAAAAGTAATAATGTAAATTCATGAATTTCTTTTGTTAGATTATTTTCATATTATGGTTATAGCTATGGTTAACATTTTAACCTTATCCTATTATGTAAAATGGGTTAATGAGAGCCCCGTGTGAAATTGGCATTCTATTATATGTGAAATTGTGGCTATATGTTGAATATGGACTTTTATATTATATATGACATTATTGACTTGAATTTTATATGTGATGTGTAACATAGTTATGTAATATGAGACCTTGTGGAGATTTTTGGGATTTTCTCGATGCCTTGACTTCCAAGTCACGTGGAAGGTCGAATGAGATAAGGTTGACCTTGAAAAGATAAGATTGGAATATGCATAAGATATGATTGGCCCAAAGTAACAAGGAAGAACCTTTTATGCCTCTTAGTTATTTAATAATTATTCAAATGTTTGTATTATGCTTATAATTAAATTATATTTTGTATAAGTATTACTTATGTAAAATATATAATGGTTTAATGAGAAATATTTTCTAGAAAGAAAAATATGTTTTTAATTTATATTTTGCATACACATATTTTCTAAATTAAAACTGATTAGAAAACTTTCTCATTGAGTAATTTTTTTATTCACTCTATTGGTGAATATATCTTTGCTGATATTATGTTTAACGTCACTCATTGAGCTGACAAACATTTAGTGGACCATACATAAGTTATAGTACATACTAGCAAAGGTTCCACTTACTAGACATGAGTTTTTATTTTTGATACATGTGGATAGTTAGATTGTCAGTTGTCACTTTATTTTCTTTTCTTTTAATTTGTAGTTATTGTATATACTTGCACTAACTTACTGCAACATTATCATAGTTATTTTGAGAAAAAGGTATGGCAAAAACCTGATACTTTATTTGTATGAAAAATGCATATGTTTAATGATGTTAACATATAATTCACATTACTATATATTTCTTCTATTTCTTTTCATAAATGCTTTATATTAAGGTTGTTACAAACAATAATAAGAGATTTCTCGATAATTTACAAGGAAACATAAGAACAAGTGTTTTCCTTAACATTAAAGATATATATTTTTTTCCAAGCATTTATTCTAAATATTTCCAAAGTATTTTAAATAGAGTAGGTGATTTTGAGTTTTATAAACCTATTCCTATCCTATTATGTTGGTTTCACTGTTTGAATGATAGATATGAAAATATTACTTGTTTTTCCAAAAACTTTCTTATAAAGTATCTTTCAAGTTTCTTAAGAAATTTTCAAGAAATTAATATTCAAACAAGTTTTACAAAGTTGTTTCTAGTCTGTATTTCTAAAATAGTCTTTTGAAAAGCTATTTGTTTAATAATTTGTTGGAAGTAATAACCTTCTAATATATAAATATTTTTTTGAAATCACTTTACTAAAATTTTCTATTTTCTAAAGTAATTCTACTTCAACTATTTCCAAATAAGAAAGGAAATTTCTTTTGTTTGACTTAGATTTTAACCCTTGAAAGAATTTAATCCATCTAATTTTTTGAAATGCATTTAAAAGATTAAACCTCATCAATCATAAAAATTTATCTTTTGATTTGATATAGAGGAAAAATTTTTTAATGAATTTTATGTCTCTATATTGTGCATAGTTTAGAAAATAATTTTTTCATGTATTAGTTAGCTTAGAAAAGCTTCTAAAAATATTTGGTTGATATTTATGTCAGTCAGGATGGTCTAAAAATACGATTGTGACACTTTATACCTAAGTTGATGGCATCAATAGAATAATTTGATTCCTAAAGTGCAATTTGCAAGATGATGCTTCCTACAATTATAAAAAAATTAGGCAATTGATGATAAAGGTGTGAACCATAACATTCTTAAGTTCGTGAACTTATCTGGCTTCCTTCCTTCCATTTGGACCTATTTCTTGGATAGGTAAGGGGTTTGTTGCTAGATTGGTGGTTCTTAGGTTAAAAAGGGACCTTTTAAAAGTTTTAAGACTTGAGCTTTAGGTTTTCATCTTCTTTTGATCTTTTACTTCACTCATTCTTTCTTATTTCTTCTAGGATCTTAGTTCAAGTTGCAAAGCTTAGTCTAACACTTATTAATAAGTGATGATCTTTATCATATTCATGCAGTTAAAAAGGCAATTCTTTAAACCTTGCATGAAGTGCTATACTTTTACTTTTTTATCTAGGATAAATACCCCACATACCTAAATAACTGAGCAAACTGTATCTCATACTTAACTATTATCTTCTTGTTTTGTACCAATTGCATAAACTCCTTGCACGTGCTTCTAAAAATCTAAGTGGTAGGAATCTATTTACAAATTTTTGCTTAAAGCTTCCCTAAGTTAATAAGAGGTGTTGTGGGTTTTTAGCTTTCCATCTACTTAATGACTAGTAATGGGCTAAATTATCCAATTGATATCTTACTAACTTTATTAATAGATCCTTTAACCATCTTAGCATAGGTGCGAGCCTCTTTATTTGTTCCAAAAATTGATAGGGTCCATTAAGTAATCTGTACTCGTATAACAAAGCACTTTAAGCTTCAAGAATTCATGTATTAAAGCATTAAGCCATGTTCTACGGTAAAGGAAAGTGCTCCCTATTCTTATCCATTTCTTCTTGGTTTCTTATCAATGCATTGACAATTCACTATAGTGTATTTTGTAAGTTTCATTATTATAGAATTTTCTTTTAACATCAATTGTTTTAAGGTTTTTACTATCAGTTCCTACCTAACATATATACGAGCGTTGTTGTAAATATGGCATATTCAATGTCGATTTCAAAACTAATATGTAATATAGGTAATGATGTTAATTATTTTACAAGAAAATCGAGATGTTTAGTTCCTGAATATTGACTAGTTATAGTGTTAGTTTAAAAATTATTGTTGAAAATTGATTTTCATTCATAACATAAACTTCACTTATTACATTAGTTTTTGTTAAATAACCAACGTAATTTGTCTAAAAAAGATTACAATATTTTATAATAACTGATGTTATTTACTAATTTTTTTTAGTAGTATTCACTTATACCCACTGCACCTAGAATAGTGTCCTTACTATATCTAGAGCAATGTCTAAACCTAATTATAGAATTTAGTTACCATATTATTATACAAGAAGTAGTATTACATACAACAATATTAAAACTTTATCTGAATGTCACTATAGTAAGAAAATAATATCCAAAATACAATAAACACTTAAGGCAACAATTTCATACATTAAATTAGATCTAAATAATTAAAGATATATAATATGTAAGTGTTGCAAAAACTAGTTCAATACCTCTAAATGCCAAAGAAAGAAGTTATGGTATTATAATGACATGGCCATTGATAGAAATCTTGATAAAATCCATTATGGCAAAAGAAGGGCATAAGCATGTCAAAATTGATGTTTTAGGTGTAATATTGCTACTATATGATTCTTTTAAAAAGAAATTTACTATCTAGCTTATGCTTTTAGACTTTGGTAGTATTATGTGTTGTTTATTAAGTCAAAAAGCACTACTCTCACCATTGAATGCCAAGGTGATTAGGGTTTAATATAAAACTCGAATCATATTAGAAAATTAAAATATAGAAACATGAATTAGAAACTAATTAATGATTTAGAAATGCTTCCTATAATTCATACAATATGGGTATGAGAGATATGAATATAATTACCTTTACTTTTTCTTAACATGTCTAAGATGATCTTTAACCCATATCCCCTTAACATGATCATCTCATATGTAAAACTTCTTTATATCACCTTTGTTATCCATTGGAGTTATTCTGATGGAGAAATCTACGTAAGCCTTAACTTCAACATTATTATGTAGTATGTAAAAATAGGCTTACATACACATTTCATGGGTTATGTTTAATGACCAAATACCTAATGTGTCTTCACTTGCAATTCTACCTTTATGATAAGACTTTAGAAATCAATTAATAAGTAGTCATTGCAAAACCCAGCTACCTCCTTGGTAATATAACCTTCAATAATGTATTTTTCTTGTCGATGTCTATTTCATATAAACCCTTTTATAATTTTCATATATCACTTAAAGGGATCTTTTTCACCAAATAGACAGAGAGATGTACCATGATATCAAAGAATGAAAGTGGGAAGTACATTTCCAATAAACATAATGCAGCCATATCTTATCTTTATAAGCTATCCAACTTCTTAAGGTCAATTACCTTGCTATATATTGCATTGAAAAAGAAATAAAGTCTAGTGATAACATATTTAACATGTTTAAATAAGATTGATTGAATAACTAATGATAATAATTGTTGCATTAGATCATGGCAATTATGAGACCTTAAACTGACTAACTTTAAGTTTTTCATTTATATTAAGATCTTAATGTTTAAGAATATTCTTGTGGCACTTTAACATTAAAAAGATACCCACAGAACCTTATCATCTCCTTTCTAGATAGAATGTGACAAGCTGGTAGAAGATACATATGTTAGCCCTTCTTTTGGTTTTAGTTCTCTTTGAATGGATATTTCAATCAAGTCCAACTTAGCTTTGACTCCATACTTAGTCTTCCCTGATATGTTCAACAATGTTCCAATAATATTATCACAAACATATTTTTCCACATGCATAACATTGATGTTATATCTCACAAATAGCTTTTTTCAATAGGGAAGATTGAAGAATATGAACCTCTTTTTCCATAAAATATCGCCACCTACAAGCTCATAAGTTTTGTCAAAAAATGACATTGACATTTTTTTAACCCATTTATAAACTTGAAATACTAAATCAAAGACATTATTTAGTTATCAATAATAAAATGAGTAATACTTCTAAAAATTCAATTATATTTATTCATAAATTTGATTTTTAGTTAAGAGAATTGGAGCCATTGCTTCTTTTAGTGACCCATCAAAAACTTTCCTTAACCATCATGGTGTAAAAAGTCTCTAATAACTGAGATACACCATCTTCTTCCCATGCTTTAATTGAAAAGATCAAGTAACATTTTCACAAATAGAGTATGCTCTATACATTTTGAATTGTAACCAAACAAGTTATCATAAGTTAAGAAGTTGATTATGGAAAAGAGAATGAAATGCAAAATGAAAAACTTCTAATAATATGTATTAAAGACAGAGACATATTTTTCCCACATTATTTTCAATTCTTCAATAAGCAATGTTAAAAAGATATCTATATCATTTCCTGGTTGTTTTAGCCCTAAAATTAATAAAGGTAACATGACATACTTACACTTTATGCACAGCCAAGGAGGAAGATTGTAGATCACTAACATCATAGGTCATGTATTATGTTTTCTACTCATATTATCATGAAAGTTTATTCTATTAGTGCAAAGTTCAAGCTTAAGGTTTCTTGGATCACTACCAAATGCAAGCAAACATGTATTAACTACCTACCATTAAGAAAAATCAGTCAAATATCAAAGCTTGCCATTAGATGGTATCCAATTCACATGCCAAGTTAAGTTTTTAGTATCCTTTGTATTGGCAAACATTCATTTAAACTATAATATTATTGAGAAATACCATGACACCTTAGCTGGAGCCTTTTTATTATTGATGCCATCATTTCTCCTCAATTTGTAATGTGATGCCCTGTGTTTTGGGCATTCATCTAAAGCTTTACTTTTATTTTGGTAAAATATGCAATTATTAAAGCAAGCATGTATATTCTTATACTTCATAGTTATAAAGCACATGACTTTCTTGGTCTTATAAATACAATTTAATAGCTAACTCCTTCAAAAAGCATTTGTTTCAATAGTTACAACAATATTATAAAGCTTTTGTCACTCTAACCATTTCTTTTCTTCAAGTTAAACAATTTTAACATAATAGATAACTATATAAATTTGGTGTAACCTAAATACAAAGGCTTCTTTGCATTACTCGACAAGTTATGAAGGAAATGCAAGTATTTAGTGAGATTATCTTTAATATCATGAACTATGTCCTTTAATCGATTAACAAACTAGACAACTTATCTTTCTTTTGCTATATCCATCATGTATACCTTTAGTTAATGCCTTTGAAAAATAAATTTTTTCTTTATCTCTACTGGATTAAAAATCTTAACATAAACACATTTCTCACAAGGACACCAAATGAGCTTATTACCAATTTCCTCCCCTTTCTTTTTACTTATGATATATCTAATAAACTTAATAACCACCTTGGCATACTCAGGGGTTAAACGATGAACAAGCACCTATCCATAATCTATGATTACCTAATTTAAAGTAGAAATGTAACAAATACATAAGAAATCCACACTTTAAAGAATACATAAACATGTGACTACTATGAGAATTTTAATGAGGTTACTAAACATATATAAGCACTTACTCCATCTAAAACCCTGAAAGAAAATTAGACATACAAAATTCAAATAAAAATAGAGGTACATAAACACAATATCATATGGCTTTACCTTATATGTAATGGAATTACACACCTTAACATAATGAAGTAAACTTCAGTGAGTTAGGAACATAAGCTTTGATAGGAATAACTCCTTAAGGCACAGTGAATCTCAAGAGGAAAATTAAGGAACTCTACACTTTACTCTTTAGCACCAAGTCAAGGATTACCATCTATTTTAACTCTTATCCTTATTTTTGTGAATTATTTAAAAAGTAAAATGAAGTTGTTAGATATCCCGCATTGATTGTTTATTAAAAACAACATGGAATATCCAATGTTTAATGTAAAAATGTTAATGTTATGAATATAACACATTGATTAATAAATAATTGTCATCTTAAATACTTTCCATATTAGTTTATTACAAGTAACCAATATAGTTTAATAGTTTTTTATTATAAGATAATAAGTGTTGAATATGAGAAATATGGTTTAATATGTTGACTATTATAATAAACAGATGTCAAAATATAAAGACATTGGTGCTTGAAAAGAAACTAACATGGTTTATTTATTTATTTACAACACATCCAAAATGTTCTTTTCTTTTTAACAATGCATCCAAATATTTTGTTCTTAATAACATTTTCTATTCTTCACACACTTTTACATAGGACAAATCAATATATTGAAATCTTTAAAACTTAAATTAAATAGTTATTTTCCAATGTTTTAAAGAGAGTAATATTTTTAACTCATTATACATTAAAATGATTATTTATTCAAAAATAAAAAGTTATCCAAATGCAGAAAGTTGTGAATATAAATAATAGCAAATTGAAAGTAAATAAAGAAATATATGAGAAAGAAAAAAATGAAAAATTATGACATTATAATTTTATTTATTTTCGTAAACTTTTTTACATCATTAAATCAACAAAATACAATAAACAATTGCCTTTTCATTATATATATATATATCATTACATATGTATTGTATACATTCCTTATGGTATAAAACTTAGTAGTACAACAAATACACAAATACACTAAACCTCAAATTTTCTATGCTTAAGGGCTTTTAAGTTAAAAAAGGACTCAAATTATCATGCATATTTTTAGTTTAGTAATGTTGAGATGAAGGCCTTCTTCCATCCTTATAGAGACACTAAGGTAAAGGGAGGATCCATCACATTAATAACAAATACACTAATCTTCATCATCATGTTCCATCAATTATTGATCTAGACAATACATTTGCCTCTATTACTAATGCTAGAGTTTGGAATGAATTCAAGAATAGCTTCGTTTTCCATCTTAAAAAGCCTTATTGAAGATATTGTAAATTTTATCAAAGAACTTTCCTTTCCTATGGTATTCCATGTTTCATATATTTATCTTTTATAAAAAGACACACACTATGAGACTTGAGATATCCAAGGTAAGGCAAGTCCTTTAACAAGATTTGTAGCATCTCCAAATAGGTTTTGTGAGATGGAAAGGGGTTATTTTTGAATTATAACTAAACTCTAGAATTGGAAAATGGAAGCTAAAACATCATAATGGTATTTCAAATGGAGAATAGAGCAAAATTTATAAGCAATACATAATATTATACATTGCTTATTAACATATAACAAATGCCCTAAAAATGAAAGTTTTTTTATGTTGAGCCCATTGATATACCTTTTATACATCGATTATTTGAACAATTAATATTGTAAGTGTTTATTTCATGAATGTCATAGTAAGTTTTAAATAACCTTGGTTGAAAAATAAATAATCTTTATAGTTTTTAATAACACCATCAATATAAACATTAATAGGCTATAAATAACCTTTAAATGTCAATTTTCAAATACAACTAATGTCTAAAACACCAATGTTCTTTATAATTTTAATAAAATTGTAAATATAATCATTAATTGGTTATTAGCATTCCTTTAAACGTCAATTTGATATGAAACTAACATATAAAATATGTTGTTTATAATTTTCATTAATATCATAAATACAAATATTAATTGGTTGTTAACATTGTTTTAAATGTCAATGTAATGTATAATTGATATCTAATATTCCACATGGTATTCCTTTAAACAATGAGTATTTAAAAATTGATGCAGTATTCCTTCAGATATCTAATATTCCATATATTCAACATTAGTTTAATGTGTAATCATTGTCTTAAGTTTTTCTATGTTAGACTCTCTATCTCTCATTCGAAAATAAGATTTTATTATGTCATCTTATTATTTTAATCGACATAATAAGTTGCATTTATTTTCAAAAATATCACCGTGCTATTATATACATCGATTTTCACTTTAACCAATGTAAATATAGTGATGTTAAAGGATAAATTTATAATAGTATTTCTTACCCATTAAGGGTTTATTTTACGGTCACAAAGTGACCTAAGTCCTAAATAGGGGACTTAGAGTTAGAAAAACCTTACTGCACTTTTTTTTTATATCCTACAAGAACATATTTAAATCACTATATGGAAAAAACCCAAGAAATTAAAAATTAAATCTTTAACAATCTATGCATTAGGTGCCATTACAAGTACTCGTAGAACAAATTTTGCATCTATTTTCACTTGTCTAAGACCTTACTCTAATTCCAATTGTAATGAATTTAACTTTTAAATCCCAATTCATTCTCTAAATTAGCGAAAAAAATTTAACCACATTAATAATTCTAGAATTACATTAGCATCAATCATAAATTGTTGAATCTCTATAATATGGAGAAGTTAATACAGAAAAAAAGCCATATAAAGTGGCACAACATCATGTAGTTTCCTTATCATATACCTATGATACACATTTTGTAGTATAATACATTTATTAATATAATATCCAATAATAGAAATATATACAAATAGTCCTATACATTGGTAACTGCACTATTATGATAGGATCCTCAAACAATAATATCCTAGCCTCAATGTTCAATACCTAAAAATATTAATAATGAAAGGAATAAGTTATAAAGACTTAGTGAGTAAAACTCCATACAAATTACTATAAAACCTTAGCCATCTTAAGAGTCATCCCTAAAATCTCATATGTAAAATTCAAGTTTTCATACCTTATTCTTTTATATGGATCATATATGTAAGGCTCTTAAGGAATTAATATCTATCTTACATATTACAAGCATAAGTCTTCTTAGTGTATTCAAATGGTTCAATGGAAAAATATACTCAAATATTTATAAATGCTAGCAATATAATTTCACCATCTCATGGCTATCATTCATATTCTAGTGTATCTTTTACGTATATACTTGCTTTCACACTTAGTGCAAGATAGCACTATACATATGGCATAGGATAAGATTAAGAATGCATATATATAAACAAACATGTGACACATATTAATAAAACACTCATGAAATGCCTTATGGGTACTATTTTCCTAGCCTTATCCTTCTCATTCCAATCTTATTCCTTCGAAGTTGACCTTATCTTTCTCTCTCTTGATTTATATAGCACACATGCTTACTATGTGAATAATATCATAAAACATATCCTAGCTTATATCACTGTACCATGACATGCCATATCATATGTACACCTTCTCATATGGCACTTTGATTCATGTCTCATTCCATATATTACAATTTTGTATCATTTTTCTTTCAAAGTACTAATTCTCAAGAAATACACAATACATCACATTTTAATTAGGATGGTAATGGATTAGGTTTGTAGATCTAATTTAAAGTTAACTAAAAAAAGACTTGCATTTTAAGACCCACTGTAGACCTAAAACTCACTTGGACTTAAATAGACTTTACAATTCATGACTTAAGCCTACCTAATTAACCTATTTTCCTCTTTTTTACTAATTACAAGTTAATTCACCAAATGTTAAAACCTTAAATCTATCTATGTAAATTGGTTTCATAAACAATAGAAAAAGGTAATCTTCAATTGCTTTCTAAAAATATCAATCAACACCAAATAAACATAAACCATTTAAATTCACAACAAAAGTAAAAAGCCAGTAAAAAAGCCTCCTTGAATGAAGAAAATACATAAAGTTTAATTTGTTTCATACACTAATATAATATATGACATCAAGATAAACCTAAGCAATTTCAAGCATCTTAATAAATATCATAAGAAATTTCCTTTATAATAAACTACAATTATGAGTTTGTTGCTAATGCCAAAAATGACATTAAAAAGCCATAAATTAACATCACTTTAAATAAAAAGTGAACAAATAGACAACCAATCAACCTCTTTCACATCTAAAAAAGTCAAAGCATTAAAAAATTTTCTATCCTGTGCTTTATGCAAAATTATAAGACATCATAACAAGATTCTCTAACTTCATCATTTTTATTTTCATCCTTATAATTGATTATAGTCAAGTTTAATTCCTTACAACAAGATAAGTAAACCAAACAATATTCTTTTTAATTTACTTATGTTGCTTATTAGATTCTAATTTAGCAACAAATATTAGGAATGTAATGTAAAAGTGTAAAAATGGGTAATTACAAAGCTTATTAACAAGACCAATTTCTAATATTAATAATTAAATGTAACTGAAAGTATACTAAATTTTTTTAATCAAATCTAAAGGTTTTATAAGCAATGTTATGGTCACAAAATCATTAGAATTTAACAAGAAAGTTAGTTAGTAATTATTTATTAACATTTAAATTAAAAATAATTAACAAAATGATAAAACTTTCCACTTAATACCTTAAAACTAAAACCAAATGGCATTAATTTATATATAAAAAAAGCTAAGATAGATGAGTAAGGATAAACAAATAAGAGAAAAAACAAGACATTAATCTTAAAGTTAATATAGTAGAAAATCTTTGGTATAAAATGACAAAAATGAAATTTTTTCTAGAAAAATTAAATGATAAAAAATATAAAATGCTTATATCAAAGTATGACACAATACATTGTTCTATACTACATTTATAAAGAATAAAAACTAAGTGAAGATATGTGTTATTTCAATCTAGTAAATAATAAAACTTACAATGGCATATAATCATGCATTGCTTATACAATTCAAAAAGTTATTCTATGTTTATTGAAAATGGAAATGGAAATGTATGCAATGCAAGTAACAATGTATTCAATCATATGATTTATACCTAATTAAATTCATCACACATACACAAATTCTCCCTTACAATACATATACAAAACCCAATTACAAATACATTACAAATAGATAAAGATATATCTTAAAAAGTTATAAACAAACCTCCTATGCCTAAAGTAAGCACTTATAACCAAAGTGCTTCCAAAAATTTTGTTCATACTTTTTTTTGCCACAACACTAAAAAATAAAGCACACTATAAATAGATAAAAAATTAGAAACAACTACATAATTAAAAACACCTTTTTTTAATTTTTTTACTTATGGATATCTCTTATCTTAACTTAATATGTGTGTTTGTACAATGTATTATATATATATATATGAACTAAAAAAGAGAAGAAAAATAATAACAAACTAACCTTTTCCTTAAAGACCTTAAGAATTTTCAAAATGTACAAATCTTGGGCCTTATATAATCGATTGCTTAGACATTAGCCTAATAAATTGTATTAAAGGCTATAGGTTCCTTTACTTATAAAGGAATCATGGATTGTAATGTTGGTAATATTTCATTCTATGTAATTCCCCTAATTACCAATGTATATACAAACTTGCCTGAGTGTATATAATAAATAGGAGTTAACATAATTAACATAGTCAATGAAGGAACAATCTGTCACCTAAAGAAAGTTTAAACTTTTATTAGTAATATATTTAACAATGTCATAAATTGATTAATCTTATCTTATAGCTAATAAATAGATGAGTTCTTTCTAGGATTTTGTTTGTGAAGAAAAAAAATTGAAAATTAATTATGTATGAAGCCTTGTAAATACACAAATAAATGGCAAAACCTAAAAATATGTATTTGTTAGGTTTCAAATAAAAGTTAAAAATAACAAAAATCCAAAACTTACTAAGGATTTAAGCGAAAGAAACATAGACCAATAATAAAAATTATACCTTTATAATATAATTCTAAACTAATATAGAAGAGTTTGATCCAAATTAAGTTCATTGTGATTTGAATCACGAATACAAGTATGAATTGTTTTGTCACGACTTGAATTTCAAGTATTATGACCGATTTAAAGACATCTTACTAGTATTAATATTCTAACCACCTGTCTTTACAAGCCTTTAGGATATTCTTAAATTAATTACATATATCAATTGTTGTTTATACAAGAATGTAAAATTTTTTAAAATAAAACTTTGTATATAATTACAATCAAAGAATAAAACTTTTGATTAGAACACCACAAAATGCTATAGATATATAGATGTCTATCATCTTTGGGATCCATGCTTTATATTTGTAAATGAAAATTTGACAAAAGGAGTATAAAAGTTCTTAGTGAATTGCTACTCCTCCTTTTTCTAGAGAGATTTCTCATATTAGATTAGTTATATATATTATTGCATAATAATTTATTAAAGCTTTTGGATATTATTTGTGATTTTTGTATGCAACTATAACTCTAGAGTACTATAAAAAATTCTTATATACTAGCAACCACTTTGATGTACTAAAAGTCATTTTAATGTATTGATAGAAATTTTTATGTGCATAATATACATAATCTATCAAGAGAATGGTTACAATAACTATTTGTAAAATTCATTGAATGGCTTTAAGTTTCTTCTTATATTTTCAATTTAGCCTTACCCCATGCCATCTAAGCATAACATCTCCAACCTTGACCTTCCAACCTTTAGCACTCCTCTTTTTCTCTACAAAGGATCAATAACCAATAACTTCTCCACGAATCATGTACAGAAGGAGCATTGATACTCATAATGAGTAATGATACGATGCCATGAGCAAACATAAGCATCAATCATGCATTTCATTATCATATATCATAAGGTATGGTCAAAATATCAACTATGCCATAGGAGTTTTGTCAACAAAATTTGCTATTCTCATGTACTTAACCTTTAACATCATATCATTATGTTCAAGGTTAATATACAATATTTCCATTCAAGATAAATAGCTTAAACATCATCAACTATATCATAATTCTCAATCACAAAATTTAACTATTCTAATACATAAACATATTTCACCATCACATGGCTTTATAACTTAAGGTTAATATTTAACCATTCCACTCACAATAATGACACACTTAATTCTTTTGAATGGCTATCAATTTATAACTTAAGTATCATCCATGCAATACAAATTCTAATTACTTGCAACACTTTCAATATAATATACTAAACACTAATTATGTTGAGTAGCATGACTTCTCCACACTTTAGAGCCTTTTTAAGCTTCCAAATCATTTTAAATTTTCACTAAAATTTCATCTAATACCTCTAATACATTAATGAACAATAAACAATAATATTCTCGTAAACTAATCACTCTTAGATACTATTCACTTAAAACCCAAAACATGAAATTCAAATAGGATAGCATGTGGGCACTCCTACTAAAAGTTGCATTTCAATATTCATACCACTTTTAATTATCTTTAAATTTTGACATAACATCCTTAACATATTACTTAATAAGAAACTTCAATTATTTCTCAAAATTATCACATGGTTATTATTCATAGAGAACCAAAATGAAAAATTCAAAACAAGATAGCATAAAAAGGTTAAAATAAAAACCCTTTTCAATATTCAAATCAATTTCAATCATCATTAACTTTTTATACAATCTTACATGTTAAATAATGAAAAATCTCAATCATTTCAAAAAAATTTCGTGATGGTACTATTCATACAAAACTAAAAATACAAAATTGATAAAATTGGATAGATTTGAAGCTATGGTGATAAAGGACCCTTTTTAGTATCTAAATCAACTCCAATTACCACTAAATTTTTATACAAGCTTACTAAAATGCTAATTACTAAAGAACATTAATTACATTAAATTTTATTAATCAAATTAGTACACAAAAAGCACCAAACAACACTAGATAAAATCCAAAATTCTGTTTTAAGTTCCTATAACCATAATCTATAAATAATTACATTTTATATCTCTAAAGTTTTCCAAAAATTCCTAATTTTTATCACATATATCCTAGCACTATTTGTAGTAGTAAAACATCAAAAATTGTAATTTTAGCATTTCTTAATCCTTAATTCTGAAGAGAAATAGAAACACTAATAAATCTTTTTGACAAAATTTTGCTTTAACATTTTCTTATGGTCACCTCTTAAAGAAAAACTTAATGAATCACCTCCTACACATCTTAATTATCATAATACCAACATAATATTATCATGATAACATTTATGCAATATCAAAATCAAACTATGTAGCAATATAACTTAGTTTAACCTTAAAGTAATGCATGTCATCAATTTCTTTATTTTTCACGGGAAGACTCAATGAAATAAGAGATAATTGCCACTTACCTCAAATTCTTAGGCCTCTAACCTTTCAAAGGCCTTTTAGAATAGAAAAGAACAATCTCACTACAATAAATCAAATTTTAGAAATTTTTAAGAAAAGATTATGAAAACTTGAAGAAAATGAAGGAAAACCCTAATTACCTTCAAGAATTTGATAAAACCACTTTTAAAATCCCTTAGGAATTATTAGAAGTTAGAAGCTCTACCTAAAAGAACCTACAAGGCCATAGTTCTTGTTAGGAAAGATAGCAAAAAAGTAAGCAAATTTTGATGCCAAAAGCCTTTTATAAAATCCTTAAAACTTCCACTATAAGACTCCCATTTGGCAAGTGGAGTGCACTATTTTTGCTAGCCAACATTAAAAGATAAGTGCTTTGAACCCAATTAAAATAAAGCTAAATAAAGTACCTAAAAATAAGCACTAACAATTATCTTTGATTTTTTACTTATTCATTAAAATGTCATTAATTTTTCTTGTAAGAATGGGCTTTATAGGGCCTCAAAAAAATTTTTTGATTATAAAATAATATTTAGGCCTAAAAAAGTTAGGCTAAGTTAGTCTAAACAAGTCATGATGCTTTATTTCAATTTTGGTTGTAATCTCTAGTTTTTCAAGTTATTTAGGCTAATTTTAGGTTACTTGGACCTCTAATTTCCTATTAAGTTTTCATATAATTTTTTAAAACTTAATGTTAGGCTTCTTATGATATTTTGACCCACATTAATGCCTAATTTAATTCTCACAAAAATTTTAGCTAAATGCATTCTCAAACTATCTCTACAATTTACCTAAAATTTACCCGATTATATTACTAGGTTTCTATTAGGGTGATTTCTATTCAAAAATTTTTCTTGGATTTTCTTGCTCTATTAGAGTATTACAAGTTCTACCCTTTCAAAAAAACTCATCCTTAAATTTTCAGTGAATTAGATGGTAATAAATAGAATTGTTAATGGCCTATATACAAATTTTAGATAGTATCTTATTAAATAAGGTCAGATACTTTTATTTCATATTTTTTCTAATTCCCATGTAACTTCCTATGCTCCATACTTTTCTTATATCACTTCACCATTGGAACCTCTTTAGAATGTAGCTTCCTCACTTATTTAGCAATAATTTGTATGGGTCGCTCTTTATAAACTAACCTTTGATCTAACTCTACTAATACTTATTTTTAATACATGGAATTCATCTAAAAACCATATGGATTATTTTCTGATAATTCTAAATGATAGGCAACCTTTTCAATTTACTTGATAATCATATAAGGACCTATATACTTCAGGATTAATTTCTCTGTCTTTCTAAATCTCATTACTCTTTTAGAGGTGAATCTTTTAAGAATGCATAATAACCTACTTAAAATTCCAATTCCTTCTATTTGTTGTTTGTAGAATCTATGTCAACTCTGGGCTACTCATAATTTTTTTTATGATTAGGTTAGGGCCAAACATTTTAGCTTCCCCTAGTTTAAACCATCCAATTAGTGATTTATATTTTTTTACCATACAAAACCTCAAACTCAACCATTTGTATATTGATGTGGTAACTATTATAGTATGAAAGCTCAATTAATGGCAAGTGTTTGTTCTAGTTCCTTTCAAATTCAATTGCATAAGCTTTCAACATGTCTTTTAAATCTTGAATTATTCTTTCAAACTATTTATCAATTTATGGATAAAATGTTGTACTAAATTAAGTTAAATACCCAACGTCTCCTAAAACAAGTGCCAAAATCAAAAAGTAAATTGTGATCCTCAATCTAAAATGATAGTAAGTGGTACATTGTGCAATGGAATAATTTTATCCATGCAAAGCTGAGCATATTATGATGAAGTGTACATTATCTTCACTAGTAAAAAGTGCATAATTTTTTTGAAACAATCCATAATTACCCATATAGAATTGTAACATTTACTAGTTTATGGCAACCAAACTATACAATCGATTATAATACTTTTTCATTTTCGTTTATTAATGTCAATGTTTGTTTGTTCAAATAAAGTCTTGTTGGGCATTAGTGTTTTACTTTTATTTATTGAAAAGTTAAGCATTTGTTCATATACTCCTGCATATTTTTCTTTATTTTATCCTACCAATACATATTTTTTAGATCTTAGTGCATCTTGGTTACATCAAGATACATTGTATAAGATGATTCACAAGCTCCTTTCAATACTTTTTTTCTCAGGATTGTGGGTACCATAATCAATTTTTACTCCTTATCACTCTATTTTTATCCACTATTAGATTAGTCTTTTCTTCACTCATGGCTTTGCTTTTTAATTTCTTATATTGAAGATTTTCTTCTTTTTGGGTTGCTCATTAATTTCTTTTAACCATTTTCTACTATTTTTTGGACCTTTTTCGACTTAAAGCATCAATATCTACTTTAGTCGTGCATAAATGAAAGTGAATGAAATAATAATAATCTTTCACAAACTCCATCCATCTATTTTGTCTCATTTTAGGTTCTTTCAATTCAAAAATATACTTAAGACTCTCAAGATGTATATAAATGTCATAGGCAATCCTATATAAATAATGTCTCCATATTTTCAAAGCAAACATCACAACTACCATTTCCAACTCATGAGTGGGATAATTTATCTCATGTTTCTTCAATTAATGGGATGCATAAGCTGTTATTCTACCTTACTGTATTGATATGCATCCTAACTCTATTCAAGATATACCCTTTCTACACTTTTAGGCAATGCTAACATTAGGATTGAAGTTAGACATTCTTCTAGTCTTTAGAAGCTTTTCTTGCATTTATCATTCCATTTGAACTTGACTCTTTTACAAGTAAATTTGATTAGTGGTACAATTATTTTTAAGAAGTCTTTTACAAGCCTTCTATAATATCCAGCTAGCTCAAGAAGTCTATGTCTCTCTATCATTGAGAATGGTTTCGCTCATTTGCTTATAGCTTTAACTTTTTAGAGGTCTACTTGTATTCCTCCTTATGACATTATATGAACCAAGAAATGCACTTTCTTTATCCAGAATTCACAGTTTAAGAATTTAGTGTACAACTTATACTTCCTTAATAGTTGCAGTGTAATTCTTAAATACTACACATACTTTTCTTCACTTTTGGAATGTACTAAGATATCATTAATAAATACAACAATGAATTTATCAAAAAAAGGTTTGAAAATATGATTCATCAAATCTATAAATCTGGCGAGAACATTTGCAAATCCACATGACATAATTTAAAGTTTATAATGGTCATAGTGAGTTTGAAATGTTATTTTCATAACATCTTCTTTTACTAATGTAGCCCATACAATGGATCTTTTATTCACTAATTTTCAAACTTTCAAATATGATATGAAAGTAGGCATCCCTGCCTTCTTTTCACCTTGAAAAACCTGGACTTCTCTTCCTTCTAAACAATAAGTTACAATTTTATGATAACAATTAACACAAGCATGATCTTTTGCTAACTAGTCTATTTCTAGATATAAATGAATGCGTGGCACTAAGGTTAAATAACACTTTTACTAGAAAGGTTTTAACTAAAATAGTACTCTTCATCACCATATTAGAATTTTGTACCTCATTGTGCATCATGGTAACACCCTTGCTTGATTCCTAGCTAGTCATTCCTTTTATTTTTCTTATTCGATGTCATTGTCAATTTCATTCAAGTTGTATTCTAAATGGGCCGCACATTAGGGGTTGCATTATTGCTTCTTTGAGTACTTAGACACTTATAAGCTTAATGTCCCTTCATCTATATTTAAAAGATGTACTTTATCCAAAATGATTAAGGTTACATCAAGAACCATGATAAAAAAGTCTATTAGATGGATTTAGGAATGAATAGATCCTATTAGAAGCATTAAGACCAATTTTAAATCTACTAATAAAGGCTTTCCTTTAGAAACTACTTTGTCTTTGCAACCTAATTCTTCTAATTTTCTTATTTCAACTAACACATTCTAAGTAGTTGCCACTATCCTTACTTCTTTACTACCTCTTTCCTAAAATTTTGTCTTTTTTCTTCTTAAGCCTGTTTCTTTTAGAGGCAATAGGGCCACTTGTTGCTTTAGTCGTAGTGAGGTTGGAGAGGGAATAAGGTGCTAGTTTTAGGCTAAGACTCTTTCTAAAGTCTACTATAATATTGTAGCCAATGCTAAAGCTTTAAACTACTTCTATTATATTTTGTAAGGATTTTTTTAGGGGTATATTCACAGAGGTTTCATGCTTTGAGTACTTCCAGATGTGCTCTAGTTTATCTTTAAGGCATTCTAGCTTGAGCTACTTTCTCTTAGCTATAATTTTATAAAATAACTTCAATTAGTAAATACTATTCTAGAAAAGGAATAAGAAAGATACCTATTAATCTTTATAGATCTAATGTGATAAACATTTGCTCTTTTTTCAACCATCCATAGTTTCCATGCTCTAATTAAGCCTTATTTGACTCTATTGTAAAGGTTACCCAAACTATACTCTAATATCAACTCTATCACAACCTAGTTTTTGAGTATTGTGATCGATATAAGGTTGTTTGACTAGTATTAATATACCAACTAGTTATCTTTACAAGCCTTTAAAACATTCCTAACTTCTCCTCTTTCATGACTCTATTAAAAGTATAAATAAGTGCTTTTAAAAATAATTTTACTTGTAGGCATATAAAAAAGTTCAAAACTTAAATTACATATATTAATTTTCATTTATACAAGAGTGTAAAATTTTTGAAAAAATAACTCTACACATAATTACTATCAGAAGATAAGACATCTAGTTAGAACACCACAAAATGCTACATAAAATGACCTTAAAAGCGAGATGAAGGTTCTCATATAGATGTTAATCATTTTTAGGATCCATGCTTAGTATTTGTAAATGAAAATTTGACAAAAGAAGTGTGAGTGTTAAAGTACTCAATGAGTGGCTACTCTTTTCCTTTTTTTAGAGACATTTCACCATATTAGATCGAATATATTATTGTATAATAATTGATTAAAGCTCTCAGGTACTATTTATTTTTTGTACATAACTGTAACTTTGGAGTACTAGTAGAAATTCTTGTATACTAGCAACCACTCTTATATACTAACAATCACTTTGATGTGCTAACAAAAATTTTCATATGCATAATTTACATAATTTGTCAAAAGAATGGCTATAATAACTATTTGTAAAATTTGCCAAATAGCTATAGTTAGTATCTAGTTTCTTCGGTGCAGCTTTATCCTATGTTACCTAGGCATAAAACCTCTAACCTTATCCTTCAAACCTTTATCATTACTTTCCTTATCTGTAAAAGATTAATAGCCAATAACTTCCCCCATGAATCATGTATAGGATGAGCATTCGTACTTATAATGAGCAATGATAGAATGCCATGAACAAACATAGGTATCAATCATGCATTTCATTATCATAAGGTATGGTCAAAATATCAACTATGTTATAGGAATTTTGTTAACAAAATTTGCCATTCTTATATACTTAACCTTTAACATCATGTATCATTATGTTCAAGGTTAATATACAATCTTTCCATTTAAGATAAATAACTTAAACATCATCAATTATATCACAATTCTCAATCATGAAATTTAGCCATTCTTATACATAATCACATTTCACCATTACATGGCTTTATATCCATGGTTAATATACAACTATTCCATTCACAATAATGATAATACATAATTCTTTTGAATGGTTAACAATTTATAACTCGAGCATTATTCATGCAATACAAATTCCAATTACTTGCAACACTTTCAATATGATATATTAAACATTAATTATGCTAAATAGCATAACTTCTCCATGGTTTAAAGCCTTTTTGGGCTTTCAAGTTGTTAAATTTTTACCAAAATTTAATTTAATGCTTCTAATAGATTAATGAACAATAAACAAAAACTTTCTCACAAATTAATCACTCTTAGGTACTATTCACTCAAAACCTAAAAAGTGAAATTCAAATAAGAAAGCATGTAAGCATTCTCACTAAAATTTTATTTAATGCTTCTAATAGATTAATGAACAACAAACAAAAAATTTCTCATAAATTAATCACTCTTAGGTACTGTTCAGTCAAAAGCCAAAAGGTGAAATTCAAACAAGAAACCATATAGGCATTCTCACTAAAAGTCTCATTTCAATATTCAAACAACTTCCAATTGTCACCAAATTTTAACACAACATCTCTAACTTGTTATTTAATGAGAAACCTCAGTTATTTCTCAAAATTATCATGTATTACTATTCATACAGGACCAAAATGAAAAATTCAAAATAGGACAACATAGAGGGAGTTGAAATGAAAATCACTTTTCAATAGTTAAACCAATTTCAATCATCACAAACTTTTTACACAATGTCTCTTATATGTTAAATAATGGAAAATATTAATTATTTCACAAAAATTTTATGATGTTACTATTCATACAAAACCAAATATAAAAAATTGCCAAAACTAGATAAATTTGAAGTTATTATGATAAAGGACTGTTTTTGGCATTCACATCAACTCCAATTATTACTAAATTTTTATACAAGCTTACCAACATGCTAATTACAAAAAAATATTAATTACATTAAATTTTGTTAATCAAGTTAATGCATAAATAGCACCAAATAGAACTAGAAAGAACCTAGAATTCTATTTTAAGTTCTTATAACTATAGTCCATAAATAATCACATTTTATATCTCCAAAGTTTTCCATAAATTTCTAATTTTCTCCACATCTATCCTAACACTATTTATAGCATTAAAACATCAAAAATTAAAATATCAACATTTCCTAATCCTTAATTCCAAAAAGAAAATCAATAAACTTTGTTAACAAAATTTTGTTTTTACATTTTCTTATGGTCACCTGTTAGATCATGGGTTCAGATCACCCAAAATGGGTCCATAATCCAATCCATATCCTAACCCAAGAAATTCCTATAAATAGGTAAAAGAAAAGAAGTCTTCGGTTAGTTAACAAATTATTTTCTCAGAACTTCTTAGAAATTCTCTCTTTTCTCTCTACACATAAAAGAAGATTTAGTTCACGAACAAGATTATTTTTTTGAAATGATTGTTAATACGATCAATAAAAATAAACACAAGATCTTAAAATTTTTACTGCAAATTTTTAGTGTTCGATATGTATGAATCCGATTTCATATTCATATTATATTTAATCCAACATTGGTATCAGAGCATGGTTATTTGTTTTTCTGATCTTTCTTAAATCTGTTCATATATATATGTATATATGCATGTCCCTAGTGTTTAAGAAAATGATGATTTTTTTGGAGATTCTATTCTTACTACCATTGCCCATTTTTTACGGTACTTGTTTGATGTGAAATGGTGTGAATTTCCTCTTCTGATATTCTACCAAAAAAAAAGGCAAAAAATCACGTGAAGAAAAGTAGTTATATATATTTATTATTTTATTTTATTGTTAAATCCAAGGGTTTGTTGTTGTCTTTTGACTATGGTATTCGGTTTGTTTATAAATAATGAAATGCTGGATATCAATTGCATGCTTTGCTTTCTATGTTTGTGACTTTATGTCTTTGTTTCGAGGTTAATTTTTTTTATTTTATGATAAAAGGATTAAAAGGACGAGAAAGAACCCCTTACATTTGTGGTATGGAGACACATAATCCATGGCAAGGCAGTTTAAAAAAAATTCTGGTATATATTTTTTTATTATAATATAATTCTGGATGAAAGTTAGGTCCCATGTTGTATCATCATATACATGCTATTAGTTATATATATATTTATTATTTTATTTTATTGTTAAATCCAAGGGTTTGTTATTGTCTTTTGACTATGGTATTCGGTTTGTTTATAAATAATGAAATGCTGGATATCAATTGCATGCTTTGCTTTCTATGTTTGTGACTTTATGTCTTTGTTTTGGGGTTAATTTTTTTATTATTTTATGATAAAAGGATTAAAAGGATGAGAAAGAACCCCTTACATTTGTGGTATGGAGACACATAATCCATGGCAAGGCAATTTAAAAAAAATTCTAGTATATTTTTGTTTTTATTATAATATAATTCTGGATGAAAGTTAGGTCCCATGCTATATCATCATATACATGCTATTAGTTATATATATATTTATTATTTTATTTTATTGTTAAATCTGAGGGTTTGCTGTTGTCTTTTGACTATGGTATTCGATTTGTTTATAAATAATGAAATGCTGGATATCAATTGCATACTTTGCTTTCTATGTTTGTGACTTTATGTCACTATTTTTGGGTCAATTCTTTTATTATTTTATGATAAAAGGATTAAAAGGACGAGAAAGAATCCCCTGCATGTGTGGTATGGCGACACATAATCCATGGCCAGGCAGTTTAAAATTTTTTTTGGTATATTCTTATTTTTATAATAATATAATTACGGACGAAAGTTAGGTCCCATGTTGCATCATCATATACATACTGTGGGTAGACTTTTGTAGTTTCCCTATTAATGGCCTTGCTAAATTCTTTAACATGGCAAATGATCGAATCATTGTGGTTGTAAGTCATTTATGATATATCCCAATTCAAAAGGGAAATAAAAAAAATATTATGAAGAATTAAAAAAATTGTACAGTTTTTTAAAAAAAAACTATCAAGGTAGTTTAGAAAAATGTCAAAATTCAGTTTTTTATTTTATTTTTTTAAAATGGTTTAAAAATTATTTTTTTTAAATTGTTCAAAAATAAACTGTATGGTAGTTTATAATTTTTTTTGAAAAGGCAATTAATTAAAAAGAACTATAGAAACTATTAAAAAAGCTGTCAAGGTAGTTAACAAAAAAAAAACTAGAAATAGTTAAAAGGAAACTATCAGTTACAAGATTCGAACACCATGCCCTTTACCAATCAACTAATGCCTCAAACCAACTCAACTATCTTAACATACTTACAACATGTGCCGAACAAATTGTGAAATGCTATGCTAAGACAATAAAAATGAAATTGTCACACACGAGATTCGAACGCCGCTTGTTTAAATATGCGACCTTCTGCTAAATTGCTTAAACTAAATTCTGCTTGTTATTAAAGTTACCCAGTGATATTGATAAACAATATTTTGAACATGGCAAAATCTTTTTTTTTCTCACACTTTAGTTTTATTTATTTATTAATGTGAGAATTTTTTATATACTATTTACATGATGTACAAAATTAAAAAAAATTATGATGGAGATTTTTTTTAAAGCATCATTGTTATGCAAAATTATTACTTTAAAGATTTAATTGAGTTCTTTATTTTTGTATATGTTACAAAAAAAATGGCGAGACTTATACATACACCAAAAGTCATATGGATTCTAGCACAAAGATAAGAAGTCAATAGGTTGATAGTCGAACTCAAAAATCTCCAAGCTAATCCAGAAGTTTTTAAGGATAATTTTGTACATCTTGTAAATCATATTATCAAGTTTCATAAAAAAGTTCAAAACTTAATATGGGCTGGTGCTTTAAAGATAAACCAAAATTTGAAGAAATTAAAAGCTTTACGAAAAGCCTTACCTATTAATTACCAAAAGAATATATAGATTTCCTATTAGAAAGAACAAAAGGACACAAATAATATAACAATATTGTTCATAGATTTATGTTAGACTATTTAGAGTGTAAAAATCATAGACGTGACTTGAACTTTTACAAGGCTTGTTAAGTAGATAGAAAATCTAGTACTGAAATTAAGTTTCCCCAAGAGCTATATGATAGGTTTATTAACTCTTTTCCATAAAGAATCAAACATATGAAAATATAGTAAGATTTAGTTAGATGTTTGATATATGATATTTTATGTAATTTCTTTTATGTATTGTATTGTTGAAATACATTTTACGTGCAATTTTATCCACATATAGAACTTAGTGTTTCTACAAACACAATGGCTACTACTTCGAAAAACATTGTCCCTGAACTCAATAGGGGTGAAAAACTAAATGGTGATAATTACGAAATTTGAAGTATGAAAATCCAATATATGTTGGAAGAGCAAGAGGCTCTAGAAGCACTTAATATTGTTCTAGATGAGCCTGAGGTAGGAAATACGACCCATCATAGGCGGGATTGAGAGGCTTATGAAGCCTAGAAAAGGAAGAATTCTCTTGCTCACATTACGTTGCTGAGTAGTATGGAAAATGACATTATGCAAGAATTTAGGAATTATAACTTGGTTAAGGACATGTGATCCACTCTGAAAAACAAGTTTGGTGGAACATTTATGACTAAATTAAGATCCCTCACAATTAAATTTGACACTTACAAAAAGAAACCTGAACATTAAATGAAAAAATATTTATGAAAAATGTTAAATATGATTTATGAATTAAAGGATGCAGGTCATGTGTTGATCGATAAGCAACAAATTCAAGCTATAATTCACTCCTTGCCTCATTCCTGGGAGCATATAAAGATACATTTAACCCATAATGAAAATATCCAAACAATGGATAATGTTGTGCACCACCTTGAGCTAGAAGAAGAAAAGCTTAAGGCTACTAAGCTTAATACAAATGTGTATATGGCTTTATCAAGCTCAGGAAAAATTCCTGAGCGAATGCGCAAATATAAAGGTGGGTCCCAGGAGAACAGAAAGAAGATGACTCATTTCAATAAGAAATCGATAAATAACCAACATGGAAAAGGAAAACATCCTTTCAAAAAGAACATGACTAAGGTCAAGTGATTTGATTGGAATAAGAAACGGCATTTTGCCTGTGACTGCCCTGAACCTAAGAATGTACTAAGTTATACTCAAGTTAGTAAACTTTGTATAGCTAGTTCTATTTTTCTAATAGATTCTTATCCTTTGTGGATTGTAGACTTAGGGGCAACAGACTATGTAGTGAAGGATTGAGACACCTTCGTGGAATTTTGGTGAAAATCATATAGAGCAAAATGGATCTATGTGGAAAATAATACATGAGTTACAGTTCAAGGAATTGGCACATATAAGTTAGTTTTGCGAGCCAGCTAGACTCTACTCTTGCATGATGTTTTATATGCACCTCAAATTTGCTAAAATTTAATCTTTGTGTTAGTTTTGTTAAAACTTAGTTTTAATTTATTTCTTACTAATGACAATATTGAATTATCTTTAGGGACAACTCATTATGGATCTAGTTATATTAGAAATGGTTTTATTGTCATGGATATTGATTATTATAAATGTAATCTTAGTTATTCCATGTTTACATTATCATATAATTCTGAAATTGATGTGAATATTTGGCATGCTCGACTTGGCTATATTAGTCAACATCATATGGATAGGCTAGCTAAAGAAGGATTATTACCTAATTATAATAAAGTAGATATATCTACTTTTGAGCATTGCTTAGCTGATAAAAGTACCAGAAAACCATTTGGAAAAGGAACCAAAGCTGACTTTCCTTTGCAATTAGTCAATTCTGACATATGTGGTTCAATGAATGAAAGAGGTAGGTATAGAGCTTTCTACTTCATCACATTTATAAATGATTTTACACAATTTGGTACTGTCTATTTAATAACACATAAATTTGAAGCATTAAGTTGCTTTCAAAGCTATATGAGCTTAGTCAAAAATCAGTTAGATAGAAAAATAAAAGCATTACAAATTGATTGTGATCGTAAGGATTTGTATGATCAGTTCAGAAAATTATGTGATGAAAAAGGGATTCAACATCAGTTGATGAATCCATGTATCCCTAAACAAAATGGTGTTATAGAGAGATGAAATCAAACGTTCCTAGAAATGGTTAGATCTATGATGGCATAAGCAAATTTACCTATCACTTATTGGAGTGATACTCTCTTAACTGCCACATTTATCCTTAACCGTGTGCCTAGCAAATCAATTCCTACTATGCTATATAAGTTATGAACGAAACGAAAACCTAACCTAAGAATTTTATGACCTTAGAGATGTGCGGCCTATGTTCAAGATGCCTCGAATCCACATGGTAAATTAGGTCCTTGAGGAAAGAAATGTATCTTTATTAGATACTCAGAACATTCAAAAGGCTATGTGTTCATTGGTGAACATCATAGTCGGAGTTTCACAGAATTTAAATCATGAGATGTCACATTCTTAAATAATGATTTTCCTAAATAGGGCGACATAACTAAGGACTTATCCTTATATGAGACTATGGATACAAGTGCTCAAGACTCACTTCCTTTGAGTGGGAGAATTTTAGGAAATATGTTTCCAATTCCAAGTGCGAATGATAGTGGTCTTGATCAATATAGGAGTAATCCAAATGGGAATACTCAAATGATTAATGATCCTAGTCCGAGTGGAAGCAATTTGAGGATCCCTGAGAAATGTGTTTTTCCAAAACCTCAATTGTGATGTAATGGTAGAAAAGGTATCCCTTATTATCATTTCGACATTGAAGGTGGTGAAGCCTTTATGGCTATTACATAAGATGAAGATAAGCTAAGAAATATTACAGAAGCTCTCTTTGACCCTAATAAGGAAGATTGGACAAAAGTAATGGAAAAAGAGATGGAGTCTATAAGATTAAATCAACTTTGGGAACTTGTTAATCTTCTAAAAACATGTAAGGTCATTGGGAATAAATGGGTTCTCAAAATCAAGTGTAAGGCTAATGGCACTATTGAAAAATATAAGAGTAAACTAGTAGCAAAAGGCTACACACAATAGGAAGGAATTGATTATGAAGAAACTTTTTCACCTATTGTTAAATTCACCTCAATCCGTTTGTTACTAGCTATAGTTGCTAGTATGGACCTTGAATTACATCAAATAGATGTAAAGATTGCATTTCTCAATGGAAATTTAGAGGAAGAAATCTATATGCAACAACCTGTAGGTTTTATCAAAGAAGGCTAAAAAAATAATGTTTGTAGACTTTTAAAGTCTATATATGGCTTGAAGCAGTCTTCGAGACAATGGTATATTCACTTTCACAACGTGATTATATCAAATGATTTTATCATGATTGAAGAAGACCATTATGTATATATAAAAAGGTCTAAGGATAAGTTTATAATTTTATCGTTATATGTTGACAATATACTTATAGCTGGAAATAGCAAGAAATATGTCAATGAAATTAAAGGATGGTTATCATCTAATTTTGAAATGAAAGATATAGGTGAAGCTGCATATATCCTTGGAGTTAAGATTTCAAGAAATCGTTCAAAGAAATTATTATCTCTGTCACAAGAGTATTATATCAATAAAATTCTTGAACGATTCTAAATGCAACATTGTAAACCTATAGATACTCCTATTGCTAAAGGTGAAAGTCTAAGTCAAAGAATGTGTCCTAAGACTCCAGAAGAAGAAACATATATGAGAAAAGTTCTTCAGAAGAAGAAACATATATGAGAAAAGTTCCCTATACAAGTGCAGTTGGATATCTGATATATGCAATGATGTGCACAAGACCAGATATCTATTTTGTCGTTGGTATGGTAAGCCGATATCAATCCAACCTAGGCTCAGTATATTGGAAAGTAGTTAAAAGGATACTAAAGTATCTGAAAGATATTGCTAACTATTCATTATGTTATAAAGGAAACGATCTACAATTGAAAGACAATAGTGATGCTGATTGGGGAGGAGACTTAGAGGAAAGGAAGTCTACCTTTGGGTACATTTTCTTACTAAATAGTGGCGCTATATCTTGGAGTAGTAAGAAGCAATCATACATAGCTTTATTTACAATAGAAGCTGAATTTATAGCATTTTCAGCAGCAGTACAAGAAGTGGTGTGGCTCAAAAGATTCTTAGATCATTTGGGTGTAAATGCTAACATTGCTAATCCAGTTTTAGTAGACTGTGATAACTAAGCGGCAATAACATACACAAAGGATCCCAAATATCATTGCAAGACCAAGCATGTAGACATAAAGTATAACTTTGTGAGAGATATAGTTGCATGTAAAGAAGTGAACATGAAATACAATTCTACGCATAAAATGGTAATAGATCCTATGACTAAGCCTATTCCTCAGGATGTATTTATAAAACATGTGAAATTTCAAGAATTGCGTAGATGTTAATGCAATTATTGTAATTTCTTTTCACAATATTCATAGAATATTAATGTCTAAATAATAATTATGTTTATTATAAGCCTACATATATAGATGTAAGAATGCTTCTTAGAATATTCTTAAGTTATTAAAAAGTATGTCGGATAGATAGAAGATTAGCTCTCTCACACGGGTATTCACCTTTCATCAATTTTTTTTTGTAATTGATAAGAGATGAGACAATTTTAAACTTCTTATCTAAGTGATAATCAAGAGCCAAGCTTAAAATATGATTGTCGCCTTGTTAATGAATAAAATGAGGTTATATATATAAGACTGTCAGTGAATTAATGAATTCACTACATCTGTCTAAATTACCAGATATGAGTTTTGATGGAAATGAGAAAGAGTAGATTAATAATCTCAAGTTAGACATTAAGCATGTTTGAACCATTATCTGTACGGTATTAATATATTATGTAAAGACATACGCTCCATGAGAAAATGGAGAGAATACTATAACACGTGTTTCATACCATATGTGCAAGTTATGACTAATAAAGGTGATCAAAGTCTAGATCTCAGCTTTGATGTGTGAGACCTTTAAAGAAAAAAAGTCCTCATACTTGTATCTTTATGACTTTATTCTAATTTCTTGAGATTTAAATTTAATGATTACTATTTTAGAATGTTACTAAAAGACTATAAGAGATTCAATCTAGCAGGACATTATTGGAAAAGTAAATTAAATTAAAATCAAGGGATCTGAGAAAAGAGAAAGATCATTAAACATATCACATTATGTTCGTATTCACTGGTATACCAATTATAAAGTGTCTATAATTGTGAATACAATATTTAATACATATGATGCATATGAATGAGATCGTTTAAGAAATTTAAATGTGATAAAATGATCTAAGGTACTGCATACTTAAAGTCTACTCAAGATTCATTATTTATCTAGAAGCAATATATTCCTAATAGATATATAGCAAAGAGCTCTTGAAGTATGCTAATCACACGACCTATTTTCTTATATGATTTGTTGTAAAGAATAAGAGATAATGTTCTCTTATGAAATGCTGAGAGAATATGGATCCCATTATGTATGAGTGAGAGATGTTGGATCATAGGTTCGGGTTGCCCAAAATAGGTCCATAACCCGATCCATATCCCAACCTAAGAAATGCCTATAAATAGGTAAAAGAAAAAAAGTTTTAGGTTAGTTGACAAATCATTTTCTCAGAACTTCTTAGAAAATCTCTCTTTTCACTCTACACATAAAAAAAGATTTAATCTATGAATAAGATTGTTTTTCCGAAGTGATTGTTAATACGACTTGTAAAAGCAAACGCAAGATCCTAAAATTTCTGCTGCAAATTTCTGGTATTCAGTATGTATGAATATGATTTCATATTCATATTATATTTAATCCAACATCACCTCTTAAGGAAAAACTTAATGAATTATCTTTTCCTCATCTTAATCATCATAATATTAGCATAGTATCAGTATGATAATATTTATACGACATCAAACCCAAACCATATAGCAATATAACTTAACCTTATAGTAGCACATGTCATCAATTTCTTTATTTTTCATGGGAAGACTTAATGTAGCCTTTCAAAGACCTTTTAGAATAGCAAAGAATAATCTCACTATAATAAATCAAATTTTAGAAATTTTTAAGAAAATATTATCATGAGAACTTGAAGAAAATGAAGGAAAACCTTAGTTACCTTCAAGAATTTGATGAAACCTTTATACAATCTTTTAGGAATTATTGAAAGTTGGAAGCTCTACCTAAAAGAACCTTAGAAGGCCATGGTTCTTGCTAGGAAAGAGAGAAAAAAAAGTAAGCAAAATTTTATCCTAAAAGCCTTTTATAAAATTCCTAAAGCTTCCATCATAAGACTTCTGCTTTTTTCTACTATATTTTAATAAAATTTAATGGCAATTGCCAAGTGGAGTACATAGTTTTTGCTCACCAATATTTAGAATATAATTGCTTTAAATCTAATAAGATTAAGCTAAATAAAGTGCCTAAAAATAAGCAATAACAATTACCCTTGATTTTTAACTTATTCACCAAAATGTCATTTGTTTCTCTTGTAAGATTGGGCCTTGTTAGGCTTTAATTTTTTTTTCTAGCTCTAAAATTATATTTAGGTCTAAAAAAGTTAGGTTAAGTCAGCCTAAATAAGTCATGGAGGTTTATTTCAATTCTAGTCCAAATCTTTAGGTTTTTAAGTTATCCAGGCTAATTTTAGGCTATCAAAGTCTTTAATTTCCTATTAGGTCTTCGTATAATTTTATCAAAATTATTATTGGAATTTTTATGATATTTTGACTCACACTATTGCTTAATATAATTCTTACAAAAATTTTAGCTAAATGTATTCTTAAAATATCTCTATGATTTACCCGAACTTTACTCGATTATATTACCAAGTTTCTATTAAGGTGATTTTGATTCAAAATTTCTCCTTAGATTTTCTTACTCCATTAGAGTATTATATACTTCTACTTCTATAAACATAAGCATATGATTATAAAAAATGCATGAACACACAACATATCATTAACACTCAAACATAATTCACCATAGACACATGATCCAAACATTAAATTATGAACATTATCTGATGACAATGTCTCTATTGTATTCACATGAGCAGTTGAATAGTTCGATCAAATCAGATGGATTCGCTTAACTCTCAATGCATTACTAGTTATAAATTTAGGTTTTTAGTTTTTAGCCATTTTCAACTTCATACAACTATAGATGCTTTATATCAAATAAGATAGCAAGGCTTTCCATAATCCAAATATGATCATTTTTGTATATGTTATCAATAATCTCTAACCAAAACATACTTGAAGAGAGAAGAGATCAATAGGCTTTGATTATTAATCAAGCTAAATTTGACTAGTTAGTAATCAACCCATATTTAATGTTTCTCAAGTATAATCTAATCATATTACACTATTACTTTGTGAAGCCTAATCATATTGAGCCTATCCTAATTAGGAACTTTAATCTAACTAAAAGTTTTTAATTACATTATGACCTTAATATTTAACATGTTCTTTATGCGTGACCCTATAGGTTATTATTATATCGGTAGTGATCCTAAAATATTATTTTAGTATTATAAATAGTGAGTAGTTTCTAACAATACATCACTGTTAACTAAGTAATGAAATGTTAGTGATTTAACATAACCTTTCCATGACCAATGATCCATTTAGTTCAATCCTTTTTGTCTTGGAAATCTATATCAAACTCAAGACATGGAATGTGTCACCCTAATCATAATTCAATTTATGTATTTCTTGATTTTCGAGTAAACTAACTAAAAATAAATGAATCAATATCATATATTAATCCTTTGAGTATTACCATATATTTCATAGTCTCACTTAATCAAAGGGCCCACAAATATTACTACTCCTACATATGAAAGACAAAATCTTATCAAGATCACCCACATCCTTTCATATAATTCATAGTATACCCACTCACCATCTTTTAAGTTAATCCTATTATAAGTGACATTAGATGACATTAAAGTATATAACTCCTCATGTAAGGAATTGTAATGATTTTAGGTTAAATGACATAATGATCGATTTAGCATTCTTATGGTGGGTTAGTTAAATGCATTTGTTCTCTAATATGTACCTATGAGTTGACTTAATATTTCATATCTATGACCATAGTTATCAGTCAATATACATACTAATCTTGATGCATTATTATTATCCTAGTTTACAATAATACCTTACTAGAGACCTTTTAGGAATAAATATAAATTATTCCATGGACAATTATTATATTTATTTATATTATGTAGATGTAACATTAAACATAAGAATCAATTAGGATGTATTTATATATATATAAAGAAAATATAATACAATGTATATAAATATAATCATCCTATAATTAGCTACTAGAGCATATACTAATAGTTTCTTCCCTTTCTAATGTAACAAAGTAGATGAAATGTAAAATAAGTGAAATTAATGAAAGCATACATTTTAATTTATATGAACCAATCATAATCACCATTTACAATGGTGGATCTAATGTTTTGAATGCTTTTAAAGAAATTTTGGATTAGTGTAAGAATGAAGTGGCTTTAAAGACACATCCAATTGCAAATGAAAACTTCCATAATCGTAGATTGTATATTCATAGCAGTTGGAGAATCCAAAATCCCTAGAAAAGGCTTTTGAGTCATAATATCAAAAAAACAAATAAGGTTTAAGATGATCAAGTTTCCACCTTAACCCAACAGCTAATAGATTATATGGATGAGACTTAAATTTAAACCAATAAAACTCAGGTCATAATAAGGTCAAACTTGTCAAGTAAAATACCAATTGGATCAAGTAAGACCTAATAAGCTTGGACCTTACTATCATCCCTACATTTTAATGAGAAATTTCATATGTCATATGTCATATGTCATATATCATAATCAAATTGGCACATTCACATGTCACATTACATAATTCATATTAGCACATTTCATTCATCATGTGTCTGGCACATTTTGCTTATCATACATCAAAAGTAATCTCATATACATATCTATACTTCAGGTTTTCATCACCCAAACAAAACAAATTGTTAAATTGAACACACGAATATTACCATAATTAAACCATAAATCATATCATTACTTAAATATACCGATAACTACATAAATTCATTATCACACAATAATTTGCATCATATGCTGAGACATTTATTATCCTAGATAATCTTTAGCACAAGGAGGTTACCATCACATATTATCATAGTTATTGTATAAAATCATTATTATACTTAGCAATAATTAATTAGCCTTCTGAAATTTATTATTTTTTAGTTATCTTAGTTATGGTCTTTAAGAACTTTGCCTATTTCTTCATGATATGGCTAAACCTATCCTTCAAAGTTTTCAATTATACTTTTCTTTTACGCACTAGTTCTATTTATTATTCTAAAAGTCCAATATTCACTAACTGAGAATATGAGCTATTTTTCCCCCTAATTTTAGCAAGAGCCAAACCACCTTTTATGTATCCTTGTATATCTTTTCTTTTATTTGTTTACATTAATCACTTAATTCTTAATTTCCTACTTTTTATGATAACAAGATAACATAATTTTACATTTTTCTCCTTTATTTATATGCCATGACTGAAACAACCACCTTTTATGTATCCTTGTATATCTTTTCTTTTATTTTTTTACATTAATCACTTAATTCTTAATTTCCTACTTTTTATGATAACAAGATAACATAATTTTACATTTTTCTCCTTTATTTATATGCCATGACTGAAACATCTGCTCATAACAACTTGAAATTTCTTGAACTCTTTTTCACTTAATTTAAGATTATTAATTGTATTTATATTTTTTATACAATACTCAATTTCAACATTTTAGGTTAATTTCTTTAACCCTTTTAACTATTTTTTTTTAGTGATCAAAAGTGTGTATATACATAGATATGTATGTGTGTGTGTGTGTGTGTGTGTGTGTGTGTGTGTATTTCATCACTCCAACTCAACTATATAGAGATATATTTCTTAACCCTATTTCATTTTCATTAAACAATCAAGATTCATTTCCTCCTTCTTTTTTCCTTTAGCATTTGAAATATTCCCCATGTTTCTTAGGTAATTAAATTAAATTTCCTTCTTATATTTTTTCACCCATCTCCTTATGCAATTCCCATATATATTTCTCATATTATGTAAATATATTTTTTCATAATTTTGATTTCTATGTATTTTATTTAGCACTTTTCTTATGTGATTCCTTATTTATTTATATTACATGATAAATATTACATTTTCTCTTTCTTTTCCTCTAAGGACAATCCTAAACTATTCAAGCTCATTCTTATACATAATTATTTAAGAGTGCATGTGTATGTATATCATGATTTTATATCCTTATAATAAATCAATGATTTAGGAATAAGGACTTAATTTCCCTCATTTTCCTATTGATCAAAACCCTTAAGCCATAAAATCAATATTATCTTTCTTCATGCATGGTTTTTCAAAGACCATATTAGTATTATAGTAGTCTCCTTTCACATGTAAAGATTTGATATAAGTAGAAAGTTCAGTTTTTCTCCATTTCCCTCAATGGCCAAAACATATACATATATCCCCTCTTAACTTACAAGGCGTAAAAAGACTTTAATCCATATAATTTACATGAAGCATTGCTAGGTGAATAAAAAGACTTCAGAATAAAAATGTAAGGAGAGTAGTTACCTTATGATGCTTTCCCTAAATTCTCCAAAAGATGTACTTTAGTAAAATCACAGGAAAACTAAGATTATTTTTCAATATCTAACGGAAACTACTTATAAAAATATAGAGGGATGATGTTTCTTACCTAAGCCTTGAGATCTAATACTAAAACTCCTGTCTTCTTCCTTTATAAAAGCTTTAGTCATTTTATCTTAAAAGGGAAAAGATAAGCTTAAAATATAGAAGTGGGGGTTTTTGCCTTGGAAGTGTGTAAGGAGGATAAAAGTGAAGGAAAGAGAGTGCTTTAAGGGTTTTTTGACTAGTAAGGCTAGGGGTTAAGTAATCACGGTCTCAAAGCTTACAAGGTCATGCATTGGTTAAGCTATAACCCAATCTTTTTGTTTTAAATTACACTTGCCACTTGCCACATTTCATGCACATACTGGCTAATTGGTTATCATGATGTCCTCTAAACTTAGCTCTTAAGATTAAACTTATTTTAAGTAAGTTTTAGGATCCAAAAGCTCTGGAGAGTAGCCTATTTGACTACTTCATGTAGGGAAATAAACTTTTCTTTTAGCCTAAATAATTTCCTCACTCCTTACATTTTTAGTCCATATTCAACCCTTACCTTTTATGCTATCTTATCTTGATATATTAGGCTTTAAGTAGTCTATAAGTCCAAACATTCAAATATTTTATAAAATATCCAATCCACTTAATAATTCCATAGCCTACAACTTATACACACATAATTCATATACATATACATGTGACATAACATAATCATTCATATTCACACAATTATCTATATTTTCTAATCTAGCTTAACTACCTATTAGGAGAATTTTTGTATCTTTAAGTGTACTAAGACCCCCTTCATGAAATTTTTTATACATAAGGGAACTCCAGGTGTGTACTTTTCACTAGTTTTTATCATTTGTAAATCAAGCTTGGCTAGACCAAGTAATGACTTAACTACCTTACCCAAGTTAGTGTTATTTTTTCCAAGCATTCCCTTGCATTGCATGATTTGCTAGCATTTATTAGTTAGGAATTAGCTCAGGAGATTTTTATATTCGTAATCTTGAATGTTTATTTTTCACTAGTTTTATCCATTTGCTATTGGTCTTTCCTAGACAAATTTATAACTTAATTACCACAAGTCAATTAAGGTTATCACACCTAGAATTTTTCCCTATGTTACAAAAAAGTTTGGCATCAATTAGCTTGGAATAAATTATGAAATTTTTATGGATTCATGCATCAATCAAATGATCCTACTTCAAGTTATGGCTAGAACACCATTAGTGCATAAAAATTTCGCAAAAATAGGATGCTTCCTGATTCACTATTTAGCTAGTTTAATTTTTATCCCATGTATAACTTGAGGTACCAAGTTCCTTCTAAAGGTCTTGTCTAAACCCTTCATATTAATTTTTATGTTAGGCTTATAATTTCTATTTGCACCGTAAGTACCTTAGCTAATTTTCAAAGCATTACATGTACACGTGGCTTAAACAATTTGAGGAGATCTCAGTGCTAAGCTAATTGCTCAAAGACATAAATGTTCATTATTTTGCCATGATTTCAAGATAATCTATGTTCATAGAGGGATGATGCTAATTGGAATGGCACAATGGTTAATTTAAGTCTCCTAAAAGGCCTTTTGATATGTTTAGTTTTTGGTCGATTATGTAAGCTAATTATATTGAGTCTAGCCATTTGGCCTTTTTAGTAAGGTAATTGTTTAGGTCAAGTGCAGCCTTTTTATTTTTGGCTAAGTTAGTGAACTTAGGTCATTCAAGTAAATTAGGTATTATAACACCATAAGATTAGAAAATTTTGAACTCCTTACTAAAGGTATCTGATGTTATGCTAAATTGAATTCTAGCATGATTGACTCAAATACCATTGTTGGAAATTAAAGATTGCATTCTATGCAATTGTAATAAAAATTTAAAAATTTTAATTAATTCCAATATCCTTCCTAAAGAACACTCATGTAATTAATTCAATTCAATAATTTACAATCAATAAAATGATATAACCACTTTCTTGATTTTATGTATTTTGGAACTTCAACTAAAAGACTTAATTGTGCCTCTTCTAAGATTAGTCTATATGATTGGCCTCCACTTTATCACCTCTTTGTGTCACACTTTTGTACTAGCATTGGTGAGTGGTAATTTTAGAAAAAAAGGAAGAAAAAAGGATAAATTTCATGATTAACTTAACACATGAGCATACACATATTAATAGTTAATGACTACAATTCTTGTAGTCATTATTTATTAAATTTTCTACAACTTTTATAGATATCCTTTTATAGTCATCTCATAATCTACTTACCTAATAGGTTATTACTAGAATCCTAATAGGATTTTAGGAATCATAGAAAAAATAAGTGACATCTTAAAAAAATATTATCAAATAAATAAATAATCTCTTTATTTATTATTTATTTCTATGAAGTATTATCCTAATTAAATAAAGAAATAAATATAATCTTTATTTACTTTTATTTCCTATCATCAACTATCTTATGTTTAAATTATCAATTATCTCCTAATTGATTTAATTATTTCTAAATAAATAAATGTAAGTACTTTTAATCTTACATGAATGACCTCTTAAGTTTACCATTAAACTAGAAATGAGCCTTGATAAATTTAAATCCTTTTAATTTAATATTTAAAATTAATCTTATTAATTCTAAATCTTAAAATTCATCATCAATGTCTAATAACATGTTATGAATTAATTAACATGCATTATAAATTTGAACCTCTTCAATTGTAGTTATCATGTAATATAATTCTTTTATCATGCAATGTTCCAATTGAACTTAAGGTATGATGTATTAGTAAAAAACCTAGTCATTCAACTATTATGTATCCAATCTAAAATTCATGACTTATTATATGAAATTTAGAAAACTTTTTTTAGTTTCATCCTATCTTAACTAAGGATTTCTAAGTCATGATTCATAATATAACATGGGATATTCTCTTCTCTTTGTAAAAAGTGATGAATTCCTTATTGCCATTCAGAAATATTTAAATATGATAAAATTATACCTAATAGATATCTTTTGGATGACTCCTAGGATTGAAGATAATATTAAAGCATAATGTATCATACATAAGATTATTATGATGTCTTAAGTCAAAGGATCAACTTTAGACCATTACAACATGAGAATTCTAATTCAACTTAAGCATGTAAGATTTCTTAAATAGGTTAACTCAATAAACTCATTCATCTAATAAGCACTACATACATGCAATAATGTCACCACACTGATGTCAATGAAATAGGATGTCCTTCCACTTGAGCACACATTATATATGCTAGTATATCTAAATTATTAGTATCTATTACCAGTGTGATAAACATGTTTCAATACACTAAAATTAGATTAAAAACTAGTTTGCTAAAAATATAATGCAATAAAGTGGTATAAAGTAAATCATATCTCTAGTGATCCCTTAATATTATCTTTTACTACAATTTACTAACAAACTACAATATATTAACAAAATTTAGGAACAAAATGCACACACAGAATGTAAAAATAGATATGAAATAGAATACAACAAATGTAAATAGAATGGATGCAATATACTAATAGAATATGTTATATGAATGCAAAATGATGTATGTTGTATGTAAAATTTTGCAGAACACAAAATTGGGGGGTTTGTGATTTTAAATTGAATTGAATATATTAAAGAGAATAAAAACACAAAATAAACTGAAAGAAGGAAAATCAATGTAATAAAATAGCTAATTCAAGGAATTGAGAGCTTTAGTTTGGATTAATCATATGTTAATTAAGATTTAACTTTTCTAATTAATTCTTTAAACTTGAATTACCTAGAACCCTTATAATAATTTGTGAATCCTAAGTTAGATTACTATTTAGGATTTGATCAATTAAGATTAACTGAATTACGTAACCATTATAATCCCTAAGCTAGATCAAAATTGATTTAATGATAGAATTCGATTAAATTTAAAAATTAAATTAAAAACCTCTAGATTAATACCTTAACCTTCTACTCTTATGTGTAAAATTGCACTTTTTCAACCATAATTCAATATTAAAATAGTAAGAAATTAGAAATGATAAAGATAAACATTGATTATTCCAAATCAATATCCAACATAAGTAATTTCAAGAAAGTCAATGTTATAATTCATAATCTCATAATCTTGAAGAGAAGAATCTTAAACTCCCTAAATTAACTCCAAAAATTAAGCTTCCATTGATAAAGAACAAAAAAGAAACAAGAAAAAGGAGAGAAAAGTTATGCTATCGAATGTTTAAAAGTCCCTAAAGTCTAATAAGCTTTGTCCTTTTATTTGACCTAATTTACCTAGAACCCTACTAAACTTGGATTATATGTTCTTAGGAATACAATAATAGGGCCTTCTTAATTTTTAAAAGTGTAAACCTATTTTTAACAAGATAATTAGCTATAACAATTACATTAGTGAATTCTTAGAGGTCTAACTTCCAACCAGTTTAAGATCACTAAAACAAGGTGATTTAGCAATCCATAAACATCAAATTTATAGGCCTAGGTCTTATGGAAATTTAGGTACTAGTTCCATGTCAATTTTCTAGATATGGCCTAAAAATTAAGGTGGGATCAGATCGTACAAACACAAGGCTTTAGCTTCTTATTTAAATAAGGGCTTGAAGGAGTCTTAATTAGGCTTTAACCAAAACACCAAAGTTATAGGTCTTTCCTTAAGCTTTCCAACGGCATATAGATCATCTCAATCTGACATTCAGAGCTTAAGATATAGCTGAAAAATAGAAATAATATCAAAATCTAGCATTAATGGAATAAATTCAAAATATTGTAAAACCATTCCAAAATTATAAAATAAGGCCAATTCTATAAAATTAAGCATATATAACTCGCTAAGAGACATGGAATAGAAGAAAATAATATAGAAAATATTTTTCTTATCACAATGATTCTATGATTATAAGCATTTTAAAATTTAGAATTGTAAGGAATATGTTTTGTAATTGTTATATCTATGCATGACACTATTCTTTAAGTTATTTTGATCTTTGGACTTTATCAAACATAAATGTAATTAAATAATTGATAAAGAAAAATAAATTCTTTTTTTAATGATTAATTGAATGAAAAAGATTACAAGAAATATCCTACTATATCATATGTAATTTGCTTGTAAAGCACAACTCTAACAATTATCTTACATATTGTGTGCCTAGTTTTAAGCTTAAGGAGTAATAGTCTACACAAAAAAATAGGTCAATAATTACAATCTTGTAGTAATACAAGTATAGAATTTTATTTATGTTTTACCCAATTATGCCTTACAAGATAAAGTCAAAGTGATATGTTCTATATCACTCCTTATTTGGGTCTTTGTTAACAATTGTCTCATTCTTCTATGTTTCTTGGTCATGTGCTTTCTATCCAAAGTGTGAAATGGTGTTTTATAGAGCTAATTATAGATGAAAATTTTCATTTGTAGCTCATAGTATAGAAAATTGGTAAATTGCTCTAAATTTTCAAATGAAGTAATTTATTTTAAATTTATTTACTTTAGTCAAAAATTAATTATATTAACTTTTGATTATCAAATTTAATCATCACATATTGAAATTATGATTTGAAATTATTAGTAGCTTATGTTAATTGATTAGATAAATCAATTTCACTTAGGTATGCAATTTGATTATTTAAAAAATACTAAAGGTCACAAATTAGCTTCAAAGTCAACTTAATTCTTGGCATATTGTAAAAGTGAAATAATTTATGGAGGAAAGAACTTAATATAAATTTTGCAAACTTAAGTTAGCTCTCTGCATATGGTAAGAGTGGAATAATTAGTAGAAGAAAGATTTTAATATAAATTTTGATTTGATTTTTTAGGGAAATATTTTTCTTTGATTAGTACTTTTATCAAATGCTATTTAGCAAGTTTCTAAAGTTAAAAATTTATATCATTTAGTTCAAGCAATGCATGTATAGGCATTTGTTTTATGATTGTTGTTTATATTCATATCACCTATTTATATTAGTACCATTGAAGTTTAAAATTCACATCATCATGTGTTGCTTGTTTGATGAAATGAAGAGTTAAATTGACATGTTCAACTAATCATTGTTCGCACATGTTATTAATTTTTTATCAATTTTGATGACATTTATTGAAGTTTTTCTTTCTCCCTCTATGCTATTGATTATCTTTGATGAGAATGTGGTATAATACATTATTGTCTTTCTTTATATTGTAAAAGTGTTATTTTTAAAATTATTTATTACATAATACTATTGAAAATGAATATTTTACAATAAAGGATTTCCTTATCCTAAAGTATGATCAATAGAAAATAGTAATTTTTCTAAAAACTCATTATTAGTGATGAGAAAAATATTTACTATTTTATATTTATTTATTTTATATATCTTAGGTGTTACATTTGTTTAATTTCACTTATTAGAACTTAATTTTATAAATTGTGGTCAATTTTATAATATTGTGAATTTATTTAGTAAATGTTAGATTTTAACACTATTTCTATTTTTCAATCATATCTTGGGTTTTACATGTTGGATTGGGAAAAACTTTATATTGCTAGAAAGATAAAAGAGATAACTATAACTTTTATATTTTGGTTCAAGCCTAATTCAAGCGTTTTGAAAGTTATATATGGCTAAAAAGTCGAGGTCGCATTTCTATCCTAACTGGACTCATTTCTGTATTTAGGCATATTTAGAGCTATAGTGGTTTGATTAACTTGAAACCAGCTCTCAAATTCTCACAAGACATAGGTTTACAAGTTTAATGTTTATTGGTTTTTCAAATTACATTGAATTTCATGGTCAAAATCTGGTTGGAAGCCAGACCTATGGGAATTCACTAATTGATCTATTAGATTTAACTGACTTGTAACGAATAGGTATAGGCTTCTAAAAATTAGAAAAGTCTCATTATTATAATCCTAAGAGTCATAAAATCCTAGTCTAATAGGATTTTAGCTTAATTATGTCAAATAAATAGAAGAGAGACTCATTAGACTTCAGACTTTACACACAGACTTAATAACATAGCTTTTCTTTCTCTCTTTTCTTATTTTCAAGCCATGGAAGGCTAAAGACTCTTGATTGATTCAAGAATTGTGAAGCTCTTATCTTAAAGGATTATGAGATCTTGATTAGTAATGTTAATTTTCTCCTATTAATTTTTCTCTTTCTCTAATTATTTATGCTGAATTATTGACATTGTTTGTGTTAAGTGCTGATTTGGTATAATTGGTACTCAATTGTGTGATTTCTATTCTTTTGCTATTTGAATATGAAATTTTGGTTAGTTAACCATGGTTTTACATGTTAGGACAAAAGGTTAGGGATTGCTTCAGTGGCATCTAATTTAATTTCCTAAATCAATTCAATTCTATCTTTAAGTCAATTTTGATCTAGTTTCAAGGTTATAGTGGTTGCTTAATTTATCTACTAATTTTAATTAACCAAACTCTAAGCAGTTCTCTAGTATAGGACTCATGGATTATTGCAAGGGTTTCAGATAATTCAAGGTTAAAAAATCAATTAGAACAATCAAATATTTAGTGATCTAGGATTAATTCACATTAAGAGTTATCATATCCTTGAATCGGCTACATTTCATATATTGAATTCTCTTTGTTTATTCATTATTTTGCGTCTATTTTGTGCTTGTTTATTTTGTTGTTATCATTTTAATTTCATAATACTAACCCCCTCAATTCTACATTTTGTTATTGCATAATTATATATATAGCAAACAACAAATTGCATAGTACATTCTGTTTCTGTTTAGCATTCTATTTCATTACATTTTCATACTATTTGCATAAGTTCCTTTCATTTTCATTGCATCAATAACTTAACAATTATGTAGATATTATTAAGAAATCATTTAGAAAAGGTAAAATTAAAAGGATCACTAGGGGTACAACCTACTTTGTGCCACTATATTACAATATTAATGCATTACGACATGCATATCAATTAGCATTCTAAATTACTTCCTTGTTATGAATGAATGAAATAACAAGTTTTTGATATATTCTAATTGATTTGATCACTTCTTATGGTTAAACAAAGTAGCAAGTTTTTATGAAAAATTATAAAGCCAATCTAATTAATTCAATTGATTCTACTACATTCCCTATTGATGGTTAAAAGATTTAGATGTAGATAAGGATGTGGTTATAACTATTGACATAAAAACAATTCAATCTAATGATTATAATTGTTATAGTTATAAGAATACTACAAATAACTATAAGATACCATGAGAAGTGAAAAAATAATGAAAAGAGAAAGGTTAATAGGAACTTAAAAGTTTGAAATAGCATATAATACCAATGTGATATGAAAAGACATTGGCTCCACACTTGTTGTACATGTAAACATTTTGTAGAACTTTAACAAGCTTGACTTAAAAGGAAAAAGAATAGTGTTAAGGATAACTTTGTTAATGATAATGATGCTTTTAACCACAATCTTTAAGATTTAAATGCAACAAATTCCTTTGAATATTTAGAAGAATTGATTAATTTTTTTATTTGCCAATACAAAATCTAGTAGTAGAAAGTTGATTGAAGGCTTCAAAAGGGCTATTGTTATTTTATTAAAAGCAATGTAAATAGTTGTTAAAGATGCATTATTATTAACTAAACCTTAAAGAAACTAAATTATAAGTTTTAGCTATATACTATGAAATAGATACTCCATTGAAACTATAAGATATGAACATCTTTATATTATAGTGGTTGTCACAAGTAAGATACGAATATCCTTATTCTTAAAGCAAATTAATTATAAAGATTGAATTCTCAGGATTTTTGAAATGAGTTCAAATAGACATTTGGACCTATTTATCCACCATATGGATCATTTGAATATTTTATGATCTTAATTAATGCTTCAATAAAATGGTCATATGTGAGTTTATTATCAAACCTACAACTTGATGTTTATAAAATTACTTACTTCAGTAACTTGAATTTGAATACATTTGCTAATTATGTAATTAAAACAATATGTCTTGATAGTGTTGATGAATTTATATTTAAAGCTTTTACTAATTATTGCATGTTAATTAGAATATTTGTTAAACATCCTAAAGTATGTTTGTATGTAAAAAAATTTAGTTAGAATAAATTTCATGTCCTAAATTATTGGTTGTATCGTTGTTTAAGAGAAAAAGTGTCACGACTTGTCCTAATCGTGATTAACGGGGATTTCGTTACCGGTTTTCATAAGCCTTAACTATTTTTCAATCTTTCTATTGATGGAAGTTTCCAAATTTTGTGTGGAACATGAAATTTTCTTTAAAAATTTTATTGAAAAATAGGCAAAATTTCCTTTATTTTTGAATACTTCCCGAGGGCTATGCGCCCTATAATTCAAAACATGTGAACTTCGAGATACAATAGTCTCATCAACACATACATCAATATTATATGGTTTTAATTTTAAATACAACTAAACGATTCAACACATCAATGGCTAAATTATTAAATACAACTAAATGATTCAACACATCAATGTCATCAACTTTGACATACAATATTGTCATCAACACATATACCAATATTATGTGGTTTTAATTTTAAATACAACTAAAGGATTCAACACATCAATGGCTAAATCATTGAAAACTCTATCTTTATATCTAATCTTAATCCAGCTGTTAAATCTCCTAATCTAAGTGATTTTTTATTCTCCATAGATGTAGTGTAACTTAAATAGCTATCTTAACCTAAAATAATGAAAATAAAATAGAGTGCGTTTTAGGAACTCAATGAGTATACATCTACCATACTTTGCAATTGATCAATTATTTATAATAATCACAAGTTAATCATAATATCAAACCCATTTTTCTTAGATCTCCATAATATGCACAATAGGCTTTATTTTGGAATTCCACTTGCAAGCAACTTAGATCCCATATCTCGCAACACTATCGTAAACTTAATCAATCAATCATCACCCATTTTGGGTGATTATTGTTTTCACAATTAGCTATTAAGACTTAAATACAAACAATAATCATAGTCATATCATATCTTTGCAATCACATCAAATAATAACATCCAAACACAAATAAGGTTCTAATATCACATTGAATCATGCACTTAGTTATAATAAAATATATGTAACTGCTCTTTTATTTAGGGATCAAGTCTACACTCTTCTTAACCACTTACTAAGAATTTTCCACTTGACATACAGATCAATCTTATATCCTTCACAATTATTAGCTGGGAATTTTTCATTCAGCTTTCAAAGTTTCATTCCAATACAACTTACAGTACCTAATATCACCGATTTAACATAGTTTATAATTTTTTATGCCAACTATGGCATAATGTATAATATATATATATATATATATATATATATATATATATATATATATATATATATATATATATATATATATATATATATATATATGAGAGCTTAACTCTTAAATTAAATTTTACACTATCATTTCTAGCATATAAATGACAAATAGTTCAATTAGAAACATTTGGCGATCATTAGTAATAGCATCATACTTCTACTACACACTCTGATCAACTAGTAATCACTCAATAGCTAACTACTTAAAAACTAAGTTTATGTATCAATATAGACATGAGTGTGAATATAAAATGTATACTATCAATAGGAAGAATATAATTCATCATATCTAAATTATCTTTTTATTAAAATAAAAATAATTGTGAGATATATATTCACCTAGTAGGGTCTACCTACTTTGTTATTTCTAAAGCATCCAGGTTCAACTTGCATCTCATTTTCCTATTCGTAATTTATAAGAATAATTTATAAATAAATAAGCATTCTTTATTTTCTTTCCAAACCACTATTCTAAGAGCTAATCATAAGCTTTAACCTCCTATTATACATCTAATCATTCTTCATTCCTACTTTACAATTTACAATAATAACATATAAATGTACTGAATTAACTAAATTTTCTCCTAAACCATTGTCTAAGATCTAATTGTAATATTATAATCTTCCATGATGCATTTTATCATCTTTTCTTAAATTAATCACAAGAAACCAAGAATATATTGTAATATGGAAATTCTTAAGTTAACTCATATGAATAAAACATTAAAACTTAATGTCATAAAAAGTATTTATTTACTTTTCCTATTCATAATTTCTAAGATTAACATTTAACCAAAATATACCAGTACTGAGAAACTTTTAAATCAAAATATAAATCATTCATTTTTTTATAAAGAAAAGCTTACTACTACTAAAAAATATTGCTAATGCTAGAAAGGATGGAGAAGCTCACTAGAGTATGAAAAAAAGGCACAATTGCGATCCTTAACTCTAGTTGTTGTTAGAAACCATGGCCTCTGGACGATGGTGATAAGAAATAATAAGCCCGGTACCTACATGGTCACCCGCTCCTTCTAACTCAACCAAAAGCTTTCATGCATAAGAAGTTCTAGGGAAGATGATGGGAAAGAGACGCTATAGCTCTAATGATGAAAGATGAAAGAAGAAAAAGAAAAAGGAAGAGAAAGCTTCATAATAGCACATGGCTAACTAATAAAAAAGAACAATGAGGTAGTGCTTAATGTGAAAAAGAAAGTTATTAAAGAGTGTAGAGAAAGCTTTTGCTTAGAAAAATTGAAAAAAGAAAAGTCCATTGGCTTTCTAGGAAAAAAGTCAGAAAATAGGGAGTCAAAGTGGTAAGGACCACCTTAAAAGAAAAAGCTACCATAGACTTGAAAGAAGTGGTGCTGACTTCAAAGCAATGAGAGGTAGCAAAATCAAGAAAATAAAGTGAGAAAAAAAGGCATCCATGCACTAAAAAAATAGTGGAACAAAAAAGGGAGAATATATTGCCATACTACTATACCGTGTGTATGAGAAAGAGCCAAAAAAATAAAAAGAAAATTATATTGCTACTATGTGATGAGAGAGAGCTAAAGGCTCCGAAAAAAGAAAATAATCCAAAGACAGAAAAATATATCAATTTTATAAAACAAATTTTGTTTTCATAATTATCTTAATTCAATTAGTTTCGATCCTTCCTAATACATAGATATATTTCAAATTCTAAAACAAGTACTTTTATGTAATTATCTCCTTCAATTCCTAAGATAGAATTTATCAAATACCAACAATTAATTCATAAAATTTTATACTCATAATCATTATTTCTAACTTATAAGGAAATCCTCATAAAATATTTGAACAGCCTTCAAATTAATATTAGCTAGTTAAAATAAATCTATTTCAAAATTTAATAATTTTTAAAATAATTTATTAAATACAATAATTTATTTCATAATTTCTTACATCCATAATTACTAAAACATTTTGAGCTTGTAGGAAATTCTTTTAATTATTTTAAACTAATCTTAAATTATTGATAGCCATAAATAAAAATAAATAAATTTTAAATATTATCATAAATATCATTTTTAATATTCCAAAATCTTTAATTTGAAAAAATAAAAATAAAATTAAAACTAATGTTAATCTAATGAATAATTTATCCACAAATCTCAAAACTTATATAACTTTATATTTAAACTAGGGATATTACAAAAAAATTTCCCTTATCATCTTGAGCAATATACAACTTCACATGTTGTAGTATTTATATCATCACAATTTCACATCAAGAAGTTATAATTTCCCTTTATAATTATCTTTAGTTAGAAGCTAAAAAAGTTTCACATATAGGAAATTTTTTAATATGCAATATATTTTTATTCCATCACAATCCTCATAGATGATCTTGAAAAATGCTAGGGAATATAAGTTTATATATAAAATTATATTCGTAAAATTAAAGAGAGAAAATATGTAGTCGTAGAAACAATCTAATATTCAATTATCATGATTCTCACACAAAATAATATAAACTATAAGTTCATAAAATAATTGATTCACAAAGTATAGCAAAATTATCAGAAATATTATTGAGTAAAAAAATTAAATAAATATTATATATCAACTACAAATGCTCCTATTTAGATTAATGCTTAAGAAGGGCAATATGTTTGTTAATAATAGTTGAGTTTAGAATATGCCTAAAACATGAGAAAATTATTAATTCCAAATATGAATATCCAAGAAATCTCAATTAACTATATCAAACTAATAGAAAGATGGAACCATAAAGGGAATAACTGTTGATAACATATATTTTTATATACAATGTAACGCTTAAAATTATAAAAGATAATGATTAGCGAGGATTATGAGTTTATATATGACTATTGGCCAAAGTGAAAAGATGCAAATTAAATAAAATGCAAATTTTAAATTTATTTGCAATGTGAAGAAACATCTAGAGGGTGTTAAGCCAATAAAACATCCTAAATGTGTGAAATTAATAAAGTACAAATGTATAATTATACCAAGAAAGTAAGAAAATTGAAGTCGTAAATAAAAAATATGTTTTGTAATACCAAGTCTTTATAAAGGTTATCATTAGCAATGAGAAATAATTATTTACATATGGTAAATATAATTTATGGCAATATATTAAAAATTTATATGTGTCTAATGAATTTAATATATCAATTTTCACGTGAGATGATTAAATATAATATTATATGAAAATTCTTCAAGAATTTCATATGCATGAAGCATAAAATTTGAACTTTTAAAAATTATATCCAATTTAATTACAAAACCTTTAAATGGATTAAAATAATCAAGATGAATGTATTACAATTATCTTACTGAATATTTATTGAAAGAATTATATAAAAATTCCTTATGTTTTTATTAAGAAATCTAAATTTACTATAGTTGTTGTATACGTTTATATTATTGTAACTCACAGATCTTCCAAAGGCAGCAAAGTATTTAAGAAAAAAAAAAGGAGTTTGAGATGAAAAATCCCCAAAAAGTAAGTTTTATCTTAACCTGTAAATTAAGCATTTAAATGATGAAACATTTATTCATTAATTAAAATGGAAAGATTCTAAATTATTTTTACATAGATAAATCATATCTATTAAATACTCTAATAATTATTCAATCACTTAATACTAACAAGGTTCCATTTTAATCTCCAAAAAATAATGAAAGATTTCTTATCTCAAAGTATCATATCTTAGTACAATTAATGTATTAATTTATCTTGCTAATAATACATATATTGACACAACTTTTTGATTAGTCTATTAGTAAAATATAATTCTTTTCTAACCAAAAAACATTGGAATAAAATTAAATTTATACATTGGTACATTTGAAGAATAGTTTATATGAGTTTATTTTATTTTGAATCATAACTAACTAGTTTATACATATAAAATATTTAATCCACATAAAGTTTAATTGTATATTATTATTTATTCATATATAATGGTGTATCTATATCATGTCTCTTAGTAGGATAAATTATTTCTCTAGCTTGTATAAAGTAAGTCAAGAATCAACTTCCAACTTCAAAGAAATTTTTTTACCAAATCCATATAAAAATAATGTTATGTTCAAAGTTTGATTGAAGGATAATACATCAAAGGACAAGAGATTGAACAAATAATATTTCATTAAATTTCTTTCTCATGTTCATTAAAAAATTATGGTGATATTTGATCATGATAGTAAACTTGTTCAAATGGTCCCTAATTAAACTGCTAACAAAGGCATTAACTCAAAGATTTTCAGTGATATTTTCAATAGAGGGAGTTATATTTATGTTACACTCTTTTTTTTCCTTAATCATGATTTTTTCCTATTAGATTCTTTTGATAAGATTTTTAATGAGGTAAGTTATTCACTAAAAGAATAATGTACATTTTTTTACTTCACTTTAACCTTTTTTCCCTATTAGATTTTTCTTAATAGAAAATTTTAACGAGACATATTCTTTCTATAGTGGACATTCAAGAGGAGTATTATAAATATTTATTTATGTGGATATTCATAAAATATCTTTAATTTATTAATTAATTATTATAAATGAAATTTATCCAATCTTTAATTTTAATCAATTAGGAATGAGTATAAATTAGTAATACTTATCAATTAGTATATCAATTAATGATACTTATTAATTGAAATCTTAAACATACATATATGTTATATGAAAGATTCAATATATTCCAAAAAAAAAAATCCACTTCTATTATACTATATTCTTTTATTTCTTTATAATTCTTATTATATTTTATTAAAACTAGTTTATAGATTACTATGTACATGTGTGGTTAAATTCCTAAATTAAAATATTAAAATAGACACTAATTGTTGAAAAATTATATTATTTTGAAATCAAAAGATATGATGGTCTATGATCAAGAATCATGTTAATTTATGATCAAAGAGATATGTTGATTTATAATTAATAAATGTATTGATTTATAATCAAGTGGTTCGATGGTTAATGTTTAAGAGACACATGGTTCATGTTTAATAAATATTTGTATGCAAAAAACATGATAATCAAAAGTCATATTGGTTAAGAATCAAAAGATGCATTAGTTCATAATTAAAATACATTTTAGTTCATAGTGTAGAGATATCATATTGATTAAGAATTAAGAGATACATTTATTCATGATTAAGAGATATTTTGGTTCATGGTCAACAAACATATTGGTTAATGATCAAGAATTATATTAGTTTATGATCAAGAGGCATATTAATTCATGATAAATAGATATAATAATTCATAATCAAGAGGCTTGATGGTTCATATTGGTTAATGATCAAAAGTCATGTCAAACACATGATAGTTAATGATCAAGAATTATATTAGTTTATGATCAAAGACATATTAATTCATGATAAATGGACATAATAATTCATAATCAAGAGGCTTGATGGTTCATGTTTAAAGGAAATGTTGAAGTATAACTGAAATAGTAAAATAAAAAAGATACAAAATACAAAAATAAATATTTGAGTCAATTAATAACTATAAATAATTATAAGTAAATGGAAAAGAAGAAAAAAATCTTTATTTTTCATTACTCTATTACTTCTTTAAATCATTCAAAAGAGCTTTTAAAGAGAGATTATTAGATTGCTAATTGTTCAATCTTTGAAGTGCTTAGATAAATTTTAGAAGTGATTTGCCACAAACTCTACACTAAATAATGAGGGTAAAGTCACTTAAAGGATAATATTCTATTGTAACATGCTTTAAGCGCACTACATATTTTCTAACTTATTTTCTATTTTGTTTTATTATATCTTTTGATAAAGGTTTTGAAGGTTTCATCTTATATCAGATAGAAAAGATATATGAATAATAATAGATGCTTTTTTGAAACTTAAATTAGAATTAGATTAAGGAATAAAGAATATTAAAAGAAATAATGTTTTGATTTCATTGCATGATTTTCATAATGCAATGTCAATATATGATTGAAAATGCAAATGATAAATGAGTGTCAAAATCTTTCAAATTTCAAAGCCACCGATAAAATAAGTAATTATTATTTTACCGATTTCTTTGTGATGAATAAATAAAGTTTTCTGTATGTATATGTAAAAAATAACTTGAAATTTATATGCATAGCATTCAACATATTTCTAATAATTATATTGCATAAGATTTTATCTTCTCTTAATCTCTTCTTCCTACAAAGTACATTCTACCCCAACAATTTTTAAGTGACTTTTGTTTTTGTAATAGGAAAATGATGAATTGGGGAATTCTTTGAGAGCATTTACGCATAATGCACAATGGAATATGAAGAAATCAAGTAACTCTTTTATAGATGATTATGGAAACCAATTGATAATTCCTTTCATTATCATTCTTACCAGTATTCTATTAAAGATTTTCTTTTTTATTTAAGTTAATGATTGATCTTATGAAGCTTTCTTCAAAGTCGTTTGTGGATGATATTTGATATAATTGATATTGACTAATAGTTGGATAGAGAAGTATACATAATATTCTAATAAATGATATGACATATGGTTTGATTATGATAATTCATATTAATTTTAGTAATTTTATCCAATTTGGTATTTGAAAATTAAATGAATTTTATAAGATATCACTCATGTGTCATATATTTTATGAAATCTAATAGAGACTATTTTAATAGTTAACTAATTGGAATGAAATAACATAGATACATTCTGCTATTCTTGATAGCTTATTTGTATAATATATAACACAAGTTTAATTTCATATTGATGTCCAATTGTTTGAAGCAAAAGAATGATATTTATTATATGCAAGAAAGAACATGATGTAAGATAAATTCTATTTTGTGTGAATTATGTTAAGAAATATTTTACCTTGTAAATCTTTGATTAATAATGAGGAAAATGTTATCTTAGGCATGAAAAAATAATGGCATAATAGGGATCAAAATAGCAGGGGTGTATCCTTAAATGAAACTTATATAGTTTTTATAATTGATATGATCATTGATGTGATTAAGTGTTTAACATGATCATAATTAAGTGTTAAAACTTGGTATTTCATATATTCATAATCAAGTGTTGAAGCTTGAAATATTAAAGAGATAAAATCCCTATTATTAAACTTTGATATGAGAGTATTGTCTATGTCATTGATAATTCTATATAATTTCATACAAAAGTGCTTTATTTATGAGTGTTTGTATTATTTCCATATTTTTAAAATGAACCAAAAAAAAAAAAAAGAAGAAGATGAAAATACTATAAAGAAATTGTAAAATCCTAAAGGATCATAAAAGATTCAAAAAATTAGTATTGTATTGTCTTTTAGCAATATTGAAATCCAAGTACTAAAAAAAATTGTGAAAATCCTAGGGAAGCATAGAAGGTTTATATGATTGTATGATTTTTTTTAAGTAGTATTGGAATACATTTATATGAAAAATTTTCCATGTAAAAAAAAAACACAATTTCAATTGTTTTAAATAAATAGATAAGTGAAACTCTCTTCATCATGAAAAAGAGTTTGAAATTTTTTTAAGTAATAAATAAAGAAAATAGATTGGATGATTATAAAAAGATTATGGCCGTAACATATATTAGCCATGTCTTTGTACCATGAAATTATAATGTCCAAATATGTGTAAGAAAGTCCTATTGAAAAATCTAGACATATTAAGTTGAAAAAGAAAATGGAATAGGTATTAAACTCCTTAACTAAAACCACCAATAATGCAAATCCAACATTTTCTAGACCAAATCTGATCAAAAGTTTTAATGGGTAACAACAAGGTATTAACTCGTGGTTGTGAAGTACTAAAATCATTTTACCATTCCAAGTTAGTACTATATATAATTATAAGTGACAAGAATGAGTAGTAAATTCTTAATGAAGATTCAAAAAGGCTTGTCAAAACAAGATTTTAAAAGAACTTCACCTATACTTAAAGGAATCTCCCCTATATGAACATAAAAAGTGACGTCACTTCTAGCAAAAGTTTGAAGTTAATTTTTGTATATGTTCATAAAAAAGTAGTTATAACACATGGCTTTATAAGTGCTATAGTTATTTGGGAAAGTCACTTGAAGTTTATGGAATTATGTATGTAATATTTCTAATTTTAATTAAGAATTATGGTTTAATGCATAAATGCCACCATACATTCTAATAAAATTAGGAAAATATTTGCACCAAGTTAAAATTCAAATTGAAAGATATTTACCTTTATGCATGATTTTATAGGAATTTTGAGAAGTGGTTTGGTTTACAAATTAAGTGGGGGATTATTGAAACTAGTTTACAAATTATTATATATGTATGTGGTTAAATCCCTTAATTAAATATTAAAACACATACACTGATTATTAAAAATTCATATTATTTTGAAACCAAGAGATATGATGGTTTATAATTAAGAAACTATTGATATGATCAAAGAGGCATGTTAATTAATAATAAATAGATATATTAGTTTATAATCAAGATGTTTGATAGTTAATATTCAAGAAACACATAGTTCATATTTAATAAATATAATGATATGTGTGTAAAAAATATGATAATCAAAAGACATATTAATTAAAAAAATCAAGAGATGCATTAGTTCATGATTAAGAGATATTTCGATTCATGATCAAGAAATATCATACTAGTTAAAAATCAAGAGATGCATTAATTCATGATCAAAAGATATTTTAATTTATTGTTAAGAAATATATTAATTAATAATCAAAAGTTATGTTAAAGGACATAATGATTAATGATCAAGAATCACGTCAATTTATAATAAGAATTATATTAGATTATGATTAAGATACATGTTAATTTATGATAAATAGACATATTAATTCATAATCAAGAGAGTCAATGGTTCATGTTCAAGAAATATATTAATTCAAGTATTGTTTATAAATATGATTAAAATAATGAAAAAAATACAAAATAAAAAATAAATCTTTGAGTCAATTAATAACTACAAAAAATTGTGAGTAAATAGGAAAGAATAAAAGCATTTATCTTTCATCTTGAATGAAAAAAATGAATAAATCTTTATTTTTCATCACTTTCTTACTTCTCTTAATCATTGAAAAGAGTTCTTGAGAAAATTACTAATTATTCAATCTTTGAAGTGCTTAAATAAATCCTAAAGGTGATTGACCACAAACTCTATAGTAAATAATGAAGGCAAAATTGTTTAAAGTATTCTTTTGTAATATTTTGTAAGCACGCTTTATCTTTTTGGTTTTCTTTTATGATATCTTCTAATAAAAGTTTTGAAGGTTTAATCTCATACAATATAGTAAAAATATATGAGTAACAATAGATATTTCTTTTACAATCAAGTCAGGTTCAAAATAAGGAATAAAGAATATTAAAGGAAATAATAATTTGATTTCACTACATGATTTTCATAGTATAATATCAATGCATGATTAAAAATGCATAGAATAAATAAGTATTGAATCTTTCATAGTTCAAAATCATACATAAGATATTATTACTTTATTCATTTATTTATGATAAATGAATAAAATTTTCTATATGTATATAAAAAAAATAACTTGAAATTAATATGAATATCATTCAATAAAATTCTAACAATTATATTGCACATTTTATCATTTCTCAATCCCTTCTTCCCATAAAATACATTCTGCTCTAACATATCTTCATTATAATTTTTTTTTATTATTAAGTTTATTTAAGATCATGAACAACTTAAAGCGGGTAATTTGAAGTTTGAGAATCAAATTTTCGAATAACTGACGGATAGTCCAATTGGCTTGCACCCTAAGTGCCGGCGAGCAATCAATGCTCATTCTAGGAAATTCTTGAGAGAACTTCCTCAGTTTAAACACTAGCAAATTGTGCAGATTAAACCTAGAGAGTATGTTTCACCACACGTTTGAAACTCTATTCATTGGGTAGGCTACCTCCTTGAGATTATATTTAACATTGATTTTAAACGCTTTTCCTTTGCTCCAGACACTAATTCCAGATGAAAATCAACGTATAGTTATATCCACAAGAAAAAATACAGTAATAATTAAATTACAAAAAAAATATAAAATGAAAATTTTATTAATATAACCGAGTAATAAATATGCATCCTATATTTCAAAAGTTCAAGTATTTTATAACCTAACACAAACTCGAATTCAACATATCTAAACCCAAAAAAGCCCAGCCCACTTCTTGTAGTTTTCTTTTGAAAAATAAAATAAAAATACGTAAACACACTTCCCTTAAAATTTAATGTCATCATACTCACACTTCTATTTTCAAAAATATATATTAAATTTTTTTTATATATACTCATTTTGCTTCTCTCTCTCTCTCTCTCTCTTTTTTTTTACTTTATCACTTTTCGTACTTCTAAAAAAATCAAAAAAGTGAATAATATTTATGAAAATAAAAGGATTATTAATATAATTAGGTTAAATTGAAAGGTGATTGTAATTTTTTCTATATAATAAAATTGAAAATCATATAAGAAGCTAACACAGCACCGATGTCCACCGTCGAAAACGAGCGTCTAATTGATCCTGATTCACCTGAGGGCTGGTTCTCTCCGGAGCTTTTGCCCTTGCCTTTATCCAGCGACCGTGTTGATGTCGGGCTCGGAGATCTAGGGCTCGGTGCTGATGTCGGGCCTGAAGATGTAGGGCCCGATGCCTGCACATGATCCAATAAAATAACAACCAATCAGAGTCTGCTGTGTTACATAAGAACTAAACTAAATCTATTTTTTATTTCTATAAAATTAAAATTTTCTCAATTCTATTTTTTATTAAAAATTTACATATCTCTATAAGAATAAAAATCTTTAAATTTTAATTCTTCTATATATAAAATAAAACACTAAATTACTATATGATTAAAATTTGAAAAATTTTAATTTCATAAAAGACCAAACCAAGACAAAATTTTAGTTAAAGATGAGATTAGTAAAAAATTTAATCTCACCAGAATTGAAATAAAATTTTAGTCTAATAACTAATCATACACTGACTTGTGTTTTGATGCGTAATTTATTTTTAATAAATTATTTGAAAACGTATTAAGAACTAAACTAAATCTATTTTTTATTTCTATAAAATTAAAATTTTCTCAATTCTATTTTTTATTAAAAATTTATATATCTCTATAAGAATAAAAATCTTTAAATTTTAATTCTTCTATATATAAAATAAAACACTAAATTACTATATGATTAAAATTTGAAAAATTTTAATTTTATAAAAGACCAAACCAAGACTTAGTCTAATAACTAATCATACACTGACTTGTGTTTTGACGCGTAATTTATTTTTAATAAATTATTTGAAAACATATTTTTATAAACTTTGCAATAAATTTTATATTTTAATAATTTTCTATTCAAAATATTTTTATATAAGAGTTTTTAATTTTTTGTATATTTTATATAATAGTTATATTTTTTATATATTTATCATAAGCAAGATCTATATACTCAGATTTCATACGAAAAGTACAATTATTTTTTCTTTGAAGTTAAGGTTCCATAAAAATTTAATTTGTATAAAGTATTTTCGCCGATTCATTTATGTCCACCATCATAATTTTTCATATATTTACAATTAAATGTCATACTCAATTATTAAAAAAAATAAATAAGAAAGTCTTCACATTTTTGTTACATTGTTTTGGTGTTGCCTATCTTGTATGAGACGATAACGTGTGATGGCGTGGGAATCCAATATATCCGTCCGAAACCATCCCATCCACACACTGCCGTGTTAAAGATGGATATCGGTTGCGAGTCTTACCATTCCCTCTTAGAATTTATTTTTCTCCCTATTTTTTTTTCTTTTTCCCCTGATCGATTAAAAAAAATAAGATACAAGATTTTTTTTATTTTATTACATAAAATTTATTAAAAAATTACTGCATAAAAAAATTATTTTTTTATTTGCCCATTTTTGAAAGAACAGAAATATATAAAAATAATAATCTCTTTGACGTCAGTGACATAAAAAAACAATCCACGTGTAATGTATGGTGTGCGCATAAGATTTTTTTTCTTTTTTTAAATTATTTTTTAATATATTTTTTAATTGATAAAAAAATTGAAAGTGACAGATCTTATAAATAAAAAATATTTTGATTATAAAATTAACGGAAAAAATAAGAGAATAAATTAAACAAATATGTAAAAATTATTTTTATTTTTTATTTTAAAATTAAACATTTAAAATTATACTTCATCTAACTTGTTATTTTACAGAAAAAAATTTGATCCTACTTATATGTAATTTTAAAAATAATTTTAAAAAATTAAAATTATATTTATTAGCCTCTTTTAAATAATATTCTTACTATTTAAATAAATATTTAATAATGTTATATATTAATTAATTTTTCTTAAAATCAACATTATTTGTTATTATTTTTATTTCTTATACATTATGGTGGGAGCTTTTAAAAATAAATTCTGAAAATAAAGTTGTGTTTAAATATTTTTTTATTTTTAATTTTAAAAATTATTTTTAAATTAAAAATAATAAATAAATAATATTTAATAAAGTAAATAGCAATAATTCATATAATAACAAATATGTTATTAAAAATAAAATAAGTTAAAATATTTAAATTTTATTTTTTAATTTTTTATTTTAAGACAAAATTTCAGAAATAATTTTTAAAATTAGATTTTAAAAAACAGTTAACCAAATAAAAACTTTTATTTTGAAAAAACAAAAAACTGGTTTAAAAATAGTAAATAAAAAGACGCTAAGTTTTTTCACTTTGAAAAAAAAAATTTATTTTAAAATCAGTTAAAAATCCGTAAATTTTCACTGCACAACTCTGACAGTCAATCAAAATGACCGTTTAACCCTGAACAGCGACAATCGAGGAGCATTTTGGTCATTAAAATACCTAACAGCTAGGTTTTAGCTTGCTGATAAGTCAGGAACAGCTATCTAGATTTTTGTGTTTCTGGAGTTCGACTTGGAAGGGGCTTAGAGGGGTGAATTTCCTTTTTTGCAATAACAAACATCTAAATTACATTTTGCAAAGCACAGAAGAAAAAGACTAGAAGGCTAAATATTATGGAAACACAGCATGTACGATTTCTCCCACTCTAAGCATGAAATATGCACAAAATTTTCTAATTAAGTAATTATCATCTAATAAAAATGGAATTACCTGTTCCGTTTTCAAAACACCGACGTCGTACACCGGAGTGAAATCGGGTTTGAACAACCCGTAATATTGCTCCGAAACTTGACCGGGCTTCATGTTCTCGTTGAACAAAGCAAAGATGTAAACTTCGAAGCTCCTGTTTGGCATCAACGGCGTTCCTTCACCGGTGTTCACGTGCTTGATCAAATTCCCATTAAACGACATCGCATTCTCCTTGCTCACTCCCGTCTGGTTCCGGTCACCCGCTGAAGGCCAACCCGTTTCGCCGACCACGATGTCCACGTCGTCGTATCCCACCTTCTTCATCGCCGAGAAAACCGCGTCCATCTGAGCGTCGAACATGTTCGAATAATGGAGCCCGTTGTCCAAAACGCCGTTGTTTGCTTTAAATAATGCATAGTCCAACGTGTCGGGTCCACCTCCTAAAAATCCGTAATACGGGTATGGGTTAACCATGAAAGCGGATTTAGTTTGGCGGTGGAACTCGAGAATCGGGGCGAATATGGTCCGATCAAATCCTTTCCGGAACTGACCCGAACTTGGAGGGTACGAAGATGATAAAATGCCCAGAGAGTTTGCGGTTGAAACTTGAATAGTTGTGATATTAGCGAGTTTCAGAGCTTGGTGAAGACTTTTCATGGCAGGCAGCAAATGAGCGATGAGGGACTTATCGGAGGTAGCGAGGACTTCGTTACCGACGATGATCCGGTTGATGATTGTTTTTGGATGGAAAGGCAGAACGTGATTGGCAATCCAGGATTGTGCCGCCCGCAGCTTAGAGAGAGAAGGTATGTCGTCATTTCCGCAAGTGATAGTGACGGGGATGCCAGTGTTGGCGAAGGCAGTGAGAATGTCAGCGTCGGCATCGAAGATTTTGACGCGGTTGATAATGGTTTGGTTTTTGAGAAATTCGGCAACTTTGGAAGGTGGCGGGAGGTTGTTACCTTGGGTGCCGTAGTTGACGCCGATGGTGTTGGCAGCAGAAGAGAAACTGAGAAGCAGATAACAAGTGAAGGAAAGGAAAACAGGGTGGAGGAGGAAGAGGGGACGCTGCAGACGCTTAGCCATGGGTTGGGGTTTTAGAAATGAAAGTTGGATGGGGGGCTTTAAATGGGAAAGGAATGAGAAAGTTGGAGTGTTAAGTGGGCCCCCGCTGAGTCAAATGTTGTGAATCAAAAAGGGGAAATTACATGCAGCCTCTTAAACTTTTCCCCAATAATGCATTTGATATGTAAACTATTAAGTGTCACAATTTATCCCCTGAAGTTTCCAACAAATTGAAACAGTCAGTGGGTTGTTGCTGGTAATAGCCTTGACCCATGTGATTTCCATGTGAGATATTTCCTCTATTTACTGTAGTCTTTACAATCCTAAAATTAACCTAATGAATCATACATGATGTAGTTAATAGTAGTTTCCCATCTTTGATTGCATTCTGCTGTAGCTAAAATAGTCAAAATAAAGCCTTCTCTACTGTCCCAAAAAAGACATCCTACTTCATAACCTCAAACATCAAAACTAAATAAATATTATAATCGTAAGAAAGATTCATTTGTTAGCTGAGAAAATAAAAGCTTCACACTATGTAGGGAATGTTGAAATTTCTATAAGGACAAGCATGCAGATATATTTGCATGTTTAGTGCACACACAAGTAGAAAATAGGGGAGCTATAATCAGGAATTGACGAGATTACAAAAAGAGAATTAACAATAAAACCATAGGAAAATTGTCACAATGGAAAAAATTACTATCTAACCTCTTTTTGTAACTACCATATAACTTAACAAAACACAAGCATGAAGTCAACATGCTCAAACGCCAAAGAAAATGCTACATGAATTTCAAAACAACGAGATACACACTATAAATCCTAGCTTGAAGTGAAATGACTTTGATTTTGACAAATACATTACTCTCTCATTACTATCATTAGCTATATGAACATTTAAATCGACCAAAGCAGTTGTATCATCTAAACAGCTATCAAAGGAATAAGAAATGGAAATGGAAAGATTTGAATGATAATTATGACGTACTCGCTCGACCCATTGGCGAGAATCATTGGAGAACTTAAAAATAGGATCAAACAAGAGTTCTAATTTGAAAACAGAGTATACTTTAAGGAATGTTGACTTCAGATCCGCCATTAACAAAGCTCCGAGAGTGATAAGTAAATATTGAGAGAAAAGATAGTCACGGACTTGGAATAATTCTAAGTGTGGAGCTGAGCTATATCCTTATATTGCTAACTGCCCGCAGCATCGAGCTCGTCTGTGCTAGAGGAGCTAGTGGAAGAGGGTGAAAAGTTTGAACTAAAATGAAACTGTTAGGCCTTTGTTGAAGTAACAGTAGAGACCACGTGGTGACATATTACTCTTTCCTTGGCTACTTATTGGAAGCCAGAGCTTCTCTGTTAAGCCATCTTTACATGTTCTTGTGAAATTATAGCTAAGTTAATCTTTTGGATTTCAAGATTACTAATAAAGCAAGATAGAAGACAAGAAGAAAGATGTTTCTGGCAAGTTTTGCGATTTTCATCTATCAATATCTGAAATTCAATTTTGTTAGTCAATGCAAATGAGAGTTTGGCAGCAAACCACTATGAATTCTAACATGATGCTTTCTAGAAGGCTTAAATTTCACTCTTTCATCGTTTATATCGTCAATAGGATGATAGAAACTAGCAAAACCATCTTTCACAAATAAAACGCTAGAACAAATGAGTTTCTTCTCTAAATCTGCAACAATATTTACTTCTTAAAGAAAATCATCAACATGCAACCACCAATGATCCACAGATGTTCATTAAGATAAAGTACATCAGTAGATGGTATAATGGTCTCAATAAATAGGGAACAAGGTGGAAGGGAAGTGGGAAGCGCACTACATCACTAGCAGTATTTCCAACTTCTCTACAGGAGCATGGTAGTTGTGAATATAACAAGGCATCTAATCAACTTCTCTATAGGAGCATGGTGGTTGTGAATATTTTTTGCCCTTTTCATTCTTCAACAATCTTCAAGCTGTTTTGAGTTTTTTCCCCTCTGCATCTCTGCGTTTCTGCATTTTTGCCTCTCTTTTAGGTTTACAGAGACCACAGTAAAGGGAGGAAGGAGCTCACATGGAAATCACGTGAGTTAAGGCTCTTAAAAGTAATAGTCCACTGATTGTTTCAGTGTGTTAAAAAGCTTAAGGGATAAACTATGATACTTAATACTTTATGTATCAAATGTGTTACTAGTAAAAAGTTTAGGGGGCTACATACACTTTCCCCGATCAAAAAATATTATTTAATGGATGATGACATTTGTTGGAATCTGGTCCCATTGCACTTACATTTTTTCTTTTAAATGTTAATGTACAAAAATTAAAAAATAATAAATAATTTTAATTTTAATTTTTTAAAAATATATTATAATTTATTTTTATGTTTTTATTAAAATTTAATAAATAAATAAGATCATTAAATATTTATTTTAATAATATGGGTAATACTTAAAAAAATAGGTATAATCTTAATTTTTTGAAACAATAGACATATAGAAACAAAATTTTATTTTTAAAATGACACTTAAAAAAGGGGAAAATAATTCATTTTATAAATATTAAAAAATAATTTAATTTATCTACTTTTAATTTAATTTTTAAATTTATTTATTAATTTAAAATTAAAATTTATTTTAATTTTAATTTTAATTTTATTTATAATTTATGATCAAATTTAAATACATACATAAGTTTATGTATTATTTTATACACAAATTTTAACATGATTAAAAATAAAAAAAGAAAGATAAAATAAATTTGTTAATATATTTTAATATAAAAATATAGAATAATAAAATATTTATTAATAAAAAATAACAATAAAATTAAAATATATATTTAATATTTAATCAAAATTTTAAAATGATAAATAAAATAGACAATATTTTTTTTAAATGTGACAAATAATTAAAAGGATAGAGAGAGCAATATTTATTTGATTTAAAATGATGTAAAAATTTTAACTTATAATTTCATAAAAAGTGGTTCTTTTATTAAAAATAATTCAAGATTAAATAATGATGATGATGATGATGATAATAATAATAAATTACATTGACAATAAAATAATTTTAATAATAATGTAATTTATAAAAAAAATTATTGTGATAGCATATGTTATAAGTTATTTAATTTTTTTGGTTGAAATAAGTTTTTTAATGCAAACAATATTTTGACTTCTAAGTTAAAATATTGGGGATAGAAATCTTTAAAAGTAATTTGTTCTGATAATTATGCCCATTGAGGCGCGTTTCACTTGAGATGATATTCTCCACTGGAGAATTACGTGGGGGCATCTCTTAAATGGCATCCAGTCTAGAGTGGGAAAGACCTGCGGCCCGGCGTGTACGGCTCGGCAAGACTCAAGGAAGACTTGGCAGCCGCTCGCCCAACCTTCACGCCTCCTGTAGTTTTGGATTTTTTTTCTTTTTTGGGAATTCATCCCTCCTTGAAATGCATTTTGACTAGAAAAAAAATACAAATAATCTCCTTAAACTTTACATGAATTTCAAATTTAGTATGTATATTTTCAAATGTAACATTTTGTCCTCCTACGATATTTAAAATAATGAAATTGTTAGTGGTGTGTTAAAACTAACACTCACGTGGGCTCCAAATGAACATTTCCTGAAGCTGTGTCAGATTAAAAAAAGAAAAAAAAAATCGAAGTGGGGATTGCTGTCGCACGAAGCTATTCTTTATTTGAAGGAAGAAGGGCTTCATTACATTTTCCTTCTTGATTTTAAATTTCTTTTATTTGTTTTGTAAAATGGGTATTTGTATAACAAAGTCTCTTGTAGGTTGTAGGTATTTCAATTGCCAATTCTGATGGCAATAAAATGGAAAGGAAAAAAAATAGAGGGAGAGTATAAAAAAACACCATGTTCTATGCATTTAGCTTGAATATAAATAGAAAATTTGAAGATATATTTCTGGTTTTCATATGATACAACATTGATATTATGATTTTAATTGTCTTCTCTGTTAGATATGGCACATTTTGTTTAGGAGTCGAGCGTTGGGGGTTGTTTTATTTGCTCTTCTATTGTACCGCTGAGTATTACAATACCACTGTTATTATTAACCTTTTGACAGAGTTATTTTCTTTTTGGATTGAAATGAGATGTAATTACGTGGTACTTCTGCACATGTTAGATATTTTAGTTTTGTTCATTTATTTCTGCAAATATGTATTTATTTTCTAAAACTTTGTACTACACTGCCCTTCTATTCGGTAATTTAGGATTTGTTTATTTTCTATTTTTAAAAATAACTTTTTATTTTTGAAAATAAAAGAATTTGTTTGTCAACTTATTTTAAAAATTTATTTTTGAAAATTATTCTCTAAATATATAGCTTAAAATAAAAAAATAGAAATAATTTATTTTTTAAACTTATTTCTTATTCTAAATATCAATTTTGTAATTATATGAAATATTTCTTTATTTACAATATTAACCTCCCTCTAACCTTGGTTTTCATTTAATTTAAAAATAATTTTTGAGAATAAGAAAATAATTTTTAAAAATACAAAAATAAAAATATATACAAATACACCCTTAGTTGCTTAGAAGTCACTATTCAGTACAACATGTTAGTATGATATCATCAGCTAATTAGACATGGTGATTTGGAGTATCTTATATATGGTTTGAAATATAGTATCTTCATACTTTCATGAATATTTATATTGTTATGAGATGTGATTGTTACAGGCAATTGTTTATAAGATTGGTTTGCTCTAATCATGTGGATGAAACCTGGATTCATAATCTTATTATGAGTGATTTTATTACAATATTTGTTCCTTGACTTTGTTACAATATCAACTTATTGAGTATCATTGCTTCCTCTCCGCACTCGATTTCTTCTTAGCAATACTTATAAACTTGTTTGTCAATCAGCCAACTTGATTTTAAACTGCCATGGTGTTTAGATTCCAAAAAGTGCAGCCACTGCAGAATGAAATTGTGCTTAGTTGTCATTTTAGACTGCAATTTAGAATCTCTATTCCATGGAGTAAGTTAGTGGAAAATAAACCCTTAAAAGTTTAATTAAGATGCAAAATAAAGAACTTTTCTTATAGTTCGTTCCAAAAATGAAATGCAGATTAATTTACCAAGCTAGAGAAACAATTTTTTTGGTACATAAAGTTTTACGGAAGTTGAGAAATTTATGTTAGGGTGTTTTTCCTTCTAATTTATTGATGCTGTTGGGATACTTTGTACTCTACTTACAGTTTGATACTCGCGTTTTTCCATTGAGATAGTCTTGATACATCTTTGTAATTCTATTTTTTGGGCTTGCATTTTTGTAGTTGGCTGTGCGACATTTCACTTGCTAAGGTTTCATGGGGAGCTCAGATGAACCAAGGGTTATAGATTCAACACCTAACTGTTTCGATATTTTAGATACTTTAAGGGTTAAAGTATTATATTTGAAAGTTTATTTACTATGTTTAAAACCAATGCAAAGATCATATGCGTGATTTGTATTTCCTCTTTTGAATTATTACAGAGAGCAAGAAAATATTAGCTAGAGAAGGAGAAAGTGCATTTAAAGGAAAGATATTTGAATTATAAAAATGGAAGTGTAAGTATAAATATGGAGTTCTAAGAGTGTCTTACAGACTTTAAAAATAAACACTTTGAATGAAGTATTTTTAGTAAAGTAAAAAGAGCTCAATATGGGTAGAGGCAGATAAGATTTTTCATATATATAAAATGTTATTAAAAAATATTATTAAATAAATTAAAAGTAATTCATTACAATATTTTTAAAATTTTTTTAACTTTTATGTACTAGCAAATTAAATATTTTCAATTAGATAATTATTATGTACTGCATAAAATTAGTTTAAATGATTTTAGATAAATAAAAATTAAAATAAAAATCATGAATTTAAAATGAATTAGTGATTATGTGCTATATTTAAAACTGATGCAAAGATCACGGGGGTGATCTGTATTTTCCTCTTTTGAATTACTACAGAAAGCAAGAGAATATTAGTCAAAGAAGGAGAAAGTGCATCCAAAGCAAAGATATTTGGGTTATAAGAATGGAAGTATAAGTATAATTATGGGCTCTTTAAATGTGCTTTATAGATTTTAAAAGTAAACAGTCTGAGTAAAGGTTTTTAATAAGGTAAAGAGAGCTCAATGTGTGCAAGGGTAGAACAAGGGATTTTTTTCTTAGGAGACAATATTTTTACATACACATAAAATGTTATTAAAAATATTATTAAATAAATTAAAAATAATTAATTACAATATTTTTTAGTTTTTTTAACTTTTATGCACTAACAAATTAAATATCTTGAATTAGATAATTATTACATACTATATAAAATTAGTTTAAATGATCAGATGAATAAAATTTTAAATAGAAATCATGAATTTAAAATGAATTAATGATTATGTATTACGTTTAAAACTCATGCAAAGATCACAAGGGTGGTCTGTATTTTCCTCTTTTGAATAAGTATAGAGAGCAAGAGAATATTAGTGAGAAAATGCATTTAAAGGAAAGATATTGGAGTTATAAAAATGGAAATGTATAGTTACAGACTTTTTAAGAGTGCCTTAGGGACTTTAAAAATAAACACACTGAGTGAAATATTTTTAGTAAGATAAAGAGAGTTCAATATCTGCAAGGGTAGAATCAGGGATTTTTTCTTAAGGGACAAGATTTTAAACATATATAAAATGTTATTAAAAATATGATTAATAAATTAAAAATAATTAATTACAATATTTTTTAATTTTTTTACTTTTATGCTCTAACAATATAAATATTTTCAATTAGATAATTATTATGTACCACATAAAATTAGTTTAAATGAGTAGATGAATAAAAATTAAAATAGAAATCATGAATTTAAAATGAATTAATGATTATTTTGTGCCATAAAAATGGTTGTTATTAAAATTCCTTACTAAAAATTCATTTAAAAAATATAATGTTAGAAAGATAAATTATAATAAATATATCAAAGAAAATTTAGAATATTTTACGTAATATTGTAAAGTATAAATACATATAATTCAAGAAAATGAGAACATATGTGATTTAAGATACCTATATGGCAAATTTTATGATATCTTTGAGATTTTGAAATCTTAGGTGATATGATAATATGAAAAATCATTAAATTAAAATTATTTAATTTCATCCGCTAAAAAATGGATAATTATGATTGAATAATTTCAATCAAATAATTTCAAAACTTGTCACATTACTCTAAATTTTAAAACTCTTAGGATACCATCACAAATTACAATATATCATATGTTAATGTTTAACTTTCCTTTGGATCTTAAATGTGCCCACTAGAGAAGAGAAAGGGTGATAGTGACAAAAGTCAGTGGAGTTTTGATAGTATCAATGGGTGATTATTAACCATTTTTTGAGATTAAATACTTAATTTAATCCTTATTTAGTTGTGCACTCAATTTAGTTCATTATATTTTAATTTTTGTTTTGATGTCAGCTCTCATAGTTTTGAAGTCATCCCTCCATTAAAGATTAAATACTCATTTTAGTTCTTTAAAAATAGACTTAGTATCAATTTATTCCCTATTTAATTGTACCACTTAATTTAATTTTTTATAAATTTAATCTGGTTTAATATCATTCCGCTACCAAATTTAAATTTTATCTTTATCATACCTAATAGTGTGTTTCTCCTTCCTTGACTATAGTGGAGAAAATAATGCTAATTTTGCAATGATTTTTAGTCATCAACATCCTTATATGACTATTTCAGTTAGAGAAACTAGATATTATGATTAATCAATAATACTACTTATGTTTAATGTACTTAAACTATAAAGTAAATTAACTTACCTTGTTCTATGCCAAAAGGTAGCTTCAATGGAGAAATTTTTCACAACTTATAAGGGCTTCAAGTCTCATGTAGGGTTAATGCACAAATGGTAGCAAATAAGAGTTAGGGTTTTAATTTTTTTATTCCACTATGTGATTAATATAGAAAACAAATTCCTCCATAGATTACATACTGCGACATTAACAAAATAACTTGAAACAACATTAACAGAGTTAATAAAATTTACTACAATGTAATCCATTGTGAAACTTGAAATAACTCTAACAAAATTTGTTAACAGTGTTTTAAGTTATTTTATTGATGGGGTGATATGTAATTCATTGCAAAACTTTTTTTCTTAATTACATAGTGGAATTTAAAAAAAATTGAAATTCTAACTATTATTCATTGCCATTTGTGCAACTACCATATGTGAGGTTGGGAGTTTTCGTAACTTGAGAAAAATTTCTCCATTAAAGACACCTTTTGACATAGGAAAAGGTAAGCCAATTTTTTAAACAGTCACAACTCACTTTTACATTTTAAGTACATAAGAGATAAGTAATATCATTAATTAACTGTAATATCTAATCGCTTTAATTAAAATAGTCGTGCAAAAATATTAAAAACCAAAAACCATCATAAAACTAGCATTGCTTTCTTTATTATAGCCCATTCCATTAGCACATTTTTTGTCAAGAAAGGAGGAATATACTATTAGGTCTAATTAAAAAAATGAGATAAAATTTGAATTTGGTGGAGGAATGACATTAAATTATATAAAATCTATGAAGAACTAAATTGAATAGCACAATTAAATAGGAAACAACTTGATACTATATTCATTTTTCAAAGATTAAAATAAGTATTTAGTCTTCTTTTTTTAATAGTGTAGATTTATACCACCAAATTGAAAGTCATAATAAGTGAAATTCGTTACTTTTATAAAATTAGTTAAACTATAGCTATTAATTTATTGGTGTAATTTTTTTTTGGGTAATGATAAATAAGGTTAATAATTTTTCACACGACACGACACGACACAACTTATCAACCTAATATGAACATGAAATTTTTACATGGGTTTTGGTTATAAACAGATTGATTCGTTTAACACAAATAATAAATAGATTAAGTTAAAGTTATAAACATGTTAATACATTAGTCTATTTAAGAACTTATATTAAAATTTTAAAAAAATATTTGGGAAATAATAAAAAATTAAATTATAAATTATTATGTATAATAAAATATAAAATTAATGGTTTAATAAAATTGTAATAAAATTTCTAAAAAGTAATTTTTAATTGTTAAATATATTTTTATAAAAAATAAAAAATAATTAAATTTAATAGATGAGTTTATAATATAAATTTTGTTAATTAAAATTATTAGACAAGTGAGATAGGTTGACTTCTCTTGACACTTATAGTACATTGATTAACCCAATATAATATGATTATTATTGAAATCAAGTTTAGGTTAAACTTATTTGAATTGTTACTAATTTTTGATATAATATAAACTTGAAAAGTGAACATAAATTAATACCTTTAATGATTAGAATAGTCAAATTACTAGATACATATATGCAAAGCTTTGAAATCAAATTCAAGATGCAAAATAAGACAAAACTTTTGATTAACATCACATATCATTTCAATCAAAAGTTGTCAACTATTGATGTAATTTTACATTGCTATAAAACATAGTGCACAACAATCGTTTCCTAATCTTTAATCAAAAAGCTGTAAATTTTTAACGAAAAAAGCCCTTAATTCTCCCTCTCTTGAATCAATGAACTCCATTAATAATAGACAAATCTTAGCAATGTAGTTTCCCATATTGAGTTAAAAAAGCCCATTAATTGAGAGATATACTTATGTGAATATTATCTATTACATTATATTTCTATATTATCATTCAAATATTATCAATTAACAATGCACAAGTTCATTTTATTTGATAATCAATTATGAGTTTTTCCATTATAATTAGTAATGAATTGTAATTGATTTATTATTTATATTTAATCACTCCTATATAATAAAGTTGAAAATCATGTAAGAAGCCAACATGGCACCAATGTCCACGAACGAAGCCTCGCATCTCACGGATCCTGATTCACCTGAGGGCTGATTCTGTCCGGAGCTTTCGCGCTTGCGGTTATCCGGCGACGGTGCTGATGACGTGCTTGGAGATGTGGGTCCTGTCGGATACGGAGATGAAGGGCCCGGTGCTGATGTTGTGCTCGAAGATGTGGGGCCCGAGGCCTGTACATGACCAAACAAATAATATCTCAATTACCGTCTGCTGTGTTTTACAAGGAGGAGGCTAAAATTCTATTTTCCTCCTTAAAATTTTCGGTTTTTATTAATTTCATATTTATATTGAGACTTATTTTAATTTAGTTTTTAAAAATTTAAATTTAAGTAAAATTTTATTTTTTAAATAAATATCAACCGTTTAAGATAAAATAAAAATGGCAATAAGGAGGAAATGAATATGAGACAAAGATATAATATTTGGGAAAAAAACAACGCTTACAATTTATCTGACTGTTAACATTTTTTTTGAAAAGCTAACCAAGTTTATCATTACGCATTTATTCTTGTTCACTCCAGTTTATTTAGGAGTCAACAACTTTATGTAGACATAAAACGGGTTGATCCGATTCGTCTGTAGGCCAATTTATGCAGACAATTTTTTTTTGGGGATCCGGTTTAGTGTAAAAATACGCAGACTTCCTTGCTAAAAAATTCGTAAGTAAACGGGTTGATTTATAGTTTTTTTTAGTTTAAATATTTTAAATTTTTGAATAATAAAAATTTTAAATTTATTTTAATACATCACATATGTATTCATAAATAAATTATAATGCATTTAAAATTTATGTATAATCTTAAAAAATATTATATATAATTCATAAAATATTTATAAAATTAAAAATATCATTTAAAAATGATTTATAACATAATCTTTTATAATTAAAAAAATATAACTTTATATAAATTAAAATTTTTAATTTAAATAAAAATTGAAGAAATTATACGAACCAATCTGAAGATTGGTTTGTGAAACCTGTGGGACCGACCTGAAATTGGCTCGCATGGATTCAGGCTTTTAAAATAAGATCTAGATCCGTGCAAATCCGCGAAAAACCAAATCAAGCCGCACCCTACAGAAATTTTTCGACAAATCCTCCCACTTTTTACAGGGGAGTACTCCTCATTATAAATTATAGAGTCACAACATTTTAACTCCTACCATGTATAAGGATCTAATCATTCCCTTGTGCAATGGGCATTTCCGGGTCACAAAATATGCACAAAATTTATCTAATTAAATAATTATCATTTAACAAAAAATATGAATTACCCGTTCTATTTTCAAAACGCCGGCGTCGTACACGGGAGTGAAGTCGGGTTTGAATAACCCGTAATTTTGCTCCGCAACACTGGGCTTCATGTTCTCGTTGAACAAACCAAAAATGTAAACCTCGAAGGTCCTATTTGGCATTAATGGGGTCCCTTTACCGGAGTTCACGTGCTTGATCAAATTACCATTAAACGACATTGCATTGTCCTTGCTCACTCCCGTCTGGTTCGGGTCACCCGCAGAAGGCCAACCCGTTTCTCCCACGACGATGTCCACGTCGTCATATCCTACCTTCTTCATGGCCGAGAAAACCGCGTCCATCTGAGCGTCAAACATATTCGAGTAATGGAGCCCCTGGTCCACAACACCGTCATTTGGTTTAAACAAAGCATAGTTCAACGTGTCGGGTCCACCTCCTAAGAATCCGTAATACGGGTACGGGTTAACCATGAAAGCGGATTTAGTTTGGCGGTGGAACTCGAGAATCGGGATGATTATGGTCCGATCGTATCCTTTCTGGAACTGACCCGAGCTTGGAGGGTAAGAAGATGATAAAATGTCCAGAGAGTGTGACGTTGAAACTTGAATGCTGGTAATATTAGCGAGTTTCAGAGCTTGGTGAAAACTCTTCATGGCAGGCAGCAAATGAGCGATGAGGGACTTATCGGAGGTGTGGACGACTTCGTTACCGACGACGATACAATTGATGATTGTTTTTGGATAGAAAGGCAGGACATGATCGGCAATCCAGGATTGCGCCGCCGGCAGCTTAGTGAGAGAAGGGATGTCGCTATTTCCGATAGTGATAGTGACGGGGATGCCAGTGTTGGCAAAGGCAGTGAGAATGTCCGCGTCGACATGGAAGATTTTGACGCGGTTGATAATAGTTTGTTTTTTGAGGAATTCGGCGACTTTGGAAGGTGGCGGGAGGTTGTTCCCAAGGGTGCCGTAGTTGACGCCGATGGTGTAGGTGGCGGAAGAGAAACTGAGAAGTAGATAGTAAGTTAAGGAAAGGAAGACAGTGTGGAGAAGGAAGAGGAGAGGCTGCCGAGGTTTAGCCATGTATTGTGGTTTTAGAGAGAAAGTTGTATGGGGACGACGAAGAAAAGTGACGAGTGTGGCTTTAAATGGGAAAAGATTGAGAAAGTTGGAGTGTTAAGTGGGCCATTTGGAGTTGTAGTAAAAAAGAACATTATTTAAGGAATTAATGGTTACAGAGAAATTATTAAAATAATTTTTAAATACCAGATTAATATACTGTTATAATTGTAGTTGTTTATTATATTTGATAATTGTTTAAATATGTGGATTTCTGCATTTTTACAGATTTTTTGTTCTTGATTTATGATGAATATTTTATATGATTACTGATTAGTGTAAGATTTATAAATATTCAAGAATTCATCCATTTAAATGATTAGATATAATATTTGTTATACTAAATTAAAATTTAAAAATTATTTAAAATATTCTTATGTAATTACCTAAAAATTTCTCTAACGGCACAGTCTTGAGTTCATTTTTGTAATAGATAGGCTCCGTTTATTTTATTAAAAAATATTTTTTATAAATTTATTTTATTAAAAAATATTTTTCATAAAATGTAATTATAAAATATTAAAATAGAAGAAAATATTTTACATTTTTAATGTTAAATATGAATAATTTTGGGAAGATAACTTTCTTTATTTTAAAAAGAAATTTACTTTCTTTTATTTTCAAATTTTGTAGGTATTTTTTTTTGTTATTAAAGTAAATAGTATATCACTCCTTCATTATATACAGATGACATTTTCTTACAAAAAATACTTTTTGATAAAATAAATAAAATAAAAATATAATTATGAAATGTTAAAATAAAAAGAAAGTGTTTTATTTATTTAATGTTGAATATAAAGAATTTAGAGGAATTGATTTTTCTTATTTTAAAAAGGAATTTATTTTCCCTTGTTTTCAAGTTTTTAAGTTTTTAAATATATTTTTTGAGTTATTAATATAAATAATATATTATCACTTCATTAATATATATGTAATAAATTTATTTACAAAAATTATTTTCTGACGGGACAAAGGAAGCCAATATGTACCTAAGAATTCCCTTGGCGGCACGGTTTCTGCAGAAAAAGTCATAAGAGTGGAGAATGTGTGTGTTATTTAATTTTATTATTAATTATTAAAATTGTAAAATTATAATTTTCTGGGAAATTTCATTCTCTATAAGTTATGATTCATATTTTTTGTTGGGTAAAAAGACCTTTTTTAATAGAGATCATTTGATTTATATAGAAAATATTTTTTTTAAAAAATAAATTTTTTAAAAAGCAAATGACTATATAATTTTTTAAAAAGTTTTTAAAATTATTTAACTAACATTAACTCTTTGTATGGTTATGGTGAGAAAAAGCATAGAAAAAATATAAAGAAAAAATTATAAAGAAAATATATGAAAACTATTTTTCTTCTTATTATTTATATGTATAGAAAATATGTGAAAAAATGAAAAATATATTTTTCTATTTAAATTGGTTGAAAAGTAAAAAAGAATAAAAATGATAATTTGTTGAATGACAAAAATTGTTCCAATAAAAAATCAACAGTGGTGTTCAAAAACTTTACAAAGGGTAATTTTGAATTTTTTTTTGTAATTTTTTTGCACCTATTTGTGCAAAAAAAATTTCTAATTCATGAGGTATTTTTTCAACCTTTTTTTTTCCATTTTAATTTTTTCATAACATCCAAATACTAGAAAATTTATTTTAACCTTTTTTCATTCTAGTTTTTTTCTCATAAATCTAAACAAATGGTAAGAAATTGACACTTTCCAAAAGTTAATTTCTTATATTTTATTTAATTCAACTCTAAGTTTCTCAAAAAGTCTTATCAAAATAATTAATATGCCCTTTAAAATTATAATATAAAAATAAAAGTATCAATATATTTTAATTATCTCTAATTATTCATTTTTAAAATTAATTTCTAATCTCTCATCCATCATAATTCTTTTAATTTAGTAATTTATTATTTTTATAAGTTATTATAAAAATTAAAATAGGCTTATATAAAAAATTAAGATGTCTTTTATATATATATATATATATATATATATATATATATATATATATATATTAAATTTCTTTAATATAATTTAAATAAAAATATTAGTTAAATAATTAATTCTATCAAATTTGTATAATATAGATACGAAATACACAATTATTTTTTCTTATAGATAAATATTAAAATATGAAGCAATAAAAATTATAAATATAAAACAAAATAATATATATAATAAATATAATTACATATAGAATTAAATTTCTCTTATAATGATATTTATAATTATATTTACAATTTCTATTTATGATATAATATTTAATATTTATTTTATATAATTTTATACAATACTAATTCTATTTATTATATATTTAATAAATTAATTATATTTAAATAAGTATATATATAATTCATAAAATAAATTACATTTATTATAATTTTTAATGGTAATAATAAAAGACTAAAGTTATCATTAGTTAAATCAAGTAAGAGTATTTCTATACAGTTAACTATAAAAGACATAATAAGTTCTTCTTATTAGCGATTTAGGAATATAACTTCTCATAATTTGAAAGAAGTAAAACTTTCTAAAAAGTAGATCTTCGATTGTATTTCTTTTATTTTAACAATTAGTGACCAATCATATAACTTGAAGGTTTCCTATTTCTTAAGAAGTTGTATTTTTCAAACTATTTCTATGAACTTAATGACCCCCTTACTTTTATAGATAAAATATGAAATTATCCTCACTTAACTTAATTAGTGACTACTCTATTATTTTCTCTTTGTATAGATTATTTTCTTATTTTCATACAAACATACATACATACATGCATGCATGCATATATATGTACACATATGCATTTCTTTTATATATATATATATATATATATATATATATATATATATATGTATGTATGTATATATATATGTATGTATGTATGTATGTATGTATGTATGTATGTATGTATGTATGTATATATATTATTTCATTAACTATACTAATGATATAAAAAGAAACATAATTCAACATGAAGTTATATTTATTATTTTATTTTTATTAAAATTATTTTCTTTAATATTTGATCTTTATATATACTAATTTAATATTTGAATTTTTTTGTTATTTTAACATTCAATTGAATATTAAAAATTTATAATTTTTTATATTTTTTCAATATTATTATAAGTATCTTTAAGAAGTATTCAATTGATTTGAATAATTTAGATTGTACGAGGCTGCCTAATTAAGGAGAAAAGCATCTTAAATTTTTTATATAAATTTATTTTAATTTTTATAAAATTAAAGATAATAAATTTCAAGTTTGAAAAAGTTATCTTGATTGAATTTCATTGAAGTTTCTAATTTTTTTGTGTTATAATTTTAAAAGGCATAGTAATCATTTAATAATACTTATTAAGAACTTGAAAGTTAAACCTTAAAAGCATAAGAAGTCAATCCCTAAGAAGTATGAAATTCTTAGGTGATGTCTAGTTTATGGGATCTTTTTCATATTCTTAAGAATGTTTTAAAAGAATATATGATTTTCATATTTGATTAAACTTCTAAAAAAATATTTCTAAGAATATTTTTAACTTAATATTCGGTCAAAATATTCTCATAAGAGAAGTAAGTATTCTACTTTCTTATGATATGAGAACGTTTGATTTATATAAATAGATTATTTTATCTACCTTTCTGTTAAGACTTTATCACTATTAGCTAGAGGTGTATATGGCCTAAGTGTAACTAGTTTGCATAGAATTTATAACTTGAGCTCAGCCCAACCCATTTACTTTAAAAAAAAATTTGGCTCAGCTTAGCCTGATTTTTTTAATGCATGGTCCAATGGCTTAGTCCAATAACTCAAATAAAATGATTTTTTTATTTTTAAGTAAAAAATAAAATTTTAAAATAAAAATTATACATTTAAAGAGATAATATAATATTTAAATATATAAAATATTTAATTATATCAAATTAATATTTTTTATATTAAAAATAATTTAAATATAATTATTTTTAACTTATAATGATATTATTAAAAATAAATTAATATAACTTGAGTTTAGCCTGATTAATATTTGAGCCATTAAAAAAAAAACTTAACGAGCCTATCGAACTAAAAAAAGAACCTAAACCTTATAGTTTTTTTAGGCTGGCAACTTGTGTAACTTTACTGTTAACACTTTGTTTCACCATTATCTACTGTAATTGAAAATTGCTAATTATCATCTATCACCATTAACCAAGGCCCTTCACTACCTATCACCAAACTCCATTAATCACAAGTGATTACTATTGCCATTATTTATTATTAGTAGCCATCGTTGACCATCACTATTATTAATGACTATAGCTATCAAATGGACTTGTGCAATTCGTCTGCAGATTAGCCATTAATAGATTAGATTAAGTCTAATCTGTAAAAATTGTAGACTCTTTAAATAGGAGTCCAAGTCTTAACATTTTCAAATTGCGAACTTACAGACTAGATCCTTTGTAGAGTTTTTTTTAAATAATTTTAAGTTTAAAATAACAATTATAAATTTAAAACATTACACATTTAATAATACTTAATGTACATAAATAATTAATGCATTCTTAATCCACACTAATAATTGAAGATTAAATAAAATATGATAAAAATTTGTTAACTTTTAAATTATTAATTTAGAAATGAAATTATTAACTTAAAAATAATTTATTTGGATTAGGTTGAGTTAAAATATAAAGAATTGAATTTGGAAGTAAGTATTGGATTGATTGAATAAATATTTGTATAATGTATTAATTTAATTTAAAGGTAAAAATATTAAAAAATAGAAAAAATATAGACCCACTTGTAGATTATCTAATCCAATTTATGTAAATTGTAGACTTGATAGACTGAACCACTTTAAGTTCGTATTCAAATGAACTTATATTTAATAAGTCTTAGTTTGCATTTTTTGAAGAACTCATGGACTTGTCCCTTTAATCTGAGCCCATGTCAACTACTTACTTTACTATGACCACCACTGTAATGTCTTGAATTTTTAATTCTATCATTTGAATCTCTAAATTCTTAGGCTATAGAAACGAAGAGCACGTTTGAATTAACTTGGTGGGTGAATCTTAAGATGAAAGGAATTAAGTGTAAGGGTAATCGAAATTTTGAAGCAAAAAGGATAGTAGGAAAAGAATTAATTTTCTTAAACAATATAGATGATCAGAGGAGGTTAGAAAATCTTAAAAAGGGGAGTTGTCTAAGTCTAACAGTGTAAGAAATTTTAAACAGACAGAAACCCTATGGACTAAATTGTAAAAGTACAAAATCGGATGTTGTTAAAGTGTGAATAATCAAGAATTTGGAATCTAATATGAATAACCAAGAATTTAAGGTGTAATATATAATTTTATTTAGTGTGACCAATAGACACATGACAAGTGTCATTATTAAAAAAAATGGTAAGAATAGCCTTACTAATTGGTGAAGAAGGACTAAAATACCCTTGAAAATTTTAAAAATGATCAAAATACCCTTGAAGCTTCATGAAAACTCTTTCTTCTTCTCCATTTCACCTTAAAGCCGTGGATACCTCCATGAAAACAAGCTTGGACGTGCAAGAGAGAGAAGGAAGAGAGAGAAAATTTCTTTTGAATTTTTCACCTAAAAATAGTGAGAATTAGGCTTAGGTGTAGAAGAGAAAGTTGTCCCTCTCATCAAGCTTTATCTATTGGTGTGTTTAGATTGAAGAAACCTCAAGTTTGATCAAGTTTGGTGAGCTCTAAGTGAGCATTTTCAAGTTGCACAAAGAGGTAAAAATGTTCTCCTCTAAAAGCTCTTTAATGTACTGTTTTTAGTTTCTTGAAATTTTAATGTTGGTGTGGTCAAAGGTGGTTGACTATGGAGTTTTGGATAATTTGAACATGTCTAATGGTGTTTTGGATGTTGTTATGTTGATCTATGCCCTTAGTTTGGTGTAAAAACAACATGATACCATGATGTACACACTAGGATTTTAGAGGCATAATGGTGCATGTATGGATTTGGTATGATTTGTTTGGAATTTGGTTAAATTGATGAAATTAGAATGATTCTTATGAATTATGAAGCCTATGGAAGATGAAATTTTGAATTATGAAAGCGTGTGTGAAACTTCCCTTTTGAGAAGCCAAAACCATGAATATGGAAAAGAAGGAGGGAAGGAGATTTAGCCATTTAAATTGTGTTTTTGGAAGATTAGAATAATGTATTACAATGAAATTTAGGAGATATTGGAATGTACATTAAAATTTGGATACTTCCTTCATGGTTTAGTGTATGTGGAGGAAGTGAAGAATACATGAAGTTTAAGAAAAATGATGATGTTCTAATAAGAATTATGATGTGTATTTATGTAGACTAAGAAGTGACAAGTTAGGAAGGTAAGAGGAATTGTAAAGAAGTTTTTAAGTGAGGGCAAAGGAAACATCACTATTGGAAGCTTTTAAAAGGTAGTTAGCTTTATCCTTAAGCTCTGTTTTTTATTTATGTATTTTCTGTATTTTATACCATTGTATGGAATGTGTATGAAATTGATGTGCATAAAATTGTTGTATATGGTACCTATGGCCCGAGTACCTCGAGAAGACAGTGAGATTGCTGTGTGTGAGGTCTATGGCCCGAGTTCCCCGGCAAGACAGTGAAATTGCTGTATATGAGGCCTAGGTACGACTATTTGTGATGGCCATCTTGATATCTTTATGAGTCCTTGAATGGGCTTGATGATTATTATGTATGATGCACATTTCTTACAATGGTATGGAATGAGATAATAAATGATTAATTGATTTTGAAATGTACGTTTTATTTACTTAAAGATCTGGAATGGCTTGATATATTTTTATGGTAATAGCTAGTTACTGGGAAACTTTGTTTCTTATATTACTAACCATTTCAGGTAATGCTTCTAAAGGCCCTCTTGACAAAGGAGAATAATATTTTGAAGTTGTATTAAAAATGTCTATATAGTTTGTGATGTTAATATGTGATGAATATATGTTTTGTAAGTTGAACTTTTTGTATAACTATATGACCCTTGCCTATATTATATGAAACGTATGAATTTGATGTATTGTGAGTTGGTTTGAAGTAGAAAGTAACTTAGTATGCAATATGTGTGAAATTGGAAATGACCAAATGAATAGTAAATGACCAAATGAACAGTGAACTCGTAGGCAGCAGGTTGAGTATGTTTGCAGGGACTTTTGGTGAAGTTTTAATGCTAAAAAAATTATGAGAAAATTCATGGATTAACCTTACATACTAAATGAAATCTGGGAAAAAATTCAGCCTAAAATAAGTTTATTTACTATGTGAATTTATTACACGTTTTGGTCTCCCCTGTTACCATCACAGTGCTGAGCACTAATTGTATCTCAGAGATCAGAAGCAGTAAATGGATTATTTTTGATCTGAAAATTTTATTGAAAGTATATAACATGTTAATAGAGTCCCATGAAAAATTTGAGCTTATTCGGAGTTGATTTACCCCCTGAAATAATGGTTTACTTTTATAGTTGTGAATTCTGGATAGCACTGGGACAGAAACACTTTGCTATGAGTTTTGAAAGGCCTAATGATGTCTAAAGTATGTCAAATTTTTACAGGATGTAGTTAACACGTGAAAGGTTCATAGGATCCAATTTCATGATTTTTGGAGTTTCTAAAAGTATTTTTTCATATTTTTGAAGTTGGTCCAGTAATTCTGGAAATGAGCAGAAATTTCTGAAATTCAGAATCTGTAATATTTTATTTTACAGAATCATAATTTGGCCTCAAAAAGACCTAATTGTGCAATAATTACCTAGTTAATGAGGATTAAAGCGTTAATAAGTAAGGGAGTTACAACCACCAGCCATTATTTATTACTTGCCACAAATGATTACTATCATCACCACCCATTGTCAATAACTTCCATCAACTATCTTCTACTATCGATAACTATTCTTGACCATCATTTACTACCTATAATGGGGGATCACTGTTGTTACCACTTATCATTGATAACCTTTATTGGCTACTACCTATTATCGAAGACTAGAGCTAGCCACCATCCACTGCCAATGACCACCACTAATCACCTCTCAACACCACCAACCACCATTGACTACTTAATTTTTGATGAAAACATTTTTGGTAAACTAATTAATGATTTTCTTTCTCTTCAGTGTACCTATAAGATAGAAAAAAAAGGATGGAATAGGGATTCCTAGAGGAGACTTTAATACTTAAATCAGTAATATAGTAAAGAGAGAATAAAGTAGTATATACCTTATATAGGAATTCCCTAGATAGGGTGATTGAAAAGTAATTGCTAACTAATTAGGTAATTTTTTTTAATTATTGTTATGACCCTTAGAATATAAGTATTTATCATTAGCCTTTTTGAGTTGATAGATAAGGCTTAATAAAGTGTTTGTAAAGCCTAATTGTAATCTATTCCAAAATGGATATCCTGATACCTTAAATTAGTAAAACCATGATCCAAATCTCATAATCTAATAACTGTCATCAAATTCTAATGATTCAAATTACTAAACACCAAGTTAGATAATTTGAATATTTGAACCTTAAATTTGAAAATCCAAACCCTAATTTGAAAATAAAAAATCTAAAGCCTAATATCAATATTTAAAATTTTAATCATCTAAGTTGTGATAGTCTAAACATTTGATTGATTTTCTTGGTCGAATAATCTAATTGATATTTTCTAATTATCCAAGTTGATATAAAATTTGATCAATCTCCTTAACCAATATAATTGGTTTCCTTAACCTTCTATATAATATGATTTAATTGGCTATCTCGAGCATTTAGCGTAATAATCTACATCTAATAATCCAAAATAGTGATATGACAGATGATAATGGTATAGGATGGTGGAGGTAAGTGATAGTGATGGTGAGAGATGATGATGGTATGGAATGGTGATGGTAAGAGATGATAATGATGAGAAGGGAAAGGTGTCAGTGGCATACAACTTGCATTAGGGTTTAAGTGCTAGAAATTAATATTGATGAAGTTAATAAAAGTACATTTTCAAGAGTAAGTTAATATAAGAGGCAAATATAGTCAAATGTGTGTCATCTTTTGTACATAATAGGAATAAAATGGAATTATAATAATAGGGGAAGTTTAATCCAATTGCCATTTAATGGAACTAGAGAAACTTAATAATAAATAATACTATCTATTCTTATGTGAGTGAAAAAAGGTTATTGAAACTGTCACAACTTACTTGGTTATGATTAGTATGGATCTTATTACCAGTATTCATAAGCTTGTCTAATCTTAATTTGGTATCATTACATAATAATTAATAGACTAATTTTGTTTAATAACTACACTTCATTATCAAAGAAATGCATATATAATGATATGTTTTCATATACTTTAAAATGTAAATGGCATTCTATAAAACCCATAATTCTATTCTAGCTTAGTTTTTTATCTGGATAGTATAGTTGCTCAAGACTTTACCTTATATGTTCTACTTTTGGATAGTAGATGGTGACTATAGAGCTTTGATTTGAGTTTCTATTTAAACAATTTAAAAGAAAGCAATGAAACCTAAAGCTTTAATAAGTAAATAAGTTACTTATCTAATGCATTTTTATAAATAATATTTCAAACCAACTATTTCATATTTCATACTAAACAATGTAGCACTCTATAACAATGGGAGATAAATAACATAATCAATTATAAGTCAAATCCTTCACACTTAAAATAAATAGTAACTAATAATAGCAATAAATAATAATTAATAATTAACCTACCTTGTGCTTCTTAGTTCATCTTATCCGTTCACAAATCTAATCTTATTCCTTCTATTATTTTTTAATCTTAAATAATATAGATTCAATATAATCACTTCAATTCAATGTTTCAACATCACATTTCATCATCATCATATTTTTAACATTTCATAACCCTTCATAATTCATCATTTTGTTTTGACATTTCACATTTCATCCCTTTTCATAATCACAATTCATCAACATTCATCATTTCATAATTTAACATCTTAATAATTCAAACGAGCATTTTAGTTCATCATTATGAATCGCACCACTTAGATTTGTAGGAAACCAAATTAAATATTCAATATATGTACATATATAAATGCATTATATTAGTCTGTTATATTTTTTATGGTTCAATTTAGTGGCCAAATAATAAAGATACTCTAGTATGGCTTTTCCAAAATAGAGCTATACTCGAGTGCCATACTTAAGTATGTAAAAGTAGAAATGTAAAACCAATCACAATAAAAACCTATAATAATAATTGTCACTAATAATATTTTTAAAAATAAAAATTAATTAAAATAAAATATTGTAACATTCCTATAAATATTTTTAAATAAACAAGATATGATAATGTCACATTTCTGAGAATTAAATTCTGGGGAATCATATTTTAGGGAATTGTGATTCCATGAACAAAATATTACTTTAATGTCAAAAAAATAACTTTGATTACTTTTTGAAAAGTTTATAAGAAAATTTATTTCATAAAAAGTTCAACTTTTTATAAAAATTTATTTTTTATGTGAAGCAAATGGCTTTTAAAATTTACTTGCTAATTTTCTTCAATTAAGTTTATTTAATACTAGTGTAAAAATTTTAAATTATGAATTAAAAAATATATTATGTTAAAAACAATATTAACAAATGATACCAAAGGAAAAAAATTTTTAGTAATAATTTAATTTATAAAGATTTTTTTAATAGATATTGTAAGTTATTTTACTTTCATATCTAGCTTAAAACATAGAAGATAAAAAGTTTTAAAAGGAATATTAAATGTAATTTTACTAATAAATATATTGATATTTTTTATAATAATATAAATGACTGATTTACTACATATAGTAGCAAGGATTTAAATTTGATTATTGTTAATTAAATTAACTTTATACTATCATTTAATCATATATTATCACATCAATAAAAAAATATTAAAATCTTTTAGGATTCATTTGACATATAACTTTTTTAGAATTGATTTCATTTCATTTCAACAAGTATGATTTGAATTCATTTACAATAATTTTTGCTATTTGGCAACTTTGTTAAAATAATAATTTTAATTTATTATTTAGAATGTATTAAAAACGTATGAAATTCAATTAAAAAGTAAAATTTGATATTATCACGGCAAATATAATATTAGAGAGAGGATAAATTTTTTATATATAATATTTTTTTGATCAAATAAAATAAATTCTAGTTAAATTATTATTAAATAAGATGGATTTCGTAATAGTATAAATATAATTAAAATAAAAATTATAAATAAAATAAAATAAAATAATTTTTTTACTTAAAGTCAAATATTATTTTAAAAAATTTATTTAAAAATAAAAAATTCTATTTTTTGTTATGCCAAACAAAGTGCTATTAAAAAATTTTAATTATTATTTTTAATTATATGTTTTTATAGATTCATAATATAAAATATTTTATATGAATAATGAATGAAATTTAAATTATAATAATTAATACATAAAAATTTGTGATAAAACTTACGATATTACGGCAAAACTTAAAAATGCAAATGACAAATAGCACGTGAGTTAAGGACTTTCAACGTTAGGGTCAGATGATATTTCCCGTTTGAGAAATGGGGGGGTGGCATCTCTTGACCGGCATCTGGAGTGGAAAAGACTTGAGCCCGTCGTGTACGTCCTTGCAAGACCATGGGAATACTTCTTGGCAGCCGCCCGGCCTTCACGTCTTCCGTAGTTGTGATTTTTTTTTTTTGGGGGGGGGGGGGGGAATGTATCTTTTTTGTCCATGTGGGAATGCATTCCAGAGCCCATAAGTCGGTTCAGTACATGGAACTTCTGGTGACGGTGCATTGGACGTTAGTAGGGTGGCAATTCGTGTGGATGAATTAGTTTATTTCATGTATTAAAATAAGTTAATTTATTTGATTTATTTAATAATTTTAATTAATAAAATTTATATTTATGTTTAAAAAATTATTTAATTTAATTTTTTAGTATTATAATTTTTTAATTATTAGTAAAATATTATTTTAAAATTTTATAATAATTTTATTAAAACAAAAAATTTATATTTTCATTATATGTTTATTAATATTTATAATTTAATTATTAATTATTTTTTAAACAATATTTTTAAAATTTAATATAATTTTTTAAATAAATTAACCTAGTAAATCAAATTCATACAAAAACTGTGTTGATGTTAAAAATTATTATATTGTATCAAAAACTATCAGCTCTATATAATTGAGAGGTAAGAAATGTCAATAATGATTATATGATGTTATGTTGATGATAAAATTTAAATATGAAATTATATAATTTTCTAAGGATCAAGCTGCAATGGTCTTGTCCTTTTTAAAGAATAACCCACCCTAATTTTTACATTCAATGGAATACCAGCACTTGTTCTATAAATGCCTTATTAAAAACTTCTTTTCTATTATTATTATTATTATTATTAACCATTTTGGACATGATTATATACTTAAATTACGTAGTGCCCCCGTAAGAATTTTAAAAATTTTAATAGTGCCGTATAAAAATATAGTTTAAACATAAAAAATTGTGCGTGTAATAAAAGAAAGTAAATACAATATTTAATTTTTATTAAAAAAGTAGTGATTCTTGCATCACTCAAAATTCATAATTAATATTATTAATTATTTATTATTATAATTATTTGTTCATTTCTTTATTTGTTTGTAATACTAAAATAAATGGTTAAAAGAAAGAATATAACTAAAGCAAACATGTATTTAACATTGTTAAGGTGAGATTTAATAATTCACTTCAAATTTTTTATTTATTTTAATATTATAAGTAAATAGATAGATAAATAATTATATTAGAAGTAAAAATAAGAAATTAATTACGTTAATTATAAAAATTAAAGAATATAATAATCACCACCTTTAAAAATAAAGAACTAATTATTGTATTTATTTAAAAAAAGTTATCTTATGAAAACAAAGATAAATACATGTAAAATTGAGATCACATGCATTTTAAAGTAGTTATTGAAATTTGTCTCAAATTATGCTTTCAATTTTATAAATGAGGAATTAATTATTGTATTTACTTAATGAAAAAGTTACCTTATAAAAACAGATAAATACACGTAAAATTGAGACCATATGTATTTTAAAGTAGATATTGAAAACTTGTCTCAAATTATGCTTTATGTATTGTTATAAATAATAACTAAAAAAGATTTGGTAATATGGTAAATGTGAAATAATTTTAAAATTGATTTAAGGCCTACTTGTTTATTATTTTAAAAATAATTTTTAATTTTTCAAGTAAAATTTTTTATTGAGGTAGGTGTTTTCATAATTGATCTTTAAAATGTATAATTTAAAAATAAAAAATAAAAATAATATTAAAATATAGTTTTAACTTGTTCTTGATGAAAATTTTTTAATTAAATAAAATATTTTTTATTTATTTCATTGATTACATTCTATTCTTATTTTTTGTGAATTTGAAAATAAATTTTGAAAATAAAGAAAAGCAATTCTTAAAAACGGTTTTCCAAAACATAAAAAATCCAATCGGACCCGTATTTTCTCAATTCTTTTTTAATCAAATTTTTAAAATTTTAAAAGTGATATCTTCAATTAATACTTATGAAAAGTAGAATTAATAAGTAATATGTGTTGAATTAAAAAATATTTTTTAAATTTTATAGTGACTACTATAAAAGTATTTTTTGAATCTGCTAGCAATAGGAAACGGCAACCGAAGTAAGATCAGGCGAGTTAATGGCAGTGGTTCGGCACAATCGGAGTAGCTGCGTCCAAGCTTGAACTCGGTAGCCTCCCATACGACCTAGGAGAAAGAAAGGAAACCGCTTTGGAGTTGGAATGTACGGAATTAAAAAGGGAAAAGTTCTGGAAAGAAAGATGATGAAATTTCATTTTTTTTTAAGTATAATGTATTTAATTAAGACAAATTAATTTGCAAAAAGGGAAGGACTACAACGGCGATTTGACCCAAACACTGCTCGTATGAAAAGTAATTCTTCAAATGCTGCGCCGTAAAAACTAATTACCGAAACACTTATTTTTTTTTAATACTTTCTGAATCATGGCCTTTGGCAGGCCATGATTCAAAGGCCATGATTCAAATTTATTTATTTTTTTTCGAATCAATGCTCGTGATTCAGTTAAATTTTTACTGAATTTTTTACTGAATCACGGGCAGCCGCCATTTTTATTTTTTTTAGTTATTTTTTTAATTTGTTATCTAATTAAAATTTAATTTTTTAATTTGAAATTATTTTATATTTTTTAATTATTTATAATTTGTGACCTTTAATTTTGATAATTTGTAATTGATTTAATTTTTTATACTAATTAACTAATGCTCTAAATTATAATAAAAAATTATTAAAAATTTATATTTTACAATGTTTTAATTCTTGTTTAAAAATAAAAAAAATTACATCATTAGTTAAAATATTTAATTAATTATGAAAATTAATGTATGTTAAAGTGATAAAAAGAATTGCATCAATAAATAAAATATTTAATTAATTATGAAAATTAATGTATGTTAAATTTAGATAAAAAATCACACCATTAGATAAAATATTTAATTATGATATATATGATAAATTAATTCAATTGTATAATAACAAGAAAATAAATTATATTAAAATTATATTATTCAATATATTGTGACTTTGAACTTCAAAAAATAAGAATGAATTATATATATATATATATATATATATATATATATATATATATATATATATATATATATATAATAGACTAGATGAAATGAGAAAAAATAATATGTGGATTGAAAATTCTTGAAAAAATCCTAATTGAAATATTTTGATTTTAAAATAATATTTAAAAAATATTAATAGTAAAAAGGAATAAAATTTGAATAAATAAAATTTAATTTAATGTTACTTGTAAGTCTTAAGAATAAAATACATAATTAATTAATTTTATTAATAATTTTAATATTAAAATTTTAATTCACTTAGAATATTTATATAAAATATATAAGTACTCCCCGCAGGTGTGATAGTCTAATAAAGATCTAATTGTTGATATTTTGAAATATTTAATAATTTTTTATTCCGCAAAACATATTCTACAAATGCTTAATAATTTTTTTATTAAAATATTTTTGTTAGTTACGGAAGGGGGGTTCCAAAACTAAAGTGGTTCGTGACCCTTTTTTATTTTCTTTTTAATTTTTTACTCGGTGACTTTTTTCCTTTTTTTGTGGTTATGTTGTAATATTTTATTTAACATATAAATAATTTTTATTAACTCCAAAATACTGAAATAATGTAATCAATATTTAATAATAATATTATGATATCATTAATAATAATAATATTATGATATCATAATTAATAATAATATTAATTATGATATTTATTAACTGTAAAAAATATTTTAATATTATTATTAACTCCAAAAAATATTATTATTATTAATTATGATATCATAATATTATTATTATTAATGATATCATAATATTATTATTAAATATTGATTACATTATTTTAGTATTTTGGAGTTAATAAAAATTATTTATATGTTAAATAAAATATTACAACATAACCATAAAAAAAAGGAAAAAAGTCACCGGGTAAAAAATTAAAAAGAAAATAAAAAAGGGTCACGGACTATTTTGGTTTTGGAACCCCCCTTCCGTAACTAACAAAAATATTTTAATAAAAAAATTATTAAGCATTTGCAGAATATGTTTTGTGGAATAAAAAATTATTAAATATTTCAAAATATCAACAATTAGATCTTTATTAGACTATCACACCTGCGGGGAGTACTTATATATTTTATATAAATATTCTAAGTGAATTAAAATTTTAATATTAAAATTATTAATAAAATTAATTAATTATGTATTTTATTCTTAAGACTAACAAGTAACATTAAATTAAATTTTATTTATTCAAATTTTATTCCTTTTTACTGTTAATATTTTTTAAATATTATTTTAAAATCAAAATATTTCAATTAGGATTTTTTCAAGAATTTTCAATCCACATATTATTTTTTCTCATTTCATCTAATCTATTTTATATATATATATATATATATATATATATATATATATATATATATATATATATATATATATATATATTATTCATTCTTATTTTTTGAAGTTCAAAGTCACAATATATTGAATAATATAATTTTAATATAATTTATTTTCTTGTTATTATACAATTGAATTAATTTATCATATATATCATAATTAAATATTTTATCTAATGGTGTGATTTTTTATCTAAATTTAACATACATTAATTTTCATAATTAATTAAATATTTTATTTAATGATGCAATTCTTTTTATCACTTTAACATACATTAATTTTCATAATTAATTAAACATTTTAACTAATGATGTAATTTTTTTTATTTTTAAACAAGAATTAAAACATTGTAAAATATAAATTTTTAATAATTTTTTATTATAATTTAGAGCATTAGTTAATTAGTATAAAAAAATTTAAAATATAAAAAATTAAATCAAGTACAAATTATCAAAATTAAAGGTCACAAATTATAAATAATTAAAAAATATAAAATAATTTCAAATTAAAAAATTAAATTTAAATTAGATAACAAATTAAAAAAATAACTAAAAAAAATAAAAATCACGGCTGCCCGTGATTTAGTAAAAATTTAACTGAATCACGAGCGTTGCCCGTGATTCGAAAAAAATAAATAAATTTGAATCACGGTCTGTCAAAGGCCGTGATTCAGTCGAAAAAAATAAAAAAAAATAAATTTGAATCACGGCCTGCCAAAGGCCGTGATTCAGAAAGTATTAAAAAAAATAAGTGTTTCAGTAATTAATTTTTACAGCGCAGCATTTGAAGAATTACTTTTTGTACGAGCAGTGTTTGGGTCAAATCGCCGGACTACAACGCCCCAATACAGAACCGGAGTGTGTCACCCTATTTGTTTGGCTGTATATCTATCAACTAAGGGATGAAAAGGAAGGTGGTGATAAAATGAAATTAACGGTTAGGATTTCATAATCTGCATCCCACCGACTAGTTACTTTAGAAAGTCATCACAATTTGCAAAGAAAGCACAATGACAAGAATCACCTCACTTAATTGAATTTTGGCCTTTCTCTGAATTAGATTTTTGATAAATTTCTTTTCATCTAATTTCAATTTATACAATTTAATTATTATATTTGAAAATAATAAATATAATACACATAATTTCATTAAATTATTTCACTTTCACTTGAATTTGATTATATATTTATTTAGTTTAATAATTTATTAATAAAAATTATAAAAAATGAAGATGAAAATACTTTATTCTCATTTGAGGTTTAATAAAATTATGTGGACCTCTTTTAATGTTTAAAAATCCATTTAAATCTCTTAAGAAATATAAAAAAATTTGCATTTAACAAATTTGGACCAAATTAAAACCATGCCAAGAGTGGCTCAAGCTTCAATACCGCCCTAATTTTTGCTATACACAAATATGATTTGATCAACTTTAAATTTAAGGACGCTTGGCATCTTTTAGATGATGTTGTTGTTTTTTTCTTATTTTGATTTGTTTAGTTTAAACTCTAACAAATTAGGATTTATTTAATCACTTAATTGTTAGGCTAAAATACACATGACTTCTTTCAATTTTATGCAATGTGCAATAAACCTCCTAAATTTTTAAAAAGCTCAATTTAATGCTCAAACTTTAAATATTAGGTGAATCACCCCATCATTTGTTATCATCCAAAAGTTAATAGCTTTTATATGTAAGAGCATCACGTGCCACCTAAAAAACATATCTTTTCTTTCTTTTCTACCATTGTTGCCTCACTTATATAGTTGAATGAATTTTTATACCTTCACTCTTGTAATTAGAGGTAATGGGAAAATCATCCACACCAAACCCACCAAGATTTTATTTTCTTTTAGGTATTTAAACATTAAAATTATTTGGAACCTTTGTCTTGTACTTGCAACAAATATCTGCTAGATTTCATATTAGCATACATAGTGAAAATAAATTTTTTTTATTCAAATCCTATCAAGGATCGATGCAAAAGGGTATAAATCAATGTTAGGGTTTTACCTTTTGTATGCTCGCATTTTTTTTGAAGAAAACTTTAAGAGATCGAGATGAATCACGGATTAAATGCCGACCAAAAGGTACAACGTTTCTATGGTATCTACACGGAGTGAATAATGACTTCTCACCCTCCACGAATTTGCTAAGATACGTCTCTCTTACTAGGATTAGGATTAGTATGCTTTTCTTAAGTGATTTAGGGTTTAATAGCAGTTAATGTGTATTATTAAAGTGCTGCCTTCAAGTTTTTTTTATAGAATTAAGGCATACTACATTTCTAGTCCTATTAGGATAATACTTTCAAAATCCTAATCTTACTTAACACTTATCACCTTATCCTTATCATGGAGAGAGTGAGGAAGGATAAGATTTATCCATTAATTATCTAATATTAGATAATAATATTATTTTATAATATATTTATCTAATATTAAAATGGCATATAGTTATCTTATATTAAAAAATAATATTATTTCATAATATAATTTTTTAATATCTAATAATATAATTATTTGATATTACTTTAATGTCAAATAATATCACATAATATACCATATCTATTACGTAAAAATATATTATTATTTTAATAATATATATATATATATATGTATGAAAATAAGCTCAATTAATTGAATTTTAGTCCAACCAAAACCTAATTAATTATTGTTTCATTCTTACTCCTTTTATGTGACCTTGTAGGTTCTTACTACGTTGGTAATAGTCCACTTGTGGATCATAAATAGTGAGCGATATCTAGTAATACATCACTGTCACCTAAGTATTAAAAAAAATATTTGTGACTCAATATTCATTTAATGTGTGAATAATACTTTGTAACATAGTCTCTTTTATAACAATATCTAAATCGAACTAGAGGCATTGAATGCGTCATCCTCATTGATATTCAATTTATGTTTCTTAATATCGAGTAGACTAACTTAAACAAATGATCAATATCTTATATTAATCCATTTGAGTATACCCATGCATTCTTAATCTCACTAAATCAAGGGGCCCAAGGATATCACTCTTACTATGTAATAGGAACAAAATTTTCATCTACATCACTCACATCCCTCTGCATAATTTATGACACACCCAATCAACGTCCTACAATACATCCTAGTTAAAGGTGATATAGGATGACATCAAAGTGTGTGAGTCCTCATGTAAGGAACCGTAATGACTTTAGGTCAAAGGACTACGTGTATTATGGTCATGTGAGAATAAATAATGACATATGAGAATCCATGTAATTTTCTCATTGCGGGCCAATCTAGTACACCTGTTCACTAATAATGTACTCATGTATTGACTTGATATCACATATCCATGATTCATAATCATTAGTTACTATACATGTTAATCTTGATGTATTATTACTATCTTTTTTATAATAATACTTAATTAGGGGTATTTTAGGAATAGTAAAACTATTTCAAGGACAATTATTATATTAAGTTATAAATTGCATAGATATAAAAAAATGAAAATAAAATATAATAACTGCATTGCCTGAAATAAAATATAATACATTATGCATTATTGCAATCATTTTTATGATTAACTTCTAAGACACACACCAACAATATCTTGTTTGCAAAATCATATAATGATTATTTAAAAAATACTTAAGGTGAGAAAACCATTACAACTTGCCATGCAACTATCATCCAGAACTTGCTCGTAGTGATAAATCAACTTTAACAAATTGCATTATTGCTCTTTGACAAGAGTCTCACTTCTTGTCATTCTTTACTTTGTAGACCATTTATGTTAAACTATACTTACTTTGGAGGAATTCTTGCATGGTAAAAGTGACAGAGAAAAGTAGTTTCAAATTATTTTATAATGAAGGTAAGAGTTTCTATCTTAAATCATGGCTAAAGCAATAATTTTCTTATTCATAATACATATATTGTGTCTTGCCATTTGTTGGTAAAATTCATTTATCTATGACTCTTTTTGTTTCAATGAAAAGCAATTTTAACATAATATAATGATAAAATGTTAAGATTAAGAAAGGTATTTTATTTTCTTAATGTTATATAATGAGAGTTTAGGGAAAATAACTTTTCTATTTCAAAGAAAAATTTACTGTCCTCCATTACCATAATTTTAGTTATCAATTTTTTTTAAACCTAATGTTAACTACTTTTTGGTGGTCTAAATTAGCTTCTAGACTTGCATAAGGAAATAAGGTCAAAGTCAAACACACATGGTAGAAATGAGTTCGTTAAGCATGTTTTGATGCTTAAGTCAGCCTTTAAACACTTTTATGGAAAAATTTTAATGTCTTTGTGTTGTGGTTATGTACCTAACCTTATAGAATTTAAGGCATTAAAGGAGGTGCTAGAGGAAAGGTTGATTCTTTACTATTATCAGTCAGGTTATCAATTATATTGAATGGTTGAGATTTTAGCTAGAAATTAGGCAATTAATTTAATATCCTTATCTTAAGCTTAATTGAGATTAAGGCAAGATAGGCTCCTTTTTGTTGTAAGTGTGGCTACTTTGCTGTAGTTTGACAGGCTTATGTTTAGTTGAACATTTTAGTTTTTATCACTTGCTTTTCTCATGCCTCAAGGTAGTGAGGGTATATATTATTCAAGTATTTTGGAATTCAAAATTTTAATGAGAAATTCCTTTAAAATAATCTTTTGCTTCATAAATTGAGAATTTTTTTTCAAAAATTTTCCTGATAAGAAGGTATGGTCAAACTTTGGTCTTAAAAACAATGTGAATCTCTACATTTTGAATTTGTCAATGTCATGTCCTAATTCATAATTTGGCCATCTATCATCTAAATTTCTATGCTGTTAGATGGGTAAGGTCTTTTAGTCTTTTAGATTACGATCTCGGTCATTTATCTTATGCTTCCTTATCTATTAGATGAAGGAGCTGCCTTTCCTTTTGTAATCCTTACTTTTTTATCTTTTGACTATTAAATCTTTTAAGTGTTTTTTTTCTTTCCATAAATCTTAACTATTGAAAAGATATAGATGTTATCCTTCTCCTTTGGAATTTTCTTCCTTCATCATTTTTCCTGAATCATCATGCCTTTTAAAGAATTCTTTATTGCTTTCACTAATTCTTGCTTTTGCACTTTCTCATATTAATCTTCACTTTTTGGGTATGTTTTTTTATTGTAATACTTACTGGAAATCACGTATCATACATGCACAATGGAATAAAAATTTTGCACGATTTTCACCAAGGATCCATGCGAATTTAGGACGCCATAGATTAGGGATTAGGGTTTATACCTTTCGGTAAAAATCTTCTGTCTGCTATATAGCAAATCCGATATGCTTCTGTTCGTTTTCCAATCCAATCTGCTCTCCAAATCACGAACCAAAATAGAAACTAGAAAATCAGATCACCAGTGTAGCCTTTAATGTGGCTGCACCTCTATGGTATCCACATGAACCCGTGAATCACCGATGAATGTCCACACAAACACCGGTTGGAATTGATCTCCTTTCACCTCGTAATGCTAGCTACCCCTCTTCAGGGGTTTTGGTCAAGGAGAGGTGCTAGGGTTTTCTGTGCCTTTTGGGGTGTGTGAATAATGATAATAATCCCATTATTATCCAACAAGCCTATTTAAATAGGTGCATAGAAAAACCTAACCTATTTGGGCTTTATTCCATGTACAATTATAGGCTTACTATTGGGCCTTATAATTATAACATGAATTCCTAGATATTAGGCCCAAACAATTTGGTCCAAATTTACTAGGCTCTAAGTGTGCGACCCTACAGGCTCTCATTACGTTGGTAATGACCATTGATCATATTAATGATCATAAACAATAATTAGTGTCTAGCAATACATCATTATTACCCAAGCAATAAGAAAGTTAGTGATTTGACTAAACTTTTACACGTGATCATCACCTATGTCCTTTTGTCCTATACATCTAGATTTAGCACGAGACATAAATCGTGTAATTCCCGTATAGCCCAATCTTAAGGTTTCTTGATTCCTAAGTAAGCTGACTGAAACAAATGTAATCGACATCCCATGTCAATTCATCTGAGCATGGCCATGCATTTTCTCAGCTTTACTTAATCAAGGGGCCCATAAATGTTACTCCTGTTATATAAGAGGGACAAATCTCATCTTGATCACACAAACCCCTCCACATGATATGTGACATATCCAATATCTATCCTTGCATTCACTCAACCATTAGTGACATAGAATAGTATCAAAATATGAAACTCACATGTAGGGAACCTTAGTGATCTCAGGTCAAAGGACCATATTAATAATGATCACTAAGAATCACTTATGACACTCATATAACGATCCATGTAGTGTTCTTAATATGAGTCGATCCAGTATACAAGTTCTCTAACTTGTACTCATGTATAAACTCAATATCTCATATAAGTCTTCACACATGCTAGTCTTAACATATCAAAGCAACCTAATCCACAATGATATATGACTAGGGACATTTAAGAATACAATTATTTTAAGGTTATTATCATAATTGAATATATTACGCAGACAATATATATAAATATAATAATTGGAATTGCTATTAAAATAATATGATTCAAAATTACAATCACCAATATGATTGGTTTTAGGGCATATACACTAATAATGCTTTACTCATCAATCTTCATTCTTTGAATGTTACTTTATTCTTATAATTTCCTTTTTAATATGCTTAGATGTTTTTATGTTCTTTATGCAAGATGTTTCATATCTTTGAAAAATATTTCATTTCCTTTGTTTTATTTTGTTTGCTTGCTATGGTCTCCACTTTGTGTGTTTATGCTAGAGTGTGCCCCTTTCTTTGTTTCCTACATCTTACTTAGTTATTCCTCTTTTTAATCTTTTAACTTTATTTTCTTGAAAGTTTATCTTGCTACTTAATGTCTTCTTTACCTTATAATGGTTTAGAGATTTGTTTAGTTTCTTCTAACTCTTTAAATTCATTCTTGGCTTTTATAGATTTGTCTTCCCAACGTGTTACTTCATTTTCGCTATCCTGTTTTCATTTATTAGAAACTTTTTTTTTGCTCTTTATCCAAGAACAACTGATTAATCATGTTTTTACTATACCACTCACTATAATCATGGCTGATCGATCTTAAAATGCTCAAGGTAAAGGTTTTACTTTATGTCTAGGTGGCAACTTTAAGGATTTAAAATAGGTCCACATAAATGTGAAGAATGTTAAGATATTCAATTAGTGGGCTAAGCTTAATAACATTGCTGAATTTTAGCACTGTTATCTAATTTCAACTAACATAGGTATTCAATTTTTACCTATCGACAAGGATGAGCAAGCATGTAGTTATAACATAGGCCTATTTTATATGTTTTATAGTGACGTTGTCCATTAGGTTAACATCTTTCCACCTTTTTCACCTTTTCAACATAAGTGTTGAGGTGTTTGAATGTTTGTCTAACCTAGTTGTTATAAAATACTTGATACTTTTTGCCTTATTTCGAGACTTTGTGCAATAAGGTTAAGAAGAATTTTTACAACTTCAACATTTTCATTTACTTTTTACACTTTTCTACTAGAAGAATGGTGGGTGGACTCATATCATGCAATGTTTCAAATGATTTCATTTTTTAACATTTTTTCTAGTATGAAAGGTTAGAAGAGTAGTTTTTTTTAAAGTACAGGTGTTTGATGATATTGAAACATGTTAGATTTTGAATGCCAAGCAACTTTACTTGGTGAAATGGGTAAAGGGACGTAAACATTCTATCCCTTCCATACTATAAATTTTCAACATCAAGGATCAAGATAGCATTGTTAGATTATCATGTTATGTTCATAAGAAGTTGCTCGACATATACCTTGTCCATTCTTATTATTATTATTTTTTGGTCATTCAAACATTAATTTGTACTTTATTTTTTCTTTCTATAAAGTGTTAGTTAGGCATAAGAGATTTTAATATTTACCTTTCACAATGGACCTTGTTCATATTGCACTTATTAGTAAAATTGATATGAAAAAAGAGAAGGACAAGGGTGCAAGTTTTATAGCAATGACTAATTCTTGATTCCTTATTTGATTAGTTAGGTACCTGTAGTTGCCTCAGTGGCTCCTAAGATTCTTGACATTCTAGTGTTAAGAGATAATCTTCTATTAGCAGGTTAAACTAAATCTACTCCAAAAGAAAGAAGGACTAAAAGGAAATGAGGTATTGATGTTGCCATTGAAAATAATATTGCTGAGGTGATGGTTAAAAATATTATGGTTCATGAGCCAAGTTGTAGTGTTGGTTTTGAAATGCTCCCTATTGAGGTCTCTTTATAGATAAGTTTTTCATAAAGTCTTTAGTTTAAAAATGTAAACTATACCTATTGAATGCAACGATAACTAGTGATAAAGACAAATCATGTTAAGAATAGGGAGTACTAATTAGAATTTGGTGATGACTTAACCTTACGATTTACTACAGTGGAGCTAAGTCAAGTGCTTAGGACAATATTAGAAACTATCCCTTCTGTAAAAAAAAATAGTGGATCTTTTCTAAAAAGTTATTTAAAAGCCATTAAATGTTTACTTGGCAATCGCTCAATAGGATCGAGATAATAAAACATTAGAGTTATTAAATACTAACAAGAAGGAAATAAATTTAAATGAAATCTTGAAGGTAGAGCAGAGGAAGTGCTTAACTTTGGAAAATGAGAAGAAATAATTTGAAGATCTTTTGGCAACTTTCTAGAAGAAGGAATAGGAAAAGGAGAATGATTAATAAAAAAGGATGAAAAGATACATAATTTGAAAACTTAAGCTTATGATCTAGACTCTAAGTTGTTGAATGCTCAGGCTTAATGTTTGGCCTCTCTTTTGAGTGGATTTCGATGATGCTATTGACCATGTTAAGCATTTCAAATTTTCACTCTTGCTCGACCTCTCTAAGTTGAACTAAGATCTTTCATTATATGATTTGCTTTAAAAGAAGTGTAATAACCTTTAATTTTGTAATTATTATCTAGTTCTTTGACTTTTGTTGATGTCTCCTTGAACATAATCATTACTTAAAATTTCATTTAGTATGAGCTTTGCTTTTATAGCTTGTTATATTTATGTTTTGCTTTCATTATTTGCTTCTAAAGGGTCATGGAATATTTTATTTGTTTTATATTTATATTTTTAAGATTTATCCTAAAGGCTCTGTGGGTATAGAGTTTGCTTAGGCTTATAAGGATGTAAGACTTACCTAGTCTTCTGGGGGTGCGTTGAAGGTGTAAAACTTGCTAGGGTTTCTAAAGTGCTAAAGGTGTAGGACTTACTTGGACTTTTAAGGTGCTGAGGCTGCAGAACTTGGTTTAGGTTTTCAAGATGCTGATGGTGTAAGACTCACTCAAGCTTTTAAGGTACCGAGGATGCAAGACCCATTTGAGCTTTTAAGATGCTAAGGGTGTAGGACTTGCTTGGGCTTTTAAGGATATAATAACTCATTTAGGGGCTAAGTTTTATTCAATCTTATCAAATTTTCAAATATTTAAAAAAATTATCTAAGATAGGTGGTATTCCAAGCACAGGGAATTCATTTTCCTTTAATAGTTTCTAATTGATGAGCCTTATTTTTTATTTTTTGTTTAATTTAAAATGGCCCTTCTTAATTGGGGACTAGTTTCTTTCATTGGGTCTTTTACATAGTTTATTTACCAATTTGAGTACTAGCGATCCTTATACATAATTACACTTTTTAACTTTTTTGTTAAAGTAGTTAACTATTTTTCTTTTGTATTACTTAGCTTTGATTTGAGCCATCTCTTGAACTTTAGGCAGTAGGTCCAAATCTTGACTTTGTTATGTTTTATTAATTAACTTATCATATTTTTCTCAATATTTGATAGGCTCCTTTAGTTCTATTATAACATTACTTTTAAGTTGTAGGTTAGTTTAAAAAGCGATTCCCCTATTGATGATTAAGAAATTACCTAGTAAGACTAGAGGACACTCGAGAGTTCTTCCACCCACCTCCTTTTAGCTTTTTCTAATCTTCTTTTAAGCCTTTCTAAGATAATTTTGTTTGCTAGCTTAATTTGGCCATTTGATTGAGGGTGTTGTCCTAGAGTGAATCTTTGTTTGATCCCCCAAGTTGTTTAACAAACCACAATGTTCTAGATATTATCAGGTTAGATGCATTTATTATAGGTTATAATATGTTTTTACCCTTAGCAAAAGCTTGTGAAACTATTCGCTGTGAATTGGATTCCATGTTCGATGTTAATATCTTTGGTAACCCAAACTTGTAGATAATGCATTAAGATCCACTTATAAAAGATATGCCAATTTGATTGTGTTTTATTGTTTTACCTACAAATGATGGGCTTCCATATGAATTTTTATGTGACCTTTGCCATTATTGAAGCCAAAGGTTCTTTTTTCATCCAAGGCCAATAATATCCCAAGCAAATGGCTTTTAAGGCCACTTGGTGACTTTCATATATTCTCTTATGTAGTTTTCTTAAAACATATTTGAATCCATTTGGTTGGAGGCACTTGAGCATAAGTTAGCACTATGTTTGTATAGACATCCATTGTTTGTATAAAAGTGTGATGCTTATCTTTGAATTCTATGAGCTTCATTTTTTGCTTCTAGTAACTTGCCTTTTTTCATATAGTCCATGATAAGGGTGATCCATGAACTTGTTTAATTAACTTGTAACATTGTCTTTTCTTTGATATTGGGTGTTTCTATTGACTGTTGTATCACTATTTTGTTATTTATTGCTACTTTGGCACTAACTAATTTTACCAAGGCATCTATTCTTTCATATTTCAAATAAGTATCTTGAGTAACTTGTATTTGAATTCTACTAACTAGTTTCTTATTTTTTCTATATATTTGATCAAATTTGGTTCTTTCACTTTATGCTTTCCCTGAAGTTAAGAGATTGCTAGATTGGAATCACTAGGAATGTGGATTGCTTTAGCCCCGACCTCTTTAGCTAACCTTAGACCAACTATGATTATCTCATACTTAGATTGATTATTAGTAGCTTTGAATTCAATTTTTATTTAATACTCTAATATTATACCTTTTTTATTTTCCAAGATTACTCTTAGTCTGCTCTCGTATTTTTATGATGAACCATTAACATATATGACCCATTCTTAGGATGGCTCTTCCTCTTCTCCTTTTTCCAATTTTACAATGAAATTTATCAATAATTATAACTTAATTACCTTCCTTGCTTTGTAGATAAATCTATATTTGGAGAGCTTTATTGACCATGCTACTAGTCGATTGGTTAAATCAAATTTGTGTAGGACTAAAAGGATGGGTATGTCTAATTGATAATTGTTTGGTGGCTTTGGAAGTAAGGTTTTAGCTTTTTGGATGTCATAGTAAGGCATATGCAAGCTTTTCAATTTTTTGGTAGTGAGTTTCTACTCTATGAAGGGTTTTACTAATTAAGTAGACTAGCTATTAAATCTATTCTTGTTTTTTAACTAGGATTGAGCTAATAGCTAACTCTGATGTGTCCAAATATAAAAGCAATACAACCCTAGGATCTAGTTAACATAGTATTAGTGGTGAAGCTAGATATTCTTTCAATTTTATAAGTGTTTTTCTCACATTTACCATTCATTCAAATTTTCTTGCGCTTTTAAGTAAATTGCAAAAGTACAAACATTTATTCGTTAATTTGGATAGAAATCTTGATAATGTTATTAATATGCCATTAAGTGCTTGAACCTCCTTAACATTTGAAGGGCTCTTTATTTGAGTGATCACTTGGTACTTTGTAAGGTTTGCTTCAATTCCTTATTCTGTGAGCATGAATTTTACACATTTTTTAGCTTCGATGCTAAATGCTTACTTCTTAGGAGTAAAGTGCATTTGTTATTTTTTCAACATATGAAATGCTTCGATTATGTCCTTCTAATGCTACTCTTTTGTTTCCAATTTTATGATCATATTGTCTACGTTTACTTTAATATTTCTTTCAATTTGATCTGTAAAAATTTTACTTATCATACATTAGTATGATGCACTAACATTCTTTAAGTTGAACAACATGACTTTATGGCAAAATATGTCTTTATCAATTATGAATGCCATTTTGTCCTCATTATTAGGATGCATTTTTATCTAGTTATATCCTGAAAAGGCATCGCTGAAGGTTAGAATTTTGAAGCCCAATGAGTTATCAGTAGGTCGATCAATGTTTGGTAAAGGGTAGATGTCTTTCAAGCAAGCTTTATTTAAATTTTTATAATCCACATACATTCTTAGGTAGTGTGGGGAACTTCTCATATAAATCTAGCTTTTCATAATTTTTTCATTTTATTTTATTTTTTATCACACCTTGCCTTTCTTCCCCCATTTTTTGATTTCTTTGTTGAACATGTTTGATGCTAAGGTGTAATATCCTTAGTTTAAATATAAAATATGAATTTCAAGACTTGTAGATAAATATTTATTTGGTTAATATTTAATTTTAAAGGTATTGGAATATTAAAATAATATCAATGAAAATATTTGAAAAGAATTTATTTTTATATTTTTCTAAGGAATTTCTCACTCATTGGAAGTAATTTTATTAATCATGGGTGCAAGAATTTATGAAATAATTTTTTCATATTTGATAAATTATTTTTGAAAATTATAAAAATTTGAAATAATTATTTGAGAAAATTTTTTAATTTATTAGGCCATTATGAATATATATATATATATATATATATATATATATATATATATATATATATATATATATATATATATATATAAGTATACTGGTGAAGAATTGAAAATAATTAAGTTAAGAAATTAAATAAAATCATTTTTATAAAAGTAGGATTTGTGAACTAAATGAATGGTTATAATCTAATTTTTTAGGATTGGTAAGCAAAATGTATGGATGGGATTAAATGAGCTCACGATACCACAATACATGGAATCGAATTTCGAAGCTTATTTTTTTTAAAAGAGAAACCGAGTCCCCTTCTTTTAATTATGTCAGCTCTTTTCTTTATTAGATAAAAAGAAATATGACTTTCTCTTTTACACATGCCATCATCACCCTTTCTCATTTTTTTAGACTTTTTTCTCTTTCCCCACTAAAGATACAAATGAGTTGAGCTACTTGTGAGCAGTTCGAGATTAATTCGTAAAAAGTTTGATTCGAACTCGAATTTTAATGAGTCAAGCCTAAATGAGCTCAGCTCGTTTAGCTCATTTATTAAACAAGCTGAGCTTGAACTTTTTATTGCTCAACTCAAATTGTTCGCGAGTCTAAATGAGCTTAGTGTAAATACTTTTATTTTTTATATTACATATAATGTAAATATAAAAAACTCATTAAATTCTTTAGGCCCATTTAGACTCGTATAAGCTTATTTAGGATTATTTAAACTTAAATATAAAATATATTTTTATTTTTTATATTATAAATAATATAAATATAAAAAATTTACTAAATTCTTTTAGGTCCATTTAGGCTTGTATAAGCTTGTTTAGGATCATTTGAACTCAAATAAAATTTAAGCTTGAGTTTAAGCTCAAATATTTAGGTTCGATTAGAAATTTAGAGTAAGGAATCTAAAACTTGTTTAAACTCAAATAAGTTTAATTAAGCTTGTGTTCAATTTAAGTTTGAACTTAAGCTCTACTTTTTCAAACTTGATGAGTTCAAGTTTGAGCTCGAGCTCGTTTAATATTATCGAGTTAGAGCTTGAGCATACAGATGTTCGGCTTAGCTCAACTCATTTGCACCCCTACTTCCTACTTTCTTTGCTTGGCACTCTCTCTTTTCCCCTCCTCCTTTGCACCATTTTTTTATATGGGAGCTATTGTTCACTATTGAGCATTCGTCAGCACGACAGTTGATCTTTTCCATCTCACTATTAGTTTCTTCTATATTTGCTGGTGAACAGAAGTGTTATGTGGAGTGGTTATGTTCTAGTTTGCATGCCCCAACATGGGTTGATAGCATGCCCTGTGGACTATTCCAATGAGTTACTTGCAAGCTTCCTAAGACTTTAAGCGTGTGTTTCTCTTCTCAGGTTGTTGGCTACTAGCTGCTGTCAAGAAAAGGAGTCGTTAGGTTGCAGTTATGAAGTGCTGCTAATTTGCTTTTTTTGGCCGATGTTCCAATTACTTCCTAATGCTAGCAGAGCTTCGATTAAGCCTAGTGGAGGTAGGTGAACCTTTTTATATCATAAAATTTTATATTTAGGATGATTTTATGCCTAATCCTAAGAAAATTTGCTATTATATATTTTGAAAAAAAAGATGATAATTTTGAAAAATGAAATTTTATGCTACAGAATATTAGGAAAGCATGAATCTGATCATTCTATATCCTCAGCTTTACCTACATTGGGTATTTGTATCTATTTTAGTAAAACTCATTTATATAATACATATAATCATATATATATATATATATATATATATATATATATATATATATATATATATAATATTATCTCTTATGTTGTAAAATAATAAAATAAAATAATTAAAGTGAAAATGGAATATATTATACTATTATTATGGTAAATTCATGCTTGGTTCCATGAAAGCCTTTTTTTATTTATAATCGAGGCACTTGACAATAGACTAGAAAAATTATGATTTCTAAGCTATAAGAACTATTTTAAAATGTTATATGAAAATATTTTTATTGGTACTTATTTATTTCAGAAAAATTCACTTTAAAGACATTTTTGAGATATAAAAAGATATGTGAGGAAAAATATGATTTTATCTTGTAGAACTATAAACTAGGATAATTATAGCATTCTTATAGCATACTTGAGTACTACAAATGTTTGATGCTTGGTTTACTAAATCTTGCTTCATTATCCTGCCTGAATAATTGATATAACATGAGTGTAATAATGACCTAAGACTCTAGAACATTGGGGCCGGTACACTTAGGATATATTTATGTTATAAAAAGGCTAGTATTTTGGTGTTTTGATTTCATAAATCCATATTAGAGAGTAAAATAAGCTGATAAATTACAATATCAAAATGTTATGAATTGGATAAGAAATCATGATATTTGGAAATATCATAAATTATACCTCATGCTTATAATTTATTTTTGTAATTTCTAAATAGGAAAAAGGAGACTACTTCGAGTTATTATGAGAAATAAGTACCATCAAGTGAGTATATATCTCACCACTAGTTTTTATTCTAATAAAAGATAACTTAATATTATGAATTGCATTCTTTTCTTAATAATATAGATTTCTTATTCATGCATAAATTTGTCCTATGGAATAAGAGTAGTTAGCTATTTGAGTAAGCATTAATTAATCAGAGTGCACAGTGAAAGTATGATAGATTCAATATTAGTTACTGATTGTGATTGTGATAGAATTATAATAATCTATATTATGATTAAGTTATATCATTATGGGCATGCTAGCAAACATAATATGATCTATATTAGTATATGAAAGAATGATGCGCTCATGTAAAAGAATATGTTATCGTATGGATATTTAGTGATATTTATTTTGAATGCCTTGTATCGATGAATAGTTATTTACGTGACTTATAATGAATCTATTATGTTGTGAATGATACCATGCATGGCACTGAGGTTGGAAATGTGACAAGGCTAATAATGTGAAAGCCAGACAATAAATTCCCAGCAAACAGTTATAAAGTAAGAGCCGGGTGGAAAATTCCCAACAAACTATATGAGAATGATATACAAATGATCAAGAAATCAAAAGATGGATACATGCATAGTTACTTTAAAAAATTATGTGATGTGATATAATGTTAGAGCTTTACTTATGATTAAATACTATTGTTTGTCATCCTTGCAAAGATGTATTGTGACTTTGATGATTTGTTTATGTTTAAGCCCTAATGGCTATTTGCGAGTGTGATGCCTATCCAAAATAGGTAGTATATGGTATTGAGATCTAAAGGAAACTTGAGACTCCTATGATTGTGTTACGAGAAAAAAAGTTCAAGTCATGTGTAGGTGAACTCCCATTTTAGGACATGATTTCATATATTTTAGAGAACTCAAGAAATGAGTTTGTTAATATTTTCTAACTTAATATATGATTAACCTACAATTTTTACTTATAAAGTTAATCACCTACAGAATAGTGATTAATATATGCTCATTAAGTTCTTGTAACTTATTTTGTTGTATCTTCAATGTTTTCATGTTAAAATAAGTGCCATCAAACTTTATTGTATCCATGGAAGATCAAGACCGCATTATGAAAAAAATTTGATAGTTAGGGATCATTTTGAGTTAGGATTAAAAATGATTTGATGATTGTGATATTGATTTCTATCGTATCTAGAAAATAATACAAGTTTCAAATTATAGGGCATGTGGCCCTTGGGAAATTTTCAAAAATAGGGGAGACTATATCCATTTTTCTATAAAATTTAACAAGAAATTTTCAAGTCCCCCCTAGATTTAGAAACTTCTACTAGATAAAAAAAGTAAAAAAAATTATTGAGGCTTATGGAAATTAATAATGGGATTCACACAATTCATGATCAAGAAGTGGGTTGTGACATAAGGTCTATAGATAGTTTATGGCATTCTACAAATGGGTGGATCCTTAGCATGTTGATTAGGGACCTTGCAGACACTATGCTATTTTATTTTAGTAATTGTATCAATATGTGTTTATCTTAAATTTCTAACTTAGTGCCTATTTTTACTATTCACTCGTTATCATTATCAAATAGTTTAACTTCTTCAAGTTTGGCTTTAAGTTCCAATCATAATGAATTATTCAATTGGACATCAAGTAAAGTAGAGTTAATTAATTAGCAATCCTTTGATAAATTAGCAAAATTGGTTATTGCAAGCTTAACCTTTTTTTCTTCTAGATTAATCATATAATAATATGCTATTTTTTATTGTCTCAAACTTGATGATACCATTGGAGGTGTTAAATTTCACTAAGATGTGAGGTGTGGATATGATCTCATTTGCTAAGTCTAAGGATAGTTAACCTAGTATTATGTTATAAACATTATTTAATGCTAAAAGTACCAGGAAGTTTATATTAATGTCTTTCAATTTGGAATCTGAACCTAAAGTGATAATGTCCTTGGCTCAATTTGACATTAATGTCCTTGTTTCTGGGTGTTGGGAATTCGGATTATCACATGCAGCGAAATTTTAAAATTTTGATCCGAATTCTACCTAGGATCCATGCAAAAAGCATAAGTCAATGATTAGGGTTTTATCTATTGGGCACTCGTATTTCTACTGATCAAAACTTAAGAGCAGATGAATCAAACGCTGGCCGGAAGGTACAGCGTCTCTATGGTATCCACACGGAGTGAACAACGACCTCTCACCCTCCACGCATCTGCTAGGATGCGTTTTTCTCTCTAAGAATTAGGATTGGATGTTTTCTAAGTGATTTAGGGTTTATATGGAAGCTTAAAACGTATCATTAAAGTGCTGCCCTCAAGTCCTCTTTTATAGAATTTAGGCAAGCCATAATCCTAGTCCAACTAGGATAATGCTTCCAAAATCCTAATCACACTTAACAACTCATCTTATCCTTATCCTAGAGATAATGGGGAGAGATAGGACTTATCTATTAATTATCTAATATTAGATAATAATATTATCTCATAATATAAATATCTTAATTATTAGATAATTGCATATAGTTATCAAATATCAGAATAATATTATCTCATAATATATTTATCTAATATCTGATAAGATAATTATTTGATATTTCTTTAATATCAAATAATATCACATAATATATATAGATAACGTGAATTATTATTCTTAATAATATATATATGCACGAAAAATAAATTCAATTAATTGGATATTAATATAATTAAAGTCCAATTAATTATTGTCTTATTCCTACTCCTTTTGTGTAACCTTGTAGGTTCTTATTACGTTGACAATGACTCATTTATTGAGTCATAGACAATAAGCGGTATCTAGCAATACATCACTGCCACTCAAGTAGTAAGAATGTCTGTGATTCGACATCCACCTAACATATGATCAACGTTTTGCATCATAACCCTTTTGTAATAATATCCAAATTGAACTGGAGGCATGGAATGTGTTATCCTCATCAATGTTCAATTTATATTTCTTGATACTGAGTAGACTTAAAATAAATAATTAATATCACATATTAATTCAACTGAGTATGGCCATGCATTTCTAAGTCTCACTCAATCAAGGGGCCCAAGGATATTTCTCTTTTATACAAGAGTAACAAAATCCCATTTACATCACTCACTTCCCTCTGCACGATTTATGACACACCCAATCAATGCCCTACTTGTCATCCTGATTAAAGGTGACATAGGACAATATTAAAGTGAGTAATTCCTCATGTAGGAAACCGTAGTGACTTCAGGTCAAAGGTTTATGTGTATTTATGATCATATGAGAATAATTTATGACACGTTTATCTATGCAATATTCTCATAGTGGGTCAGTCCAGTACATTGTTCACTAGCAATGTACTCATGTATTGACTTGATATCACATATCCATGATTCGTAATCATTAGTCACTATACATGCTAGTCTTGATGTATTATTACTATCCTTTTCGTAATAATACTTGACTAGGGGCATTTTAGGAATAGCAAAGCTATTCCAAGGATAATTATTATATTAAGTTATAAATTGCGCATAATAATAATAAAAATAAAATATAATAATTAAATTGCCTAAAACAAAAATATAATACATTGTGTATAACTTCAATCATCTTATATGATTGGTTCTAGGACACACACCAACACTGGGAACTTTATCAATTCCACCGCCTTAATGTTATGTATGATTTTGTTTAATGGGTTTGATAATGATTTATATTTATTATATTTATTCATGGTGTTCTATGATCCCTTTCTCTTTGTTTATTATTTTGATTAGTATGTACTTGTACTCTTCCATGTTATTATTTATTTAAATCTTGCTCCTTTATGTTAGTAAAATTTTTTTGCTCTTGTTAATGGTTCTTTTAGGATTGTAGTTGGTTTCTTAGGCAAGGACAAAGCGAAATGTCCTTACTTTAATCATCCTATTACTTATTGGATGGCTCCACTTTTATTAAGATATTTGATCTTTAAAGCTTAGGAGTTGAACTGAGCTAAATATTCTTACAAGGTTTCTTATTGCCCTTGTTGAAAATTCACGAGAGCTATTATAGTTTTTGTGGGTGGTTTCCTGGTTGCAAAATGGGTTCGAAAAGCCTTAGATACCTATTTGAAATTTGTAATAGATTGACTAGGAAGGGATATGAACCATTGAAGGCTTACCTTCCTTAGTGTTATTTAGAATATGCGACATATGATGGTGATAGGGGCACTTAAAAGGAGCATGGATGTGTGGAAGGCCTTTGGATGTTCCAAAGATTTGTAGTATCATCATATGCTTTTAAGTGTGTAAGAAATTTAAAGTGGTAAGGAAATGGCATGGTCATTATTTTAGTAGTGAAGGGATGGTTGCCTCTTTCTAGGGGTATTATATTATAAGATCATTTATTTTAGGAATTATTTTGATTGATGGATGGAAAGAATGGGTCATATTCTTCATGTCTTGAATATTGTTCCCCTGATGTTTTGATGTATTGATTGTTAAGATTTGATCAGGTAAAGGGGAATGATATTGATGATAGTAATGCTGGTAGAGATATTGATGTTATGGGTGATGACAATGTTAATTTTATTGCTTATGTAGGGTGGATGTTTGTTATTAAGGGTAGATGCATTTCAAGTGGGTGTTGTGGTACGAAAATTATAAGATTGGTTGGTAGAGATGGCATACTGAATGACATTTATAAAGGTATTGATAGTGGTAGTGGTGGAGGAGGTTGTATGGGTAATATTAGCTTTAAAGCAACCAAAGAGGTGGATTGTAAACAAAAGATCAATGGTGTATAGGCTTGGTTACATTGGTCTAGTTGTCATAGTGCTACTATTTTAATTTTTAAGTAGGAAACTTGATCTATAAGAACATCATACTCAATTTCAATGATGCAACAACATTCTTGTTCAACCAAGAATGTAACTCGATCATCAATTATTGGTTCTGGTCTTATCTGTTATTGATGGTGATGGTGGCGGTGGTGGAAGAGGTAGTAAGGGTAATATTGGCTCTAAAATGACCAAACAAGTGGATTGTAAATCAAAGATTAGTGTTGTATTGGCTTAGTTACATTGGTGTGGTTGTCATAGTGCTTCTATTTCAGTTTTTAAGTGATAAACTTGATCTATAAAAACATCACACTTGATTTCTACAATGTAGCAATGTTCCTATTCAACTAGGAATGTAACTTGATCATCAATCATCAGTTCTGGTCTTCACATTTATGATCATAATGGTGGGATCTATTTAATGTTACTTCAATATGAGAGTGTGAAGAGGTAAAGTGTACACTTTGATACGTGGTGGCTAGAAAAACCTATGAATGGTGCCAAATGATGTCTCCAAAAATGTCCAGCTGCTTTCTAGTGGTTTGAATTGGCTTTTAGACATGCACAAAGAACCAAGGTTAGAGGTACATAATGAAGAGTTGCTGAGCACGCTTTGATGCTTAAATCTATCTTTAGATAGTTTTATAGAGAAATTTCAATGTCTCCAAGTTATGGTTACGTACTTAAGCTTTATAGGATTTAAAAGAGGCATTAGAGGAAAGGCTAATTCTTTATCCTCGTTAGTTAAGTTATTAATCACATTAAATGGTAGAGGTTTTGGCTAGAAATCAAATAATAAGATTAATATCCTTGTCCTAAGCTTGACTAAGATTAAGGCAAGATAGGCTCCATTTTGTCACAAGCCTACCTTCTTTGCTTTAGATTGACTAGGTTATGTTTAGTTGAACATTTTGGTGTTTATCATAACCATAAATATAAGTATCCTGTCATTCCTTTATCGGTATATATATAAATGATATTTTTCTATAAAAAATATTTTTTGACAAAATAAATGGAACTTTGAAATTAATTAGATTTCCAATAGCTGCTCATCATTTAGGTGACTTTGGTGATTTTTGAACATTATTAAGAAGGTAGAAGGCATATAGATGATTGTGTTTGCAATAAATCCTTAAGATTTGGAAGCAAGGAAAATAGTTAGGGTTGATTCACTCCATTTCTATAATTTAAGTATTAAAATTTTTCCTTTAAAACTTTAGGGGTTTATTGCACTTTGACTAAAGTTAAGGGGGTTATATATATTTTAACCTAATTATTAATATTTAACAACATTCAACTATGGTAAATTTATTTAATATTAGTCAATGGATTAGTATGCATGGAGTCATGAGTTTAATATAGTTAAATTTTACATTAAATTAGGTTTTCTTATTAGAAAAACTAGTGGTTATAGGTGGTGAATTTTTTTAATGAATTCTTACATGAATAGTATTTAAAGTTTAAATTTAATCCACACTATCAGATAAGATGTTTTTATATTGATAGTGAATAAGAACAAGACACCTCATTAAAAAGTATAAATAATTAAGATTTTTTAATGATAATAAAAGAATTTTGACAATTTTTAATTGATATAACAATATATAAATGTGTGATAGTGTAAAGCTAATTTGCATTAACAATTAATTGAATTTAAATCCTAACATTTATTTAATGTTGTATAATTGCAGTAGCAAACATATATATAATTACATTTGGTCACTTTATAATTTATTTAATTAACATTTTTTATGGAACAATAAGTGAGGGAATTACTTTAAAAATTAGAGCATTAATGAATTTTTTTCCTTTAGTCCCTAATATTAAAATCTCCAATCATTGATAGATCAGGTTCATTTGGATCAGTATAATTTTAACTTAGTCGATGCCTTATTATATAATTGTTATTTGATAATTTTATAAAAACTTATTTAATACCTATATAGCAATTTCAATAAATTTTCTTTTAATACCTATTTGATAATTCTTTTCAATTATAATTGGGTCAGTATACTTTCAATTATAATTGACTAGCTTGGTAGCAATTATTCAGAAGACCTTTTAGTGAAAATTTATAATTTTGTAAGTTACAATACTTGAACCATTTTGGTAGTAATAAACTAAGGTATGCAAGCCATTGTATGCCATAGGGTAATTTCACACGTGTATCATCTTTGAATATTTTGTAATTAAATATTTTATTTTTTTCAAAAAAAATGGATAGAGTTTAATCTTAGAATTTTTTTTATTACAAACACTTGATAGATTGGTATGGTTGGTAGTTGGTATACACTTCTAATATATTGAACCTTTGATGAACGAGTTTAGCAAGGATTCTCACTTGAATAGATCTCTTAGTCATTCTATGATTGAAATCTCTCCCTTTCTACAAATTCACGAAATTAAAAACTCTTTGAAATTTTTGATATTTTGTCCTATTGGTTGCAATTCATAAAAAAAAATAGAAAAGATCACACCTTTTTATCAATTGATTCTTAAACATTATAGCTAAAGCAACTTGGTTATTTATGCTTGAAATCATGCTTTTATTAATTTTTACGTAAGTTTTGATATGAATTTCTTAAAGTAAATAGAGCATTAAACCCAATAATGCATTGATTGGAATATTTACAACAAAAAGAAATTATATATAATGAATTGTTGAGAGTAAATAGTTCACTCAATTATTAATTTTGCGTGTTCAAAATGTATAAGATATATAAATAGTTTTGCACTAACATCTTTAGAATATACCATGAAGAAATTTAATTTTTTGTAATAGTCGCTAATTTAAAACTACATAAATGCAAAAAGATGATGATGTAAGAAGATGATGCATTAAAAAAGAAAAAAGCCCACATTTTTGAGTGAGCATAATGAAATATACTTTCTTGAGTGCAGATGAAAACATGGAATAAGGGAGATTGAAATTATTTGAAAATTGTCAAGGGATTATATTGCAAAATAGATATTAGGGTTCGTTTGGTATGCACTTTTTTTAGAATTGATTTCATTGTATTTTAATAGAAATAATTTCAATTCATTTATAAATGAATTTTATTATTTGTCAATTTTATTAAAAATAATAATGTAAATAAATTATTTTATTTCTAGTATATTAAAAAATGCATAGAAATTAATTAAATAGTATATTTTGATGATATCATGATAAATACAATATTAGAGAAAAGATAAATTATTTATATAATATATTTTTTAAGTCAAATAAAATGAATTATAGTAAAATCTTTACAAAATTAGATGAATTTATAATAGTAAAAATGTAATTAAAATAAAAAATACAAATAAAATAAAATAAAATCTCTTTTTATTTAAAGATAAACACCATATTAAAGTAAAATTGGTAATAGGGGTTTGGTTGGACAAATGTTAACATCTTATTAGTTGAAAAATTCGGGATGAGTTGCCCTAATAATAGAATTAAGATATTGTAGTCCTGCCCCTGGGGGACAGGAAGAATTGGAATGTATGAAACAGAAGGGGAAAGCTCTAGTAAAGAAAGACAATGAAAAAACTTGTACAAGCATAATGTATTAAATTAAGACAAATTAAGTTAAGAAAAATATATAAAATAAGTAGAATAGATATGTATAGATTGTAGATCTCAGATCATCAGAATTAAAATATATTTAATACGTTTTAAATAACTAATATAATAAAAATAAATAAATAGAATATTTAATTTTATATTTATAAAGATAGTGATTATTATATTCTCAAATTTCATGACTGTTACTATTAATTCTTGATTTTTACCTTTGTTATAATTATTTATCTATTGATGGACTTATAATATTAAAATAATTAAAAATAGTCAAGTTAATTATTAAATCTCATTTTAGAAATATTAAATATATACTTATTTTTTAGTTATATTATTTTTTACCATTTATTTTTGTGTTACAAATGAAGAGAGAGATAAATAATTATAATAAAAAAAAATAAAGGACTAATAATATTAGTTATAAAAATTGAGGATGTAATAGTCATCATTTTTATAATTAAAAAATTAATTATTATATTTACTTAAAATTTTAAAAAGCAATTATTTTAAACTCCAATATTATTTAATAAAAAATAATATAAAAAAAATTTCATTTGACATTTTAGGCGTCAAATGGCACGTGATGTGGTCTTAAGAATTATATTTTTCATTATATTTGAGTTTTAAACTCAGGATTTTGGATGTGTTCAATGAATTACCAGTGATGCCATTATATATATACACACACATCATGAAGTAAAATAAATGATTATTTGATAGTTAAAATTATAATACTTCAATAATTTAAAATAACTATAATAATTTAATTATTATTTAAAATATATGTTATCATTATTAAAATTGTAGTTTATTCAAGATATATAAAAAATTGATATAATAAAAAAGTACTTTAATTATTATCAATATTTTGTAATGTAATTAAATAAAAATATAACATCGTTTAAATCCAATTTAAAGTTTTGATTGACAAAATGATGAGAGAAGAAAATCATGAAATTCAAGTAAAAAATATAAAAGAACTAAAAAATTTTGTGGCTAAATATCTATATTTTTTTATTAAGTTCAAATGAATAAAATATCACAACTTAATTAATTTAAGTGTAATTTTATCCATTTAAATTTAATTAATGCACACTCTTATTATGAAATATGAAGAAATATCTCGTATGATTTAATTTGAATTTCGGAGTCATTGATTAAAAAAGGGGATAAATTTAAGGTGAAGTGTAGCATCCTTTTTTTTGTTTTAGTTGAGTAACTTTGTTTTAGTGGGAAGTATTTTAAAAATTATTTAATTTATTAGTATATGTATTTAATAATTAATGGTTTAATATATCATAGTGAATCTCTCTTTCATGGAAGAGAGGTTAGTTGGAATTTTTATCCTTTAATTTTTACTGATTTATTGGACAATTAAATTGATATGTAAATTAAATTCAATATATTACCACGTTCAAATGGAAATAAAATAATTAATAATAAATTTTATACTATGCCTATTATATTATATTTATTATTTTCATTATAATAATTATATTTCATAAATTAATGTTAGGTAAAAATAGGGCTAAATTTAACCTAGGCTAGGAATCAATCAAAGTATTTTTGGAAATATACCATCACTCAATATTAGTTTGCAAAGTGTCATGTCCAACAACTTACCTTCAAGTTACAAGCCATTATATCCTGCACATGGATTGTTCATTATTCTCCACCACTTGATTGCTATGAAACCAACAAAACAAGGTGTGGTACCCTAGTTCTGTAAAGGGGTATTGTAGTTTGACACTTCTTCTAAATGGTTATGTAATTTTTAATAGATTTAAATTTAATTTTTTATTAGTATAATTTAACTTTACACTATCATTCATTCATATGTTATTATATCAATTAAAAATTATCAAAACTCTTTTATTATTGTTAAAAATTCTTAACTATTAAACTTTTTTTATGACATCTTTTCTTCTTTTTTATTAATAGCATAAAATATTTTATATTAATAATAAATCAAATTTAATTTTAACAAATCTTCGTAAGATAAGAGACCTATTTGTTATAGTGTAAATGGAGAGCTCCTATGAACATTAGGCCCTGGGGTGTGTAAGGGTGTTTCTATTTATAGGCATTGGTATGATGTTAGTAAATGTATCCTTAGGATTATTATGAGATCCAAAGTAACCATGCTCTTGATGTGACTTCAGATCAATAGGAGGACACCATATGTTTAGTTAGTTAAATCATTTGGAAAGGAACACCTTTTGGTTTGTGTAGCTAAGCCTTGGTTTGATTCATGCAAATAATTGGGTGCCTTGGTCTATGCTAAAGGGCAATGTTTGAGTGAAATGATCATCCATATAGGATTGGGCTATCTAAACGAAGATGGAGAGCCATTCAAACTATTCATGTCATTTGCTCACTTTCACCATCCTTGATGCCACTTTATGAAAACTCGCTCTCCTTATTGTGCTTATCATTCATTATTGCTTTTGTCACTTTATAGTGTTCAAGTATTTTAATTAAATTTGAATTTTCAATCCTAATTTTCTTTTCCATTAATTTGCATTTGCCAGGGATTATATTATTTCTCACTTAAAAGACTTTTCAAAGTGACTGGCTCCACATTTTACACTTTTGCCTTTATTTGCAAATCTCTGATCTTGAAGCTTCCATCTTCCTTGTTTTGCTTGTTCACTAGCATTAGTTTTTTCAACAAGAGTTACTTTTTTTGTTAAAGTTCTGCCTTCTTCCTTTGGTAATGATCTTTATTTTTCTTTTTCAGTATTTCTTGTTTTCATGCTTGGCTATTTTTCTTGCGATTATTCCTTTTTTCTAAATTTGCATTTAGGTTTGTTGTTACTTTGTGATTTTCTATCAAAATTTTTGTTTAAAGTTCTTATCTTTGTGCTTGGTAATATTTTTGTTAATTGTTGTGTGCTTTATTTTTTTGTTGTTATTAAACCCTTATATGTGCTTATCCTTTGATTCCTTTTTTTCCTTCCATTTTTCATTTTCAATCAAACTACCCACATGTCTTTATTACTATTCTTTTTGACAACTTTACTTATTTTTGTAGGTGTGCTAGTTTTTTATGTTTGGTGCTCGTCTTTTTGTTATTTACCTATTGGACACAAATTTAGAGAGTACAACTTTTTCATCTTCTAACTTGGATGAATTTTTATCTCACTTCATACATTTCTTTTTCCTATTACAATGCTTATGGCTAATTCATTGAGGATTTCGAACAATGTAGATTGAGCTAAGATCAATCATGATAATTCTTTTAATATTTGGATTAGTCAGGAGCTGTGGACTTACAAAGCTTCACTAAAATGGAAAAATCAATGGTTTTGGATTTTTTTTGTGATTCCTACTTTCTTAAGGAATTTGATCACTAGAAAATATGCTTCATCCCTTGCTAAGATGACAAATGAGTGTGCACTTACAATTCCATATCCTTTTTAATGTACTATTGAGGGGTTTTCATAACAAAATTAAGGTTAGTACTAGTCTTCTCCCCTTTTCAACAAGAAGTCTTGTTAGGCTTAAACCAATGTTTAATTCAATTGGCACTTAACAAATGGGTGTTTCTTATTTATAATGAGATTATTGTATCGAAGCAAGGGTATATCCTATCTTTGGGGAACTTTTTATTCTTTTTTGTCTAGATAGGTGGATGGATGCATTTTTCTTAGCAGCATGATCAAATGATTTTAATAGAATTGAAGACTAATGTAAAACACCAAAAAGATTCCTTCTTTAAGGTCTATGTGTCTGAGAACGTTCATCCTTTTAGTTTGACAATGATGAAGGTTTATTACACCCTTGAGTACTGATTAACCTTTTATAGGTTTATGATGAAAAGAAATTGTTAATGATCTAATCATCTAAAAATGCTATTGATTCATGAAACATTTTTTAGTTTTTATGAAGGTTGAAATACACATAAACCCCATCACCATACTTGATATGCAAAAAAACCTTGGTGTTTAAGAAGGTGTAATTAAGTACTAAAGCTTTATGCTACGTGTGGAAAATTGCTCTGTCATATCTTGATTTAAAATTTCAAATTTTATAAATTTTGATGCACGTAGATAATTATTTATTATCAGGCTAACATTTGGTTTTGAATTTATTTTCCAAATTAAAGATCATGAGATATTGAAAATGATATTTATGATAATATTTGAAATATATTTATCTTTATATATATGTGGCCATTATTGATTTAAGATTGGATTAAAATAATTTTCACAAGGAATTTTTTTTATAAATTGAGAATAATTTTAGTATTTAGGGGAGTAAGAATTTATGAAATAACTCATTTGTATTTGATAAATTATTTTTGGGTTTAATAGAAGTTGAGATAATTATTTTGAGAATTTTAAATTTATTAGATCAGTATGAAAGCATATATAAATAGAATGATGGGAGGTTAGAAATAATTGAGTCAAGATTTTACATAAAATCAATTTTATGAAAATGGCTTTTAGTAAAATAAATGGAAGGATGAGATTGATGGAAGCATGGGCTATGATGCATTGTAATGCACCAAATAAAATCCCAAGGCTCCTTTAATATTTCCTTTCTCCTTCCCCTCTTGTATTTGGATAATTAGAGGTGATAATTCATGTAATTCAAATCGATCCATTTATTAATCGTCTTAAAACGGATTATTCACGGGTTACCTGTTTAACTTATTAGATAATTTTAATTAATAAAATATATATTATAAAATTATTTATTAAATTTAATTACTTATTATTTTTTATAAAAATATTTTTAATTATTAATAAAATATTATTTTATTTTTTTTATTATTTTATTAAATTAATAATTTTATATTTTTATTATATATATCTATTTATAATTAAAATATTATTTATTTTTTAAATAAAATTATTAAAAATTTAATATAAATTCTTCAATAAATTACCATATCAATTTCACGTGTCAGAGTTCGAATTGAGTTATCATGTTATATAAGAATTATCACCACAACCCTACCCTTTTTCTTAGTCAACCCTCCCTTTTTTCTAAATTTTAGTGATATTTTCCTTTATCTTTATTTCTTGTTTGCTGGCCCTCTACTTCTGTTAGAAAATACCCTTTGACCGCTTCATTTCTCTCTCCAGCTTTTTCCTCTTTTCCTCTCTCTTCCTGCGGGTACAACACACTCTATCTCCCTATCTTTTTCTGTTTTTCTAAGAGCAGCTTCTCGTCTTCTTTGGCCTTTTTATGCCACTGCCACTTTATTTCTCACTTCTTTCCCTTTCTTCTCTTCTTCTCTACTCACGGCTCCTTCTCCTTCCCTCTTTCTGGTCGTACCATTTCTATGCTTTGGTGCTGCTGCTAGCACGGGAGAGCTATCATGGTGCTCTATTGAACGGTTGCAATCCACGTAATGCATGCTGGGAAGAAGTTGCGAGTGGCAGCATGCAGGGGAGCCGTTGGCGGATGCTGTTTCTGGCAAGTTCTTCTCTTTCTTTGGTTGTTGGTTTCTTTTGCTTTCAGCAGTGCTATTGACTGAGAGTTCCTTTGCTGAAGCTTTAGATTCTGAGCTATTTTTTAGAATGGTAAAGCAGTGAGTATTTGATAATGTACTTAATTTTAGTTAGGCACTTAAGTTTATTTCATAAAACGATAGAGGCAAATATATTCCTGTTAATTTTCTGCTTGAAAATTCATATTGCACCTGTATTATTATGTGATTTTTGCTGTTTTATGGTTGCTCTGAAACAAAATAAAATATATATAATAAAATAAAATATAAATTTTATGTTATGAAATACTTAAATAACATGGTTGAGGATTGTATATCGATTGTACTGGTGTTAGTTGTTTAAGCTAAGATCAAAAGAAATCCATTTTTCGCATATTATGAGAAAAACAATGATATTTCTAGAAAATGAGATTATTTTGTTACGAAGTTCTGAAATTGTATGATTGTAATCTATTTAGATCATAAAATTGTTATATTTACAAAGATTTGATGCTGAATTCAAGATATCTGCTTTGATACGTATTGTGATATATGACAATATTTTTGTTAGTGGTGGTATATTTGAGAAAATTCACAAATACTTATTCAGAAAATAATGTAATCCTTTTGTGAAATTTATGCTACATAGAACTAAATGCTGTAATTAGAATATTTATAGAGCATTATATTTTTATGCTTCAAATGGCTCTAAGAAAGTCTATTTTGCATACGTGTGAAATATATGATGATACTTTTGAAGAATAAAAACTTTATGCTATAAGATGATATATTTTAAATTTCATGAGCTAGCAATATATATATATATATATATATATATATATATATATATATATATATATATATATATATATATATATATATATATATATATATGAAAATTGGAAATTGAGATTGTTAAGATGAAAATGAGAAATGCTTGCCTATTTATAATTTATTGTATGAATTATGAAATAGGAAGATAAAAGAAAGTTGAACTTGAAAGTTTAAAAAATAAGTGAAATTGGTGAAAACAAAAGGATTGGGAATCTTTGAAGTTATGAGTATAGATGCTTTGGAGGTTCTTAAAATGGATAGATAGCTTCATTAGGTGAGTATGTATTTTACCATTAATTTTATTTTAATAAAAGATAATTTACATATAGTAAATTATATTCTTCCTATTGATAATACATATTTCATATTCACACTCATGTCTAGAATTATATATAAACTTAGTTCTTAAGTAATTAACTGTTAAGTGAGTACTAGTTGATTAGAGTGAGCAATAAAAGTATGATAATGTTACTAATGATTGCCAAATATTTACGGTTGAATTATTTGTCACTTGAATGCTAGAAATGATAGTATGAAATGTGATTTGAGAGTTAAGCTCTCATGTATATATTATTTATGCATTTTTCCATGGATGGCATTGAAAATGATAAACTGTGTTAGAGTGGTGGTATTGGGAATTGTGAGTTGTATTAGAATGATATCTTGAAAGTAATATAGAAAATTCTTGGCTAATAATTATGAAGGATATAGAATTGATTTGAGATCCAGATGAAAAATTCCCGATTAACAATTGAAAAGAAAATAAGATGGACTTGAGAGTTAGATGGGAAATTCTCGGTTAATAGTTAAGAAGTATGTAGAATTGACTTTGATAGCATAGAGTAACTATGTTGAGTATGTGACATAAAATGATTGCGTATGTTGGACTTCTACTGATAGTATTTGAGTAGAATGTAGAATTGACTTTGATAGTATTTGAGTATGTGACATAAAATGATTGCTTATGTTGGACTTCTACTGATGATGTGATTATGATAATTTGTGTGCAATTAAGTTATAATGACTATTTGTGAATATGATGTCTACCTGGAATGGGTAGTATATAATATTGAATTCTAGTGATAGTTGAGACTCTCATGTTTCTGATATGAGAAATGGATTTTAAGTCATGTGCATGTGGACTCCCACTTTATATCATAGTCTCACATATTTTAGAGATTTAGGAATTGGGTTTGCTAGTATATGATTAATTTGTAATATTATATATAAAATCAATCACTTATACTCACTGAGTTTTTATAACTCACTCTATTGTATCTTTAATGTTTTTAGGTTATGGTGAGCATATTTGACCTTATTGTATCTACGGAGATCTAAGACCACCTTACAAAAGAATTTTAATAGTTGGATTAGGATCAAAATAGAAATATAGTTTTCATTGATTCAACTATTAATGTGTTAAATCGTTCATATGTATATAAATATGAAATTGTACTGTACCGTGTATATGTGTGATTGTTGTCATATCTAAAAAATAATACAATGTTGTATTATAGGGTGTGTGACTCTCAGGAAGTGTCTAAAAATGGGGGATATTTTATCCATTTTTATTAAAAATTTTAAAGAAAATTTTAAGTTCCCTTGAAATTCAGAAACTTCCATTAAATAGAAACAGTGAAAAATTATTAAGGCTTATGAAAATTGGTAACGGGATTCATGTTGGTCATAATTAGAAGAGGGTCATGATACTTTCCTTTTATACTTTCCATCTAAATATCTATTGGCATCTCATGTGTCCCTTACATGGATATCTAAACTCCATTAAAATTCCATTTTTTGCCTAAAGTCTTAGAGCACGACAATTCCAAAGACTATTAGAATGTTATTAGAAGCAAGGTACCTCATGAATGAATCCTTGCAAATTCAATCTTTTAAGGTTTCTGATTTTAGTTATTGGTTTTTCAAATTTTCATTCTTTGCCTTTCTTTTCTCATTTAGGAATTTAAGTTTTTTTTAGTGAATTCTTAAGAATCATGGAGTTTTAGTTGATTTTGTTTCAACTTTTCTCTAATGTAGTGAGTTTGGTGTACTAATTTTGTTACAATATGCTATTTCATTTAGACTTTGCAACAACGTGACTCCTTTTTCTGTATTTAGCATAGAATCCCACATATATGGAAGGCATGTTTGATTAGAACTTAAAAGCATACTAATCATACTTTTGTATTTTATATTGCTAGTTACTTCACTTTTAGTTTTTAGTGACATTTACGTTTTTAAAGACAAAATTGCCATGTTGTTTGTCATTCTCCACTATCATGGATATATAATAAATTAATGACTTGTCTTTTTTATTTTGAATTGTCTATCATTGTAAGCCAACTTGAGCTTTATAATATTGTTGTTATTCATTATCTTTTACATACTTTTTATTTCCTTTTATCAATGAGTTGTCATATCGAATGACAAAATGAATTTAGGTATTGTTTATTATAGTGAGGCATTTTGATTTTTGTAGCTATGTAATTTTTTATTGTATTTTATAACTATTATATTTGCTATTATTTATAATGTTTCATATGTAATGTATCATAGTAAAGCTATATATTGGGGGTAGAATTACATATTGTCTATTCAAATGTTAGAGAGGTGGTGATTGTTTAATGTATAAAAACTATGATGTCTATGTTTAACATATTTGGCATAAAGTGTTGCTAAGTTTGGATATGCAAATAGCACTTGTTTTGGTATAATTTGATGGGCAACTATTTGGAGTTACAAAAGTGTTAAAGGATTATAATGATGTAAGAGACATAATTGCATATGTATCTAGTAAGGCAAATAGAGTTTTACAAGTCTTTATGGAACATTATGATGATGAAGTCCTCTTTGAGGCATCTTTTCCTAACTTCATAGAAAAACTAGTTAAATGGAAAGAAAAATTAATGAAGCCAAAAATAGTTTTAAACAAAGGAAAGAGTAAATGGAAGAACAAGTGCATATATGTAGATAATGAAGAAATAAATCTAGATAGGTGTGAATTTGATGATAGTAATAATGATATTCTTGATTTATTTTTTTTATAATAATGTCAATGAGATTACAGATGAGGTTAGAGTTGACTTGAAAAAGAACCAATGTAACTTTGCTACTAGTAGGCTAAAATAGAACTTGACTTTGATGATATTACTCATAATATGGAAGCTAACATTGAAGCTGACTACCAATCTAATTATGTAGATAGTGAAAAGTTACTGAGCATGCTAGAATTTGATGAAGAAGGTGGAAATATAGTGAATTGGTCAGAGTTTAAGTATAACACTAACATGAAAGAGCTTGTTGAATTGGAAAGGGATGAAATTTTCTAATTTCAAGAAGTATATGGATGCTTTAAAATAATTGTTTTGGAAAATAGGATTAACCTTGAATATATCAATAGTAAGAGTGGTAGGATAATAGTGAAATGCAAAAGAGGATGTGGTTGGAAGATCCATGCATTTAGAAATTAGAAGAACACATATTTTCAAATTAAAACCTTCTACAACCTAAAACATGAGTTTTGTCAGCTTTAAAACTAATAAAACAAGGCCACTTCCACTTGGCTAGCCAATAAATATATATATTATACTAAGAATTGACCAAACTAGGATATCACACTTATGGCAAAGTAAGTTTATAGGGATTACAAGTGTTTCTAGGTTCGAATGCTAAAGGGCAAAATTGAAAGCTAAAATAAATTAACAAAAAAAAATTTAACAATAATATTTTAATAGAATAAATGAGCTAAGTCATAACTTGGAAGAGAATATTGACATTTTTTGTTGAAACTCTAAGTTTAAAAACATTGTTGAAGTGTATACTAGAGAAAAGAGTAGCCTTGTAGTATATGATAAGGATGTTCTTCATAATAAATTAGAGAAGCCAATGGAAAAGGAAAGATCATATAGAGACATGCTAATAGGAGGAGAAAGATTTGTTTTTGACAATGGAAATAATGATAACTCGAAGGAGGAAAGCATGGATAAAAAAGATGACTTTAATGGATATTCAATAGAGGAAATGATGAAGGGCAATTTTTTATGCCTCAACATCACAATCTCACAGAAAGAAGAGGAAAAAATGAATAAGCCATGAAGGAAAATGCTCATTATTAAGCTGTTAAGTTAAAAAGTGGGGGTTTAAGTATTGATTACAAAACTTCACCAATTATGGGCACGAGAGGGAATTTTGGATATAATAGACCTAATTGATGAATAATATTTAATGAACCTTAGTTTATCCATTAACTATGACTATGCACTAATTAAAAGGCCATGGTTACTGTATGATTATTACTTTTTGGCAAGGAATTAGAATCGAAAGTTTAATCCTTTAAATGTTGTCATTAAAAAATTTTCTTTTTAGATCCATATTCCAAATTTATCTATCAAATCTTTTGATAAGAAGTCCTAACTTTTATAAGGAATTAGGTGGGAAAACACTAAAAGTAGATGCTACCATGGTGGAACAGGCTAGAGGAAAATATGCTAAGATTTTTATGGCAGTGGATTTATCCAAGGAATTATTGTTTGAATTTTTAGTGTTAGGACCCAATTTCAGGTATCGTGATCGGCGTAAAGATATTTAACTGGTATCTAATCAATTAGACATCTTTACAAGCTTGTAAGAAACTAGATCTGACTATTTTGTAATAAAAGGGAAATATATGATAGTATCAAATAATATAAGTAAAGTAAATTGTATTGCACATGCAATAAAAAGTTAATCTATGATATTAATATACAGTAGTATAACAAAATTATTTAGTAATATACATAGACTTTAATTGTACAGTGAACGACTCAAAATAGTAATTTTTGTTACACTATGGCCCATGGAGATCAGAAGGCTTTATGTAGAATATCAATCCTCCACTGGAGCTCCTTGTTCTTTATCTATAAAATAAAATAACATTGAAAAAAAGTGAGTATATAAAATACTTAGTGAGTAGCTACTCAATCTTTATTCCTATAGTTTTTCCTAATCAGTTCTCTTTAATACAAATTTAGGAAGGCTAGATAAATTCCATATACTTAGCTTTATTTACCTTTACTGCCTATCATATACATCATGTATTCATATTACATCAATAGAAATGACTAGTACAGTATACAAGTTTCCTTCTTATTTCTTCAGGCCAACCTTATCCCACTCGCCTCCAACCTTTTCCTTCCACTTCTTACCACCCCTTTCCTTCTTTTAGAAGGATGCTGCAAGCCATAGGCCAATCTTCCCCACACATATCAAGTAACACAAATGAGCCTTTGTAGGCTTTTTGTGCCAATTAAGGCAAAATCATGTCAATCCATTATAACAAAGGTATGGTCAATACCAACTAGCTATTGGTAACCTAATTAATTTTTCTTTATCAATGTAACAAGTATAGATTTCAAATTTAACATTAAAAAGTGTAATCATTGCATATTCTCATAATGTATCACAATTTCAATAAATTGAACATTTCACAACTCAATCTAATCTATTACTATATTCTATATCACTAAAGAACATTCAAATAATCACAATAATTCAACACATTATTCCAATCATATTCTAATATCATCACAATGTATTTCTAAGCATCAAATATTTAGTGTATTTCACAAATATTAAATCAACAGTACTGTTCAAATCTTTTCAAAACAAGGCAGCAGGGGGTGTATTACAACAAGGGACCTTTTATGACTTCTAAAACATCTCCAAAATTTCTCAATTAAATATATGATATTCAAAACATGTTAATTAACAAATATGAGCCTTTAGGTTTCATAATTAATCAATATAATGTGCCTAGAAAATTCGTAGATGAGGCCCTTGCAAATCAGTTCCAGTACTAGATAGTACTGGAGTTCCAAAATCTAAGGATTTATATGACTAACCAAATGAACTTAAATTACCACGAAATTTTGCCACAATTTGCCCAACATATGGAAGGGTTTCCAGAAATTTTTTTTAGAATTTTTAAACACTTGTAAGGGCCTCAATTAATTCAATTACAGAATCAAAAACTATTAACGTTCTGTCTTAACTAAACTGGACCTATACACATATAAGACCCTGTTTCATGTTTCTAAAAATGTCCAAAAATTCCCAATAAATTATACATGATTCCTAACATCATAAGGAACCATAGAATGGCTGGAATCGAATTTTTAAGGACTCCTATGAGTCTCACCAAATTAAGTATCTCGTTTTGAATTTTCCTAGATTTTTAGAAAGCTATCAGCATACACCATTATAACAATTTTTGCATGAAGGCTTATTCTAAGGCCACTCAATTTCATTACTAGCCTTTCTCCCAACTTAATTACACTCCAATAACATCAAAACACATATCCAACCATAAAATTTCAGAACCATGCCTCCACACATGACCACACACAAACAACCCATAAATTGATAATTTAATCACCCAATCTAACATTCTATTGGAATAAAATTCATAGGGAAAACAAGTGAGTTGCCACTCACCTCTGAACTTTTATATTTCAAAGCTTTAAGTTGCTCCCTAAATGAAAGAGTTTCTGATTTGAAGAAGAAGAGGATGAGAGCCCCAAGTTTTGATGATTTCTCCTAAAAAATTCAAGCAAGCAAGTGGAAAAACTTGAAATTTTGTGTTTGATTTGGGTTGTTTGTGTGTTTGATTGTGTTGAAAGCTTGAAAAAGGTTCCTATGGCAGCTGGAATTTCATGCAAAATAAGGAGGAGAAAGGCTAAATGCAATTTCTCAAGGATTTTCTACACAATTCATGAAAATGGGCCTTTTTGCAAGTTTGCCCAAAATCTATGAATTTTTTTTGTATTTTTCCTGTTGTTCTGCAGCAGCCAAGAATGAAATTTTTTGGACTCTCCTTAGCCCAAAATTGTCCAAAATTAATATAAAAAGAATGGATCAAAATTTAAGTTTTTGAAAAATTACATTTTGACCCCAAATCTTTTCAAAATTTTATTTTTGCCCAAAATTTCTTGGCTGATTTTCAATTTTATCCTTGGATTTAATTTGGGTTTATTAGAAACACATTTGAGCCTTAGTAAATGATTTTTAATTGGTTCAAAAAGAATTTTAAGAAACTAAATTAAATTATTATAATTTCGGCCCATTTTATCGAATTTCAACTTATCCGAACCCTTAAAATCGAGTTGGGCTCTATCAAAATTTCTATAATCTTTTGGGCAGATTTCTAACAATATTTTAACTTAAATTTTTATTTCTATCAATGTTTCAAAAGGTCCAGAAGAGCTTCCCAGAAGGTTGCCCATCCTTAAATTTCCCTAGGCTAAGGACATTTAACTGGGAAGTGCCAATTTACTTTAATACTTTAAGAGTAGTTCTTGGAAAAATTCTCATAAGGATATTACAAATCATCCCCCCTTCAATAAAATTCATTCTCGAATTGTCAAAGTAATTAATAATATGTACAAAATTATTAATAATTCATCAAACGTAACAATTTACTTTCAATATTCAAAACTATTAATATGGAAAATAAACTTTAAACACCAATATCAATTACATATTTATTTTATTCATAAATCTCGAAGCTTATATGGTTTAAATTTAGGATATTACATTTAGTGTAAGACTAAAACTACTTTATCCAGACTATGATATGCTTTTATTATGGGAAATAGACCACTTAATGGAAGGATGCTAAAAAAAAATATCTATTGAAAAAGAGGAAAGAACTACTATAAGGGAAAGAGATAAGTTGGTGGATAGAGATGAAAGACAGGCATGGAGGATAGTGTCATAACACAATGTTTGGCCTCATAACTAGCGTAAAGACATCCAACTAGTATGATTCTACTAGCAAAAATATCTTTACATGCCTTTAAAATATGTTTAACTCTTATTAATTAACTTTACTATTGAAAATAATAGACATTTATGGAAAATAAAATTTATTACATATGCACTTTGAAAATCAAAATATAATTTACATATGTAAAAAGAGTTATACTAAAGTTCTAAAATTTTACAAAGATACAAAGTTAATGTATAAATACTAAAATAAAGCAATTAGATTCTTAATTTGAACCATCTTGTTGTTTGACTCTATAAATGAGGAATGTGGAAGTATATGAAAGGTTCTAATGCAGATATCAATTGTGTAGAGTGGACCATCCTTAAAATTTATAAATAAAAGATTAACAACAGAGTGTGTGAGTATTAACATACTCGGTGAGTGATTATATCTTTCCTTTTCTAAAGAGTTCTCATCTTAATAAATCAAAACATAATAGCAAGCAATGTAAAATGTAAGTGTGAAATAAGTATTAATTTGATTTAATTCTACTGCATGTAATATAATCTTCTTATAGAATAGTTACAAAGTCTTTTCTAACAAATAACAATAGTTGGTATATAGGTTTATCCTTATATCTTTAGTTCATTCTTATCCCCTACCACCTTAGGCATTAAGCTTCCAGCCTTATCCCTCCAACTCTTTCCACTCATCTCTTTCTCTATGAAGGATGTAATTCTCCCTTTTCACATTTCATGTATAAAGTGAGTAATATTAAGATGTCAGCCATAGCATTAATTACTTATTGCAATTTTATCAAGTATAGTCAAAACACCAACCTTGTCATAGATCCTAATTACTTATATACACTTATATTTTTGCCATCCTTTGGTAATACATTCAAGGATAATATATAAATTTTCTATTGAAGTCATTTTCAACCTTCCAATAAAAATTTCATTTCTCATATATTCAATTTCTTCAACCATATATATTAGTATTCAAAGTTGAAATATATATAACTTCTTTATTCATAGTAATAACAATACATAACTCACTTGCATGGTTATAATATGTTTCTCATATCATCATATATTCTACTCATTCAAGCTTTTTCCACCATTTCTTAAAAATGAGAAATGTTAAACACTTACAATGTCATTAAGTTGCATATATCACAATTTGATACACTTAGGAGCTATCAAATCAATTTAAAACTTTACCAAAATTTATTCTAATCATCCTAACATAATATTATGCATAAGATATCAATTATCTTGTAATATTTACTCCTACAAGTACTACTCATCCAAAACCCAAATGGGAGTTCCAAAAATAGGGTAGCATGTGCACATTTCCAATTCAAGCTACTTTTCATCAATCAAATAGAAGTTGTTTGCTTCCAAATTTTGATAAATATTCATAACATGTTAAATGAAGAATAAATTAGGTGTTGTACAATTAATTTTGTGAGTTTACCCATGTCTTAAAGGCATGAACTTAAAGTTGCTAAATTCAGACAGCACTAGAGTTGTAAAACTAAAACAATTATTTAGGTAACCAAATTAACTCCAATTGTCACAAGATTTTGATACAAACTCCCTAACATCCTAAATAACATGCCTGAAAAATTTCATATTATTTATTAATTATTTGATACTTCAAAAAAATTGAAATCCAAGACTAACTAGATAGGAGCATGAAACCAGATAAATTTAAGTACCTCACCTATTACTTAGCTTTTCATGCATTAAAAACTACCAAAAAATTTTAATTTCACCTAAAATCATTCTAACACTAAATATAACTTTAAATTGTCAAATTTTAAATAAATAAAAATTCTAACCATGATTCTAAAAGAAGATAGAAACATACCATGGATCTTTCCCAACACCACTTTGATCCTAGCATTCTTTCATGCTCATTTCTTGAAGAAATATTTTACAAACCATCTCTAACTCATTTCAATATTATAATACCAATATAATATGATTATAATAACATATATACAGCTCCAAAGTCCAATCATTCAATATCATCACACATATTACATTTATAATGATAATTTTATCACATTTCGTCATCTATTTTGAGAAAACTCAATGGAATAGGGGTAATTGTCACTCACCTCCACTTCTTGAATTTTTAAACTTGTAAAAACCTCTTTGAATACCACAAGAATAAATTTAATGAAATAAATAAAATTTTATAATTTTAGGAGAAAAATTAGTCGTGAAAACTTGAAGAAAGATGAATAAAACCCTAAGTTACCTTATTAAATTTGAAATGCCAAAATGAAAAACCCCTTGAGTTGTGTGAAAAAATTGAAAACTCTTGTAAAGTAAGTTGGAGAGTGTACCTTTTTTGTTAGTTTGTGGGCAAGAAAATGTACAAAAATTTATCCTAAAACGCTATATATATAAAACATTAAAAACTCTAACCTTCTAAGGTAAGTTTCCTAATTTAAAATGTTGTAAAAATTGCTTTATCATGGCAGCACAAAGGAATCACAATTTCTTCTAGGAATTCAAAAGATTTTTATCCAAAATCCAATCAAAATGAGTCAAATAAAATGCCTTAAAATATTCTTTAGCAAATGCCTTTGGTTTTATACTTATTTACCAAATTATATAGGGTTTTCTACACACTTGGGCCTTGCTTTTATGGGCTTAATTTTTTTTAGTTCAAAGGCTATGTTTGGGCCTAAAAATATTAAATCAAGTCATCCCAAATAATTTATAATGATTTATTTCAAATTCGGATTCAATCTCTAGGTTTTTGGGTTAATCGGACAAATTTTCAATTACTTGCAATTCTAATTCCTAGTTGAATTTCTATAAAATTTTCCCAGTCATAATATTAGGCTTTTTTATGGTATTTTGAACCATACTAATTACTAAAATAAATTTGTTAAAATCCTAAATAGATATACCTTAAATATATCTTTATGGTTTAACTAAATTTTACCCAATTTTATTACCAAGTTTCTATTAGGGTAAATTCTTATTCAATTTTTCTTCTTAATTTTTTTTATTCTATTGGGGTATTACAAATAGATGGTAGTGTATTGCTATATATGACAATGAAAGAAGCATGAAACTAATATTGTAAATTTAGGCCAATCTAATAAGTCTAATAATAGTAATTTCATAGGATCCCATTTCAATATTTTCTATAATGCTAACTTTAAGTATATTGATGTTGTTGATAGAAATACAAATAATAAGGAGAATCTTAAAAATCATGGAAAATTTAATGTGGCCTTGTATTCAATGACAAATGTTTAATTTAGTAATAAAAAGAAGGCATAATTTGCATGTACAAATAAGGCTAAAAAAGACAAACTAAATGAATGGGGTGAGTAGGAAATAGATTCACACATACATGTAATTAAGAAACAATATGAGCAACAAAGGCCTAAATTTACATAGCAGAGAGCATACCATCTAGCTTAAAAAAGGAATAACATTGAGGCCTTAAACTAGACTTCATATGCTTTATTATCAAAAGCACTTATGGATGTTGACTTGGAGACTTATATGGAAAATGGTCAAAACAACTAAGACCTTCTTATTTCATATATAAGAGAAACTCATCTAATGGATGACCTTTTAGATGAACAAGAAATCTTGTATGAATCACAGCCTAATAAAAACACTATAGAGGGCGTTATGTAGAAATAAACAATAAAGATAGAAATCACATGAGTTTTTCTAAGATCCATAATTTTTCTCTAATTATTTTCTTTATGATTTAGAAAATTCTAGTTTGGAATTGCAAAGGCACCAAAAAAGTTGTTTATAAACCAAGTGAATATAGTTATGAATTCTAGTTGTTTAGATATTTTAGCTTTATTGAAAATAAGGGCAAAAAGTAGCTATTATGTCCTAGGTAGATTATAATTTTATTTTATTTATTTTTATTAACATTTTATATACATGTTAGTTACTTAGATTGTTATGAATGTGTATAGGATAATGCTTTAAATTAAAGAAAATAGGATTTTATAGTAAAAATAGAAATGATTAAATTAATCAATAGCATGTGTAAAATTAAAATTAAAAAGATATGTATGGAGGGGAGTTAGAATTCAGTTTCCTTATTTTACCCTTAAACCCCTAACAAATTGCGAAATTGCCTTTTAGTCTTAAAAAGCAATGACACTTAATTTTTCCTTATTCCTTTAAAACACCACTTGGCCTCTCTTACCCCTTCCTCATCTTAACTTTTCTTTCTCAAATCTAAGGAGCCACCCTTAAAATCTTTCATCAATCTAAGGTAAATTCTCTAAAGCTCAAGCTCTTAGTGCAAATTTTGCTAAGAATAGAGTTATGAGAAGAACCTTATGGATTCAATTATGATTTTATATGATTTAATGATTACCTAGGATAACCTAACCATCCTTTACGTTCTCCTCATTTCCTCTACACCATAGGTAAGTAAATAATATACTTAAGATATTATTTTACAAGCATTATTATTAATTAAGTTTATGTGTATATGTTGATATAAAGATTTGATGATTTAAGCTTCCTATCTTGTTATTAGAGTAATTTGTTTATTTTTTTAAGCTGGAAAATAAAGGGAAATGTTGGTTTGTGATGATTGTTGAGCTAGAATTAGTGTTGAAAGACTTATATGTTAAAATTTGCTATTTGTTTAATGATTTCTTAAAAATTTAGAAAATTTTTGTATTATATTTGATTAGGGTAGTTGAATATAGCTTTATGAAAAGCTATATTCAACAGCCATAGTTGAGTATTTCATAAAGTTATTGCCTTTGGACGAAGATATCCAAGTATGGTTTTGATGCCCTCAATAAATTAAAATTTTTATTTAAATTAGTTTTTGATATTTATGTACATGTTGATAATTAGAATTGACATAGATATGTTTAAAAGACATTTTAATTAGAGTAAACATAGTATTAAAATAACAATAGGTAGAATAAGATTAAATAGAGGTTAGTGTAGAGTTAGACATTAAATAGGAATATTTAGAGTAGATTTAATTTTACCTTTAACCACCTTTTAAAATAACAAATTTTCCCTTAAGCTCATAAAACCCACTTACTCTTTAGATTTTCTTCATTCTTTTTTAAAAGTCTTAATAGTCCCCTTTTCCTTATCCTATTTCATCGTCTATTTTTGTTAAGCAAGAGTTGAGTTAGGATTGTTAAGAAAATATCATTGCATTAATCTCAAATTAAGTTATTTACCTTTTACATTATGATTTTTAATTAGGAAATTTCTAAAGTTTGGATGGTAAAATGAAAACTAAGGAATTAATTTAGGTATCTTCAAAATTTGCATTATATGGATAAATTAGCTTTATCTTCTCTTTAACATACTAGGTAAGAAGATAATGAACTTAATTTTTTTGAAATTGAAATTTATTTGTTAAGCTAAATATAAAGTTAATTCATAGAAAAGTGATATCTTAAACCTAGAATCTTATTGTAGGAATGGATTATTTATTTATTTAGTATGCAAGAATGAGGGTATATATTGGTTGTATGGTGAATGTTGAGTTAGAAAAACCATAAGTGATGAATATGAGTTAAGATTAGGTTGAATTGGGTAATTTTGCAAGTGACTTTGGAATTTTCATATTGGTTTTTGTATATGATATTCGAATAGAAACTTAGAACCTCTTTTTTGGTGGCTATATTTAAATATTATATTCATATAGTAAAGAGAGACTTAACCTCTGGACATTCATATTCGAGTATAACATTCAATTAGGGCCATATCAGGGCCTATAACTAGGCATTATATATGAGTATTGAAATTAGAAATGCTTTCTACCTCCATGTATTTGACTATAGTAATTGAACATGAGCTTTATGGAGCCTCATATTCCATTATTGTAGTTGAATATTCTGACCAAATATCTAATTAGATACTTTGGTGGAATTGCATTTTAATTAATATGATATGTAATTGTATATTAAGATTCTAGTACTTATGAATGAATTTAGTTATGGTTGAAATCTTTTCTTGTGTTTGAAAATGTGAAATAATGTGATACAAAAATGTAATTAAAGGTATTAATGAGACAAAACTATAAAATGAAATCGAATCTAGGGAAAAATGTTAGGAGGGGATAAAGCAAGTTTCGGGAGTCATAAGGTAAAATATCTTTTTTTATTTTATTATTATTCTTGTTATTTTTATAATCTTAATAACCCTTGTTTGATAATTATTAAAAATGGACTCTGGCAAGATTGATTTGGAGAAATGTATGATTTGATATTTATTTTATTTAATTAAATTATTTACTTGTTGGGACCTCGTTTTACTTTTTTTTATCTTAAAATATTTTCAAATGCACATATTAAAGCTCTTCAACCACCATAAGAAATTTAGGGGCAATGATCTCTTAGTTTTTTTTTCTTTTTTTTTTAAAATAACCATAGTTTTACTAAAAATTAAATAGGAACAAATTTTGAGCTATGTAAATAAATTCAGCTTGCTAAGATATTAACTTTGCATTTGAAATATTTTTATGTGTGTATAAAATCGATAAATTAATTAGTTAACTTTTTGGAAACTATGTGATGATACCAAAATAAGTTTAGTTAGGCTTGTGATAATTTGGTAATAGGCTTCATGCTAATCATGATTAGGTTAGTTGTGCCAATGGTACTCAGATATGGTCTTACTAGGAGCCTATAACTAAGTACCATAGTCAAATCCTATAGGAAGTGATGCTCTTTGCCTAATGATATTCAACTATTATAGTTAAGTATAGGCTCCAAGGAGCCTCATATTTGACTATTATAGTTGAGTATCCTCACTCTGAACCTTGTATGATCTTTATGTTGATATTGTATGCTATTATTATGTTAAAAGGTAATATGTTAGTTAAATTATAGCTATAATGAGAATATTGGTGACTAGAATAATAATTCCCATATAAAAAATTGATGTGATATGAAATTTATGATTAAGGGAAATTGATGAGATGAGGTTGTGAAATAAAATCAAATCTGAGAAAAACATTCATGAGTGGATAAGGTGCCAAAAGGAATAAGGTTGAGTTTATAAACGAATAAAATTAGTGCCAAAAGGAATAAGGTTGAGTTTATAAATGAATAAAATTAACTAGGAGACATAAAGCAATTTAATTATTTCTATGGTTATGTATTCCTAGTATTGCTTAAAGTTTGTTATTATTCATTGAGAATGTGAATGTTGTTGAGCATGAAATAATATATATGAAATAAAGTATGTTTAGATATTTATTTCTTAAGTAAGTTATTTACTTATTAAGTCTTTAACTCTTTATTTTTAATGTTTAATTTTTTTTGGATATACCTGTTAAAGCTCCTTGTTGACCACCTACAACTTAGGAATAGAAGTTTCCTCTAGATTTTATTTTGAGCTAGCAACCATAATTAGAGTTAAAATGTATTTAGAAGTAGTTTTGGGCCTTTGTAAATAGATTTATACATCTTTCTCTCTTTTTTTTATCTATCTATATATATATATATATATATATATATATATATATATATATATATATATATATATATATATATATAAACTTTACTTGTAGTTACTTTGAAAAATTATTTATAAAAGAATCTTTGTTTCTTAGAAAACCATGTGATGATGCCAAAGTAAGGTTAGGTAAACTAGTAGAAATCAAGAAATGAGTTCCAAGTTGGTCACGATTAGATATATTGTAACAAAGTTGGTATTAAAGTATAGTTTATGGCTTAAATAGGAAAAGGAGGTCTTAGGATGGGATGCTTAAGAAGGGATTATGGCTACCTAAATTTTTTCTAATAATGGCAATGAAGCTTATTTATAAAAGTAGCTGTTTGTGATATATGTGTGTGAACTAAATATTTGGAAATTTCATTGAATTAAGCAAATGGCAGAATCTAGTTATTGTTTTACTAGTGATCCCAATCATGGGCCATTGCATTCAAGTAGTAAATTTTAACTAATGTTATGCAAGTTTTTTGCCATTAAGCCTTTATTTAAAGGAGAGAAGGAAAACAAACCCTACCCCTAAAATCATAAATTCAATAAGCTCAATTTACTTTATTTTATTGATATTAATCCAAATGTAGACCTATATTAGTTCCTTACTCAAATTGAAAGATATGAGAGGATGCTCTTTGTTCTAACCAAATTGTTGTTGACCTTGTAAGCTACAACCTAAAAGGCATTGCATAATTCTGGTTCACTAACACCATTAAAAATAAAGAACCCTTGACTTGGTAGTGTTTTAGGAAATTTTCATAGACTAGTTTTACCACCAAGTGTCTAAGAAGGCAAAATTAAAGAATTTGAGTATCTAAGGCAAGGATCTATGTACATTACTTAGTATGTTACATGGTTCATCCTTTTATCTTGCTATATAGGAAACCTAATTCTAAATGAAATAGCCAAGGTTTAGAGGTTTGTTTATGACCTTTAGGATCACTTCATTAATGTCACACATGTCACTTGAACTACTACTTTTCAAGACATAATTGATTAAGCATTCTAGGCAAAATATTAGGATAAAAGACAACAAAGAAAGAAATGCCTAATCTGGAGGAAAAAAGTACAATAGGTTAGAAAGTCCTAGCTATTTAGATAATGCAGGAGGAATGCCTTCTCTTAATGTTACTTATGTTAAGTCTTAGATCAAAAAGCATAATGAAAAATTTTAAAATTTACTTTAAAACCTAGTAAGGATCTAAGTAAAAGAAGCATGAACTAGTGTTAGTATTTTACCTTAGTACCATGTTGCTGTAAAAAAAATGTACTTTTAATTCTTGATGAATAATCTAATCACCAACATCTAAATGATTTGATTATGAATACATGAATGATTTATTATGAATACATAAACAGGATTATCATAAATCACAAACATCTTTTGAAAGGGCAACGTCTCTATGGTATCTATTAGAGTAGTCCAATACTTTCAAAAGATGTTTGTGATTTGATTATGAATACATGAATGATTTATTATGAATACATAAACAGGATTATCATAAATCACAAACATCTTTTGAAAGGGCAACGTCTCTATGGTATCTATTAGAGTAGTCCAATACTTTGATCTAATTGAATGTGATTGCTCTCTTTCTCAATATAATGCTAGTTGTAAGGACTTTTTTGGTTTTAGGTCACCCTTACAAAAATCTCATGGCTTTTTCACTATCTCATAGGTTATAATTATAGGTTTTTCTAGTTTTAGTTAGTTATTTATCAAATCATATAATATATATCTTAGTTAGATATTTCTCTTTTTAAAAGATTAATATCTCATCTAGATATTTCTTTTTAAAAGGATCTGACTAATAGTAATTAAATATTATTATCTTCCTAGTTTATTTTATCTCATAGATAAAATCCTCTTTTGATCTCTAACTAAAACTACTTTAAGAAAGGAAATAATTGGGCTTTGATTATTAACCAGGCTTAAACACAACTTTAATTAATAACTAGAACATATTTAGTGTCCTTTAAATATAGCCTAATCATATTGTGCTATTATTTAATAAAGCCTAATTGTATTGGGTCTGTCACAATTAGGAGCTTTAATTTGACTAAGAGTCCTCAATTACACTATGGCCTTAATATTTGACACATTCTTTATGTGTGATTTTATGAGTTCTCGTTACATTGGTAATGATCCTAAAATTCTATTGTAGTTACACAAATAGTGAATGTAGTTACACAAATAGTGAATGGTGTTTAGCAATACATCATTACCACCCAAGTAGTGAGAATGTTAGTGATTTGACATAACCTTTCCATGATTAATGTTCATTATAGATTAGTCCTTTTTATCCTAGATATCAAAATTAAACTTGACGTATAGAATGCATCACTTTCTTCATAATTTGATCTATTTGTTTCTTATTTCTTGAGTGGACTAACTAAAATAAATGAATCAATATTACATATTAATCCATTTAAGCATGACCATTCTTTTTATAATCTCACTTAATCAAGAAGCCTACAAATATCAGTCTTCCTACATAAGAAAGATAAAATCCTATCTAAATAACTCTCATTCCTTTGTATGAATTATAGAGTACCCAATCACCATCTTTTAGGACAATCCTATTATAGGTGACAATAAAAGGTATCAAAGTATATGAATCTTCATGAAGGGAAACATATAATTTCATGTCAAAGGATTGCATATATGATTGTCACTATGAGAATTGCTTATGACATTCATATAGTGATTCATGTAGCATTCTTATGATAGGTTAGTCTAGTATATTTATTCTTTAACATGTACCTATATCCATAACAACGGTCATTGGCTAACATACATACTAGTCTTATTGTATTATTGTTATCCTAGTTCATAATAATACTTAACTAAAGATATTTTAGGAACAATATAAATTATTTCAAGGATAATTATTATATTTACTTATATTATATAGATATAACATTAAACATAATAATTGAAAAGCCTTTATAAATAAAACATAATATAAAGTATGCAAACACAATCATCCTATTATTAGCTACTAGAGCATGTACCAATAATCTCTCGTTTTCACTAGAACTAATTACTCATATATCTAATACCAAGTAACTTAGTGTGACTATTATGCTTTTACTATACTAAAGGCTTTGTTAGTGGGTTAATGATATTATCATTTGATGTTACTTTGCATATCTTTACATCTCATCCATCAATGTTTTCATGGATAAAATGGAAATACTAAAGTATATATTCTGGATCACTGGCCAGATTAAGATTCGTTAACTTATGCAAGGACCTTATTATTATCTCCATAAAGGTTTTTTTAGGTTTGAAATGCAAGGAATTACGCGAAGCTTAGTAATGAACTTTCTAATCCAAATAGCTCATTTTGATACATCAAAGGTAGCAAGATACAAAACATGACTATGATATGAAATCATCTTTATTGGATGGAAAACTAGCATCATTGTTACCTTTTATAATTAGTTCCTCTTCACCTTTATATATCAAGAATGAAGCCTTATAAGTACTTAAGAATATTCTTGATAATAATCTAGTGATGCCCAACAAGATTTAACCAAAACTTATTGGTTATGTTCAAGGCATATGAGACATTATGATAAGTATATAACATAACATAGATGATAAATCTAATTACTGATGTGTACGGAATCTTATTCATGTAGTTTTTCTCATTTTATTTCCTAAGATACTGTGTGTAAAACAAATTTATACTATATGATATGGGTAAGAACCTTTTTTTAGATTCTTGCATGCTAAAACATTTTACCACTTTGTCAATATATGTATTCTAACTTAGGTTAAGTAATTTTCTTAATCTATATCTACAAATAGTGATCCTTAGCACATAAGTAACTTCCTAAAGCCTTTCATCGAAAAATAATTCCTTAACCAAGTCTTTACAGTCTAGAAGGTAGAAATGTCATTTTTTATGAGCAATATATTATCCATATGTAGTACATGCGAAACAATTGTGCTCCTACTAACCTTTTTGTAAACACACGATTCATTTTCATTTTTTATGAAACTAATTTTTTTTGATTGTATCATTAAGATAAAGATTCTTGCTATATGAAGCTTGTTTTAACTTATAAATGGATCTTTGTAACTTTTATACTTTTTTTTATCATTTTCAAGGGTGACAAAATCCTTAGGTTGTGTAATATACACATTCGTAAAAAACTTCCTATTAAGGAAAGTAATTTTGACACCTATATACCTAATTTTATAATCATAAAATGTTATAATTGTTGGTGTATGCTCTAGTAGTCAATCATAAAATGATTGAATTTATGTACAATGTATTAAAATTTTCTTATATATAAATAAAGGTATCTAGTTGATTATTATGCTTAATGTTATATTTGCATAATATAAATAGATATAATAATTGTCCTCGGAATAATTTATGTTGTTCTTAAAATATCCTTAGTCAAGTATTATTGTTAATTAGGATAACATAATATATTAAAACTAGTATGTATGTTGACTAATGATTACAATCATAGATATGAGATATCAAGTTAAATCCTAGGTATATATTAAAGAACCAATGTGTTAGACTATCCTACTATAAGAATGCTATATAGATCATAGTGTCATAAGCAATTCTCATAGTAATAATGTTGTATGTGGTCCTTTGACTTGAAGTCACTTTGATTTCCTACACAAGGAGTTATTTACTTTAATGCCATTAAATGTTATTTGTAATAGGGTACCATAAATCATATAGAGGGATGTGAATAATTTAAATAAGATTTTATCCCGTCTATGTAAGAGGAGTGATATTTGTAAGCTCTTTGATTGAGTAAAATTGTGACAGGCATGACCATACTTAAATAGATTAATATATGATATTATTTTTTTTATCTTTGTTAATTTACTTAGGAATCAAGAAACACAAAGATTAAATTATGAAGAATGATACATTTCATGTCTTGAGTTCAATTTAGATATCCAAGATAAAAAGAATTGAACTATATAGAATATTAGTCATAGAAAAATTATGTCAAATCATTAACAATTCTCATTAATTAGGTGATAGTGATGTATTACTAGGTACTACTTACTATTTAGGATACTAAATTAGGACTTTAGGATCACTACAACGTTATAAGAACCTATAAGGTCATATACAAAGAATGAGTCAAGTATTAGAGTTTTACTATAATTAAGAACTCTTAATTAGATTGGAGCTTCTAATTAAAAAAGGGCCTATCTGATTGGACTTCACTAAGTAATAACACAATATCATTAGGTTATACTTTGGAACATTAAAATGTGTTGATTAATAACTAGTCAAGTTTAGGCTTGGCTAATAATCAAACCCCTATCATCTCTTTACTTAAGGTGAATTCTAGTTTAAGATCAAATTAAAATATTTTACTTGTGAAATAAAATTTAATCAATTAGATAATTATCTAGATATATCTTGTTTGTAAGTTGAAATGCATTATTTTGAAAATAAGATGTGATTATGATCAATCATTCGTTTAAATTAGGAAGGATATATATTTTGAAAAAATAGAGATATTTTTCTTTCTTTTAAATCCTAATTATATATATATATATATTGAAAATTGTGAATAACAAGATGGGTTCCTTTTAAGAAATATGATTAAAATAAAAAATATTAAAAACTCTAGCAGCCAACGCTACTTCATAAAGAGAGAAATTCTATTTAATCAGATTTGAGTTTTTGACCATTTATGTGAATACTTTTGAGATGCAAGCTTTTGGTAGCATTCATGATCTTAAAATTGTGGATCATTTATGATGATCTTATATTTGTGAGGCTTATGCTGGTTAAACATGTTTGTGTGAAAATAAAAGCAAATTGAAGTTATGTTTATGATTCGACTCACAATTAGGTTTTTTTAGATTAAGCTTTTCTACATCTTGATATCACTCTTTGAAGGTATATATCTTCCATTAATTTATGCTTCTTTCATTTGAATCCTTGTGAGGTTTTGGTATATTTTAAGTTATTCTGCTTTGCTTTCTATATATTGAAACCTAATAGTAATAGTAAGTAAGATTAGGATGGATTCAAGCATAGCAATTAGGGAATTGGTCTCATCATAGTTTATACTATAAATTTATCTAAAACTTTTAGTGAGTAATCACCTTTTAAAGGTTTGTACATTGCCATCCATGTTAGTTTTCTTCTTAAAAACCCGCTTACAATTAATGGGTTTAACCTTTTTAGGTTGGTTAACCATAGCCCTTACTTGGTTGGCATACATGGAATTTATCTCAAATCTCATAGCCTCAAGATATTACTCAGAGTCTAATTGTTCAATAGCTTTATGGTAAGTTATGGGCTTAACTTGATCCATGAGTAATATATCACCATATTGAGTCATAAGAAATCCATATTTTTTAGGCTTATAGCATGTCTTACTAAATCTATGCTGGTTTTATCTTACTTGAATATATTCTTATTCCATAAATAGTTATGGCCTTTATTTAGGTTCATTTATTTGTTTAATGATATTATGTGAATATCAAATTTCTTTGATTCCTATTTTTCTCCTATAGTTTTCTTGGAAAGAAACTTATCTTTCAAAGAAAACACCAATTCAAGTGATAAACACTTTGCCCTTAGTAAAATTATAGAAATAGTACCCACTGATTTCCTTGGGATACCTTATAAAATAACATTTATCAAAGTTGGGTCCAAGCTTGTTTAAGGTTTTATGTTTTATGTAGGCCTCGTAACCTTAAATATTTTTAGAAAACATACTATGATGTTTGCCAATTTATACATCATATAGAGTCTTTTGAACCATTTTAGATGGAACATGATTGAATGTGAAAGTAATTATCTTTAGAGAATGTCTCTAAAAGGAAATTGAAAGATTTGCATGATTCATTATAGATAATACCATGTCTAACAGGGTGTAATTTTGGTTTTTTCAAAACACCATTCCATTGGCTTAAGTATTCTCCACCTTGATCTGATTGAAATATTTTAATACTTTTCCTAAGTTAGTTTTGTACTTTATTCTTAAATTTTTTGAACATTTCAAAAAAAATTTATTAGTGTTTCATAAGATACATTTATCCATATCTATTGAAATTATTAGTAATTGGTCCATACACTTCAATATATTTAAAGTTAATAAATTATTAGCCTTTTCACTATATTTAGTGAATGGGGCTTTAATCATCTTGCCTAACAAACAAGATTTGCACTTTTCAGATGGATTTAAAATTAAATGTGTCAAAGAGTCCATCTTTATGGAGTTTGAATATATGCTTCTCATTTATATAGCCCTAGATAGGTTAGGTTTAGATCATTGGATTTGAACCATTTAGTTTTTATGTTGTGGAGTGGTGTTTATTAATTTTTATAATAAAAATACCTAAAGTAAAAGTCTTAATTCCCTTCTTTCTTTTTAGATGGTCTAGGTAGAACTTGTAGTTCCTTTTCTAATGTCTAATATCATCATAATGAAAGCATTTCCTTTCCTTAGACACACCACACTTAGATTTAGTGCAAAGGAATTAGGATTAGCCTTACACTTGGATTTAGAATTTTTCTTATTCTTACTCTTATCCTTTGCTCTCATTTTTTTGTGCCACTATTATGGTATTAAGCTTTACCTTTTGTAAATTTTGTTTTATAGTTCTTAACATGTTTAATAATTTGTTAGTGATTTGCCAATTTCATTCATGCTATAATTTAAGACAAATTGACTATAACTCTTTGGTAATGATTGCAATATTACATCAATAGCTAACTTTTAGTCTTGTAGAATAACCTAATCACTCAAGGTTCTTAGTATACCTAATTATTTTGAGTACATGAGGCCCAATAGGTTTTCCTTTTGTTAATTTGCTCTAAAATAATGCTTTAAAGATGTCATTACCTCTCATGTCAAGCTTACTTTTAAATTTAGTTTCTTAAAGTGCTTAAACATGTCATAAACATCCATGTTTTCATGTTACCTCTAAAGCTCAATGATATGATCTTGAGGATCGTGTAAGAGCATTTACACTTATTAGAAAGGAATCACAAGGAGTAAGGCTAAAAGGATGAAAGAAGGCTTTTAAAAAATCATTCAAGGAGTTTGAGGGCTTAGAGTGGAAGACCTGGAAGGACTTCACAAGTGGTTTATGTGTATTTGGCTAAAAAGGGATTAGTAGTTAAATATGATAATCAACTATTAGGCTTAAGTGTAACATCCCGAATTTTCAATTCTATTATTTGAATCTCTAATTCTAAGGTCGTAGAAACGAAGAGCACGTTTGAGTTAGCTTGGTGGGTGAATCTTAAGTTGAAAAGAATTAAGAGTAAGGGTAAATGAAATTTTGAAGGAAAAGGATAGTAGGGAAAGAATTAATTTCCCTAAATAGTATAAATGATCAGAGGAGGTTAGAAAATCCTAAAAAGGGGAGTTGTTTAAGTTTGATAGTGTAAGGAATTTTAAATGTACAGAGACCCTATGGACTAAATTGCAAAAGTGCAGAATCGGGTGTGGTTAAAGTGAAATAATTAAGGGTTTGGAATTTAATATGAATAACCAAGAGTTTGGGGTGCAATATATGATTTTTATTAGTGTGACCAATGGATTTATGACAAGTGTCATTGTTAGAAAAATATTAGCAAGAATAGCCTTACTTTTGGTGAAAAATGACTAAATTACCCTTGAGAATTGTCAAAATGGCAAGAATGCCCCTAGAGCTTCATGAAGACTCTCCTCTCTTCTCCACTTTTCAAAAAGCTACAGAAATCTCCATGAGAGCAAGCTCAAAATGTGCAGGAGAGAGAGAGAAAGAGAGAGAAAGTTTCTTTTGAGTTTTTCACCCAAAAATAGTGAGATCTAAGCTTAGTGGTAGAAGGAAAAGTTGCTCCTCTCATCAAGCTCTATCTATTGGTGTGCTTAGAGTGAAGAAAAGCTCAAGTTTGATTAAGTTTGGGGAGCTCCAAGTAAGGATTTTCAAGTTGTAGCAAGAGGTAAAGTTGTTCTCCTCTAAAAGCTCTTTATTGTGCTCTTGTTAGTTTTCTTGAAATCTTGATGTTGGTGTGGTCAAAGGTGGTTGAACATGGAGTTTAGGATGATTTGAACATGTTTAATGGTGTTTTAGATGTTGTTATGTTGATCTATGGCTTTGGTTTGGTGTAAAAATAGCAAGAAAACATGGTGTACATATTTGGGTTTTAGAGGCATAATGGTGCATGTGTAGTGTTGGCATGATATGTTTAGAACTTGGCTAAATTGATGAAGTTAAATTGGTTTCTATGAATTTATGAAGCTTATGGAAGATGGAACTTGGAGTTGTGAAGGTGTTTGTGTGCTTTTTCCCTTTTGAGAAGCTAAAACTATAGATATGAAAAAGAAGGAAGGGAGGAGTTATAGCTGTTTAATGTGTTTTCGAAGGATCAGTGAAGTACACGGGGTAGAACACGGCCCGTGTTGTACCCCGTGTTCTTCGTCGAAGCTGATCAGTGTGCTACACAGGGTGCAACACTCCCCGTGTTTACCTCAGGACTGAAGGGCAGTAAGGTACACGGGGTAGAACACGGCCCGTGTTTACCCCCGTGTTCTTTGTCGAGTAGCCCTGAAGTGAACCAGTAAGGAACACGGCCTTGAACACGGGGTATGGGACCCCCGTGTTCTTTGTTAAGTCAACTTTTTGGCTTGGTTTCTTCACGTTTTGCATGGTTTTACCTTTGGATCCTTTTCTAATGTTCATATATGTCATTTTAAGGCTTGAAAGCAAAGTGTAGAGCATCTAAGTATGCAATTAATTAAGTGGGGAAAGTAAAGAATATATGAGGTTTAGGGAAAGTGATGATGTTCTAATAAGAAATTATGATGTGTATTTGTATAGACTAAAGAGTGATAACTTGCAAAGGCAAGAGGAAGTGTAAAGGAGTTTTTGGTGAGAGCAAAGGGAACATCACATTGGAAGCTTGTAAAGGTAGCTAGCTTTATCCTTAAGCTCTATTTTCTATTTACATGATTTGTGGTGTACTTTGCCATTGTTATGGAATGTGTATGAGATTGTATGGAATGTGTATGAGATTGTTATGGAATGTGTATGAGATTGTTATGGAATGAGTATGAGATTGTTATGGAATGTGTATGAGATTGTTATGGAATGTGTATGGAATTGTTGTGTATGGAAGGTGTATGAAATTGTTGTGCACGCATTCCGGGAAGACAGTGTGATACTGTGTGTGTTTGGCCTATGGCTCGGGATCCCCGGGGATAATAGTGCATTTATTGTGTGTGGTATCTATGGCCAGGGATCTCGGGAAGACAGTGTGATACTGTGTTAGGCCTTTGTGGCTCGGGACCCCGGGAAGACAGCGTGATGCTGTATGAGGCCTAGGTACGATTGTTTGAGATGGCCTTCTAGATATTGTTTGTGATAAGTCCTTGAATGGGCTTGATGATTGTTGTGGATTGTTATGTGTGATGCACATTTCCTACAATGGTACGGATTGAGATGATAAAGATATGACAAATGATTAATTGTTTTTGAAATGTATGTTTTATTTGCTTAAGGATCTGGAATGGCTTGAAATGTTTTTATGGCAATGCTAGCTACTGGGAAACTTTGTTTCTTATGTTTCCTGTATTGTTATTAACCATTCTAGGTGATGCTTCCAAAGGCTCTCATGATAGAGGACAATGATATTTTTGAAGTTGTAAACGTTTATATAGTTGGTGATATTGTATGTGACGGATGTATATTTTGTAAATCGAACTTTTGTATATTTATATGACTTTTGCTCATGTGTATAAAGTATAGAAATTTGAGATTTACCGTATTAGCTTGAGGTAGATGGCGAATGAGTGCGTATAATCATCTAGTAAATAAGGAATAAGGCGTTGATAAGTGAGGGTGTTACATTAAGTTTGTTTTCACTTGCTTATTATTAAATACTATATTTGACTATTAGGTTTAGAGTTCATCTCTTCTTGCTTACAGTTAAATACTATATTTAATTATCTGCAAGTTGGAGCCCAGTTTGACCATATTAAGCTTTATTTACTTATTTCTTATGCTTTAAGACTTTTAGGCTTATTATTAATTATATGTGTTTAGCTTATCATTTTTTAGCACTTTATTTTGTGCAAATTAATAGCTTAATTAGTACGTCAATTTTGACCCTATTTTTTTTTTATCTAATTAAGCTATATCAAAAAGCCTATTCCTTATCAAACATAACTTTTTACACTATTAATCTAAGATTAAATCTTGAGATGAGTTTTCCTTTTAAGGTTTTGGCAAGAGTTCCAAGACTTATTAAAAGACTCACCCTTTATGGTGTCCAGATTTATTACTTGTCACTCCCCTTCTTCCTTTTTTTGGAGTGTGACTTGAGTATCTTTTTGTTTTTCTAATCTTCTAATCTTTAGGATGATCCTTAAGATTTTCAGATTGTTTAATGGTTTTCTATAACTAGTTCATATTGGATTTACATTTTTTACTAATTAGAGCTTGTTTTCCAATTTTTAATTTTATCTTTGTTTAATTTTGTTTTCTACTAATTCAATTTGATTTTG